>JAPERM010000167.1:0-299804 GCA_030411635.1 Fusarium sp. MBC 119
CATTCTGTACTGCTAGAACATTCCGATAGAGCACATAAAAGAAGTATCACCTGGACCCCCAAGAGCCGCAACTGGTGGGTGGCATGCGTACGAACGATGCAGAATTAGGCAGAGAGCCTTCTGAGAACTCAGGTGAGTAGCACGCCAAAATGCCCTTTTCAGGTATATAGAGCTCACTCAAGGCAGGAAGAGTTACTACGATCAAAGACGGCAAAGTTCAGACTGTGCCACATGAGAACCTCCTACCAGCTACGTATACCGGATTCTACAAAGCTCTTTTCGAGGCTCTGGGAGGCCATAGGCCAGTTCCAGTGACTGCAGAGGATCCCAGGAATGTGATTCGGATTATTGAGCGGACCAAAGAGAGTTCGGAGAAGGGAATCACGCTCGCCGTGAAACAACACGAGTTTAACACAGCATATTAAAAATGGATAAGCCAGATACTCATTCATTTAACTTAAAAATCCTCCGCAGTCAAGCCAACGTTCTTCTGCTTTGCCAATCGAAGTAGTTCGTGGCCGATTGCCAAATCCATGACTCCAGTTCCGACACTCTTATACACAAGGAATCCAGTTTCGAGCCATTTGTTCAAGTCATCCGGGCTGTTGTTATTCTTTGTCTGGAATAGTTGCCCAATCTCTAGCATCTTCTCTGTGGGAATCTCAGCTTTCACCAGCTCACCGGCTTCTTGCAAGCACCCATCGCGACTATCGACAGCGACAGATCCTCCTTGATAACCCGAGGAAGCGAAAACGCCAGAGGGATCGACCACTTGCTTTAGAAGCTCTGGGTCAATCTCTTGCATATCAAGTCGGTATGAACCAATGGCTGCGAGATATCGTGTCTTGCTTAGAGCCTTTTCTGATGTGAGGTATTTCGCAGGGAACAATGGCTGTGTGCTAGGTGTGGTGAAAAATAGGACGTCTGCATCAGCTACCAGAGACTCTATTGCGGCGTCGCGGTTATCCTGAGGTTCGAAAGCCTTCAGGTCGACATGAGAAGGCCAGGGCGACCTGGGATTGGATTTGAGCGAATCAATCAACTGCTGAGTCCTCTCTGCGGAGCGGTTGACGATAGTAACAGACTTGATGTCGTTCGCCTTCAACAGTAGGGCCAAGCGAATATGCCAGAGAGCTTGCTTGCCCGCGCCAAAAACGACGATGTTTTCGGTGTTGCGCCGGAACCGATAAGGTAGCATGGAACCCAGAGCCGTTCGGAAGGCCGTGAGCGCTGCTGCATTGAGGGTGCCAAAGGCTTGGCCTCTGGAATCGCACAGAGTCAAAACACTCTTAAGCCCCGCTTCTGAAGGCTTGAGCTTCTCGGCTGGGGTTATGCCGACAATTTTGACGCCCAGTAATTGATCCGTGGTTCCAGGCATGAACAAGCTTACTTGGCCATCTCGGTTGACGACCGCGCGGTGCGGCTGGTACTGCTGCTCATTGTGGCATGAATATTGAATGAGAGCTCGTTCAAGGGCATTTGTCAGGTCGACGACATCTGAAGATGACAAGTTGTCCAGTATGTGGTTGACGTTGGCGTCGGAGAGAACCGTGAAAGACATGGTTGATGATGGTGGTTGGTAGAGGCTAGAACTAGAACTAGATGTTTATGTTGATACGGAATCACTCCAATTATGACATGGAGCTAAGTTAGACAAAATGATTATGAATAGTTATTTGCTGTCGATAGCCTTGTCAGCAAGTTTAAATTCCGGTATCGGATACGCGGTCTGTGTCGGCTTTAGTGAAAAGTACAACAGAGCCAATCATTCCGGGAATTTATCCCAAATAAGTCCTGTAACTCAAGGCAATACTGCCAGGAAAATTCCAGATCCGATACGCCCTTATTTATATTGCTGTTGATTAATTTGCAACTGTCAATGGCTGTTGAAATGCTTAAAAAGACATCTGTTAGGTTCCCGCTCGCTAAGAGTTTCCTGAACGGTCATTCAGTTACCATAACAGTAGTCTGTAGCGATACGACTTCGGCGTGACTTTCTCTTTTTATGAAACCGGTTTCGCATTTATTCTTGATACTCTTCCAGCTCCTAGTTGTATGCCATTCTGAGTTGGCTATCACATTGCCCCGCACCTTATCTACGTTTATATACTGCGGTGCTTTACAAGGCCCCAACCGCATTGAGAACATCCGTAGGCAAGGGCATGAAAATCCGACTGATGTAGAGCGAGACTCGGAGTCGGTATGTGGAGCATCGGCATGTGGGTCCCGACGACACTTCGTAGAGTCCAAGCTAGCAGTATATCCTCTTTGCTCACTGACTCTGGCAATTAGACTACGGCGGTGAAATATCTAGTTGTAGATTTCGAGCGCGCGGTACGTTCACGGAAAAATTTGTAGAAAAGATATGGAGCCCGGGGTCTGGAGATACACACAACCTGGCTATAAAGACACGGGCGCACATTGCAGCCAAGCCTACAAGGAATGCTAGCCTTGATATTGTATTGGACTTAAGTAAATTGGTTCAAACTGTCTGCAATGTCATTAAGGATCAACAGAGACGTGCCACTGATCACCGACCCTGAAGCCAGTCGGAAACGGATCTGTGGGATCTAAAACTAGTTGTTTATGACTTGTAATCCAGCCCCTACCCTTGATGGTTGGAAGAACTGCGTCACATTCGCCGACCTTAGTAGTCCCCCAAATTCGTGTCTCGAACTCTGTGTCGATAATACTGCGGTGTCGAAACACTTCTCCCACCTTGATCTGGCCCTTTGCATGAAGCACAGCTAGCCGAGCGCTAGTACCAGTGCCACAGGGGCTTCGGTCGAATCTCCCCGGGGATACTATAACGGCATTCTTTGCGAACTTATAGCCATCGCCTTGTTCAAGTGGCTCGGTGATAGAAAGGATTGTCACACCTCGAATATCGGGATTCTCGGGATGAACAGGCGTATACTGTGCTTGAACAGCTCGTTTGATGCGTTGTCCGATCTCGACTAGCTGTCGGGCATGGCGTTTGTCGACCTTGAGGCCAATGGATACAGCATCCACGATGGCGTACCACATGCCACCCCAGGCTACATCCACAGAGACGGTTCCTATACCAGGAACTTCAATTGGGATATTGAGAGCCGAGACAAAAGACGGGACATTGTCAAAAGCCACCGCCTTGCACTTTCCGTCTTCACAGTCAGCAGTGACGCCGACTAGACCAGCCGCAGTATCCAAGTTAAACTTCGTAACAGGTTCCTTCATTGGTATCATGCCAGTTTCCAGCAGCACAGTGACGGTACAGATGGTATTGGAGCCTGACATATGGGCGTATTCTTCGCTTTCCATGATCAAGAAGCCGGCATCTGCTCGAGGATCGCAAGGCGGAAGAACCAGGTTTGTATGCAATGTCGGTTTTCCTCTGGGCTCATTGAGGAGCATCTGGCGAATCCCATCGTCATTGTCTCGGAAGTGTACCAGTTTCTCATACATCGACTTCTTGCCGGGGACATCGAGGACGCCACCGATAATGACATCACCCACTTCACCCTCAGCGTGGCAACCAACCACGGAGATAGTTCTCAAAGATCGCATGGCTGCAAAGATGGACGAGTTTCGAAATTGGATGAAGAAGGGTGAGAATCTGAGTTGAAATAAGATCGATGGGCTTGTGCCGCTTTTATTCCCCAGCTGATAGCTGTTCCCCGCACCCCACACAACCTCGACATCCGACGACATGTCGGCCTTATAAGCCGACTTGGTGTAATGTTGATCTTATCAAGAATTTAAACCCAGATCATAGAAGTCTTAAGCAAAATTTCTACAGTATAAACCTATAGAGCTATAACTTATCTCTGTCTAGTAAGTTCTAGAGGCAAGGCAATCAAGGAAGAAGGCAGGGAAAGTTGTCGAGTCAATCGAAATCTTCCCTCTGTGTAGGCCCTTGGTTTTGCGCAGTGACCCTAGATACACTGCTTATATTGCCCTCTTCTTGTTCGACTATCAAATCTAGGAGCAGCGGGATTACCACCTACTATCTTCGGCGCGGGGGATTAGCCGTCGGATCTCAAAGCCGATTATCTCAGAAGTGGCTATAGAATGGCCGGAAGAGTGCGGATTACTACAACTACAATATGTCAAAAGACATGAGGAGGGGCGGAGGGAGATGAATTCTTACTTTTCAATGACATTCTAAGCTTAACCTTGTCCCCCGATATAGTCTCGTCTTTCTTTCGTGATACTTCTTTTGTGTTCCAAACACAACTAATATACCGCCCGCCTAACCACTCCTTCCGATCAGCACCCAACCACACAATTTTATCACCGGCGACATCTGATTGGTCGGGGAATGCGTTCCGAACGCCCTCAGGTGGCACCTTTGTGATCTTCGTCTTAATAGCACCAGGGTTCACGCAATACGTGAAGAGTTCTTGGTCAGCGTACTTCATCTACATGGCCTCAGTCCGTCTTAGTACTACGAGCTTAGAGATAAAATAAGCAGAGCTATCTAGGCGAACAGATAGTGCGCCTGACGAGGCCAAGTTGATCATAGTGCAGGGCCCCGCGGCCGAGGCATGGCTCGCAAGTTGCAAAAGGAGGGAAGTCCACAAACGTTGGCTTCCCACATCCGCCAGAACACCTCGGGGTCAGATTCGAGGAAAGGCTCATGCGGTTCCATGTGACCTGCATTATTGACCAAGATGTCCAACCGGCCTTTCAAGCCCTCTGACAGGCTGTCATACATCACCTGGACGATTTCTGGGGCTGCTATGTCAACCACAGAAGTAAGCACAGTATACTCGGGACGTCCGGCAGCGAGAGCTACCGACTTCAGCTTGGAGACGAGGTCCGCTGGTATGGGGTGTAGAGGAGAAATGAAGTCATAGGTTGTGGAGCGATGTTTCGCAGTGAAAGCGCCCCCGGATGACTGAAGTCTGCTTTACATAGTTGGATAGTGATAAGATCAGCTGTTTACTCCAGAGGTTTTCATTGATAATTGAGGGGAAGGGATATTAATCAAAGCGAGGGCGTGGGTCAGCTGCGGTGTGTATTTACCCTGTTTGATAATCCAGATCTTGTGAGCCAATGGCCGAGGAAAATTGGAGACCGCCAGACTGTTATGTAGCAAATAATGAGCTGCCGAGTTTATGTTGATGTAAGCTGGCATGCTTGCCTGCAAAGAGTTATATAATATAGAGTAAAAGATTAATTAGTACGTTATAACTCGCCGAAGCTACATCTCAACTACCAAAGTCGACGACTTCCCTATTCCTTTGTATCTGGAAGCCTCAAGAGTCCAATTAATGCCTGTAGACAAAGCGCTATGGATATAATAACTATTTAAGCTACTGTACCTATGAGAGTAACCAGAGATTCAACTACTGTAAGTGCTCTCAGTTCTGTTGGTGGCTATGCAGACAATAACAGGGACTATCGCATTACATTAGTTGACATGATCTTTCAGGTGTACGGCTAGTGATAGGTTACTGGAAATACACCACGATTTGAGCAGATGTTACGATGTCCTAGGGTAATTGGACAACTATGACTCTTATTACCCCGGTTGCGGAGGCTGCGATAAGAAGAGTAAATCAGCTCGATGGAAGAGCTGGACGCATCCTAACATCAAAGTTGGCGCTAGCCTCTAGCTTTATGACCGCCCTTTATCAGAATTATAATATATAGACTCTATTCAACTATTTCAAACCCGCGCATGCTGTGTATTTTCCTTCTTATTCGAACGAAACTGGCTGGTGCTCTTTATAATAGCTAAAGCTTGGCAAAGCTCGGCGACGTTATTAGTGGAGGGGCGTGGAATGTAGATGTACCGACGGCTTAAATATTGCGCCGAGCGGCTCAACATTCGAGAGACCAACTTGGCATTAACCGGCCCTCGTCGTATGAAAATCCCACAGGGGTCCTTTTGATTGCCCGTCGGCCATTTCAGTTTTCACAGAGGCATGTATTCTTGTCGGCGCTTATCAACCGGCCTATCCCCATACTTGCCTTACATACCAAGGGTTAAGCACGGATGGGGCCGAAGGAAGTATAACGTTAGGCCCCCACAAGTAGGCCAGCGTCAGAGCCGAGCAATAGAATCGAAGATCTTTGGATTGGTCGATTCTAACCATTCTCAAGCTAATTGCCTTTTACTTTTCTCCTTTCGTGCTGGCTCATTGGCTGGGTCTTACTCAACCTTTGCTTACGAGATCTGTCTACAGTCAAAGGGTCTTGACCCATCTTGTATAGTGCCTACGTTCTTTCAAGTGCAGTACGAAGGTGAGGTGGATGGGATCATGTCGAGATATCTTGATCCCTGTACCATAGATCGGAAGGTACGGTAGGTATGTCAGCATATAACGTTAATTAGCAATCTCGGAAATGTCAAGGATGTTACATGAGACAGATCATTCGTTGATGAGAATTGTAAACTGTGCCGACGGTCTGACGTGATACAGATGAATGTTGAGCGCTTCCAGCATCATTCAGCGACAATCACTAGACAGTATCAGTATAAAGCCAGACGTCTTGAACCTCGTTGTAGCTGTTTTCTTTTCATGGCACTACTACCAATGAAAGAACACTATCTCCGACTCATATAAAGATCAATTACTAAGATGAAGGCTCCAAATTTGGCCCTACTACTTTCAGCCGCCAACGCTGTAGTCTCGCAGGCCCAACAGTTACCTCCAGCTCTACCATTCTCAACCAGCTTCAACTCCTCCTTCTCCATGTCGAAAGACCAGATTAAAGATGCCCAAATTTCTGATACTCTAGCGAGTACCATCAACACTATCAAAAACTTCCATCAATCGAGCCTCGCGTACGGCGGACCAAAGCAAGATGACTTTTACACTCTTCCCGATAAACCATTGAACCTGCGGCCCGGCAAAGTTCTCAAAATCCAAGAAGTGACGGATCCTACACAGTTTGCCATCGCCCCTGGATCTTCTCTAAGCAGAATACTCTATACAACTCGAAACTTCAACGGGACGATCATTCCGGCAAGTGCATACGTGCTTTGGCCATTCCTACCCCGTCTATTCCCGGGCGGGTCTGATAGGAAAGCCTCGGCAATTCTCTGGGCCCATGGCACCTCCGGCTACTTTGTCGACTCTGCCCCTTCTTCGCATCGCAGTCTCTACTACGAAAACCTTATGCCTTTGTCTCTTGCGAAAGCGGGATACGCTGTTGTTGCACCAGACTACGCTGGCCTCGGGATCGACAAGACTTGGGACGGAAGTGCAATTCCCCATCAATACTTTGCGGCGCCGGCCAATGCACAAGACACCCTCTTTGCTATGGAAGCCGCTTATGAAGCCTTCTACCACCGCTTGAGTGGGAAATTTGCCATTGTTGGTCATAGTCAAGGCGGTGGTATAGCTTGGAGCTCGGCTGAGTCGCTGGCTAAAGGCGAGGACACCAGTGGCAAGACAGCCTTCAAGGATCTCTTGAAGGGTTACGTAGGCACCATATCGATTGCACCCCTCACAAGACCACTATCAACACCTCACTTCTTCAGCAGCTATGGCACTTCGCTCCCTCTATCAAGTATCTTCCCAGACTTTAGTCCCAGCCAGTGGTTAAAGCCATTGGGTGTTGCAAAACTTAAAGTCATGGAGCAGCTTCAAGGACCTGCTTTGGTAGGCCAGCAGCTCTTCTTCAATGAGCCTCAGGATGCATTGGAGAAACCTGGTTGGTACAACTCTTCTTACCACGCTTCTGAATTTGAGAAGCTGGTGAGTGTCGGGAAGAAAGCATTCGCAGGTCCTCTTTTGGTTATCCAAGGATCAGAGGACTCTTTCATAGCTGCTTCAATTACCAATCAGACTATTAAGGAAACCGCTGAGCTATACCCAAGCCTTGCTCTGGATTACCTGTACGTCAACAACTTCGGCCACACACCGATCATCTCGGGTGTCCAGAGTTTGTGGATGGCCTGGCTCGAGGACAGGTTCCAAGGCAAAAAACAACAAAAAGGCCTCAAGAGAACATCCGTTGACGGATGGCTTGGCGATAATAAACATTTTAATGGGAGCAATGGCTATTTTCAATGGGCTGGAGTTCCAGAGTACATGTACCAGAACCCGGGAGCGGTGTGAGTTGAGGTGTCTGAATAGGAACTTTCAGGGTATGGTATCGACACTGGATGTTCTGGTCGACTAAAGAATTTGGTGTCAACGTAGAGAAGTTTCTTTCACATACGATCAAGCCTATCAGAAAATTCGGGATCCCGTCTGCTCTCCCATAGACAAGCTGATAAGGGGCGGATTAGTAGTTAGGACGGTGACGACTAGCGAATACCCGCTGTTGTATGTATTTCTTTTTTTCCCTTGGACAACTATGCCTATTTTTGCTCAAAGTATAAGTTAAGGAATAAATAGTGGCACGGACTATTTCGCGTCTGCCTGAAATCCCTGCTGTTTTGTATATACATACAAAAGTGGTGAAACGTTTGAGCATGGTTATTTATATCCTTTCCACCAACGCCGTATAGTGCATACAGAAACCTTTTCGGCGATTCATTGTGTGAGATCCACGCAAATACCCCATATAGCTATAACTGACAGCAGCTCTCTTGGCGTCATATTTATTCAAGGTCGGCCTTCAGCTATAAAGTCTCTCATAATCATCTGTCTTGAGAGTAAGGCCTCAGCTTCCCAAGCAGGCCACGATAACAAATCAGAAGATAGCCCGCTGAGTGTAACTTCAGCAATATCCTACGGTGCGATCCGTCCTGCAGATCCTTTCCACTATCTGCCCTGGACGAGCATGATATGTCGGCGCCAAGTTAAGTTAGCCCACGCAGAAATGCTAGGCCAGCGACCGATGAAGTGGATACTTCGCCCGACAAATATCTTGGCTCCCCTGCAAACTGTGCATCAACTCCCTGGTCAGACTCCATTCAGCCACCCAATGACTTGATCATTGTTGGTTCTCGTAGGCGAAACACTTCCGATGTAACACCAACAGCTGTTCCCCGCTCACCGAGGTTTGAGTGAATTAATTACCACAACGCCTCAACTTTCCAAAAATCCCTTCAAATTCACACGCGATACCTCGAGCATTTCGTTAAGATGTGTCCGGATGACGAAAACACAGCCCACGCTGTGATAGAAGCAGATGTTCACGATGATGCTGACTCGACACTGAGCAGTGACGTCGAGTCTTCAACAGCATCGCTCACCGCTTCTATCCTTGAATATCGTAACATTCATGGCAGAACATTCCATAGCCAAAGCGGCCCGGGAGACGCTGACTATTGGGCGCCTAACGATGACCAGCACAACACCAGTATGGACATTCAACACCATGTCTGGACTCTGCTTCATGATGGGAAACTTCACTTTGCTCCGCTGCCCGATAAAGTCGGCAAAGTTCTCGACGTAGGCACAGGAACTGGTATTTGGGCCATCGACTTTGCAGACGAGCACCCCGAGTCTACCGTACTAGGCGTCGACCTGTCGCCTACGCAACCAGATTGGATACCACCAAACTGCAAGTTTGAGATTGACGACGTGTCTCTCGCCTGGACATGGCCAAGCAACGAGTTCGACTTCATACATCTCCGTACCATGTTTGGAAGTTTTACCGACTGGCAACACGTGTTCAACGAAGCTTATAGAGTGTGCAAGCCGGGGGGCTACGTCGAGGATTTTGAAGCTAGTGCAGATCTGATTTCGGATGATGGGACTGTGACTAGAGATAATGGAACCGCTCTTGGACAATGGGGCAAGCTGTTTCATGAGGCTGGGTGGAAGACGGGACGCAGCATGGCTGTTTTCGAAGAAGACACACAGATCAAGTGCATGAAAGCTGCTGGATTTGTAGATATAGTAGTCAAGGATATCAAGGTAAGCGCAGAAGATCCATTCATTGGAACTTACTAACCTTTATTAGTGCCCGCTGGGTCAATGGCCCAAGGATCCCAAACAGAAAGAGATTGGTGCTTATGATCAAGCTGCCGTTGAAGAGGGCTTGGAAGGTATGTTCTGCCTCAATTATTTTCACCATTCGCTATGCTGATATATGAACCAGGTTACGTGATCTTTATGTTCACTGATATTCTTGGCTGGTCCCTACCAGAAGTACAATTATACCTTGCAAAGGTGCGAAAAGAGCTGAGGGACAAAAGACATCATACATACTTCTGGACGAGAACGGTGTATGGAAGAAAGCCTGCTGAGAACGAAGAGTCCTGAATGCGAGTATTAGGCTTTCTTGACACACCAGACACTTTCGCTGACATACATTCAATGCACTCAGCATGAGCTACGACTGTGCGACTCATTATGGGAGAAACAAGACCTTTTCAAGCTTAGATTTCATTGCATTCCATTTATGACTAGTCCAGCTAAACACTACTGAGAGGTGTCAGCCTTTTCCAAGTTAACATAAACGTGCTTCGGTGTTCTTGTCAAAACAACCAATTCTTCGTGCCCTGCCAACTCAGGTTTGATGGACCCCAATCTGAATTCCCAGAAGAGCAAGGTGAAAAACATTCGAATTTCCATATAGGCCAATTTCTTTCCAAAGCACCCACGAGGTCCCAGCCCCATTGCCTGAGACGGTCTTCTATTGGCGTCAAATACTGTTTCTTCCTCTCCAGTCTCAGTAGTTTGCGTCTTGAGCCATCTTTCAGGAATATACTTGGTGATGTCTGATTCATCGTACGGTCCCATCTTCTTGATGTGCGCATTAGCTGCTTCTGATCGCTTACTAGGGTCTATAGGAAGACTGGGAAGCACCACGCTGGGTCCATTCCCCATGAGACCGATCGTTGTACCCTTGGGAATATGTATGCCCAGTATCTCCGTATCAATCATGGCTTGTCGGATCGTGAATGGCGCAACAAGCGCGTATCTGAGCGTTTCTTCTATCACGGCATCAAGGTAAGGAATCTGAGTTTTGATGATCTCATCAACAGCTGGGGCTCGCTGTTGTCGTGCAGCCTCTGGATAGGCCTTCTGGATTTCTTCGCATAGACGTGTTTGCACGCGTTGGTCTTCGGTTAAATACTTCATTCCCCATTTTAGGAGGGATGACGTTGAATCGTGTCCTGCAACAAGATAACCGACCAGCTTCGTATGATCAGTTTACTTCGAGAATCTCATTGAAGAGATCACATACCTCGCTTTTGATGATTTGGCTGTGGTATTCGGGCTTCCGTCCCTCTTTCTCGGCAATAGCTTCCTCACGAGCAAGCATGTTGTCCAAAGCACAACGTTGCGGACGACCCAGGCGCCTTCGTTCGATGCTCTTGGCGATTTCGCGGTTGGTGAGCTTATCGAGGTCTGCCCTGGCTCGTCTCATCTTAGGCAAGAGATTGCGATACAGGAAGTGGTGAGTAACTGGTGCAGGCGATCTGATAGCAACACTAGTGCTTTCGATGAGCACAGGGAAGCATGAAAGCCCCTGGTCAAGCGGAGCGTGCTCAAACTCAAACGCATCATCTTTTCCGCCTGACGTAGTCTTGCTCTTAAGCTGGTCAAGCTGTTGACTGAGCGGACCTTTGTCGGATTCAACCCCAAAAGAGGCGCTCGCGATAATGTCAAGCGCTGCATCATGAACATCCTCAGCTACATCGAATGGACGGCCGCCGGCAATGCTTCGCTTGCGGTCCCAAAGCTTGAGAAGAGTGGTAAATTTTCGATGCATCTGAGGTGCTGAGGCCTGCATAAATGAGTACATGTTACATACTTAGGCACAATTATCCTACCTGTTGCAGAAAGTTGATCGACATCAAGTCTCGAGTCAGCTCTTTGTTCTTTTTGTATTGGGGATCGCTGGATCTCAAGGTCATTGAATGTCCCGGAGCAGAACCGCCCATCTGTTGCTTTGTTACTTCGCTCCGATCGAACTCCTGAAGACGACGCATGCAGATGTCCGATGCCTCGAAATAGTCTGCTACAAGAACCCATGGACGTCCAAAGGGTCTCACAAAGATTTGTACCAGCGGCGACTGGTGCCTCACAGCCTGCTGTGCCCACCATTCTCTGCGGTTCGGGGCGGCTCGGAATTCGGGGATGTCGCCGAAAATCGACTCGGCTGCGCGTTTGTTATATGGGATACCAGGGATTGGCTTTGGAAGAAGTGCACGTCGCAACAAATAGAGGAGGCTAAGACACACAAAAAATAGCGTCGAAGCAGTCCCCTTTGGAGCTTGCTGGCCCAACTCGATAATGTGGTATAACATGTTGCACGGTCGAGACTAAACGACTAACAACAGAAACTGTCGAAATCTGACGGAGATCCTACCTTTTATGCGCCGAGTCACAACAAGGCTTGAATCAATAATGGCCGCTTTTGAACGGTGATGGTGGCTTGCTTACGCGCTTTCCAAAACTGTGCCTAGGAAGTCTCCTATTGGCTCGTAGAGTAAGCATGGGGTTAGTAGCGCAAGATATTGCCTTGAACACTTTAGCGGCATACGAACATGACGTTTATATGGACAGCATACCACGTAATCGAAGCAAGTAAGCCAGGCAGTTGCTGGGTATACATAAGAGCCCTGAGACTACTCGATACCTAGTCAAACATGAAACTCGAAGACAGATTTGACAAGCTGTTTTGTGAGGACTTCGCAGAAAATGCGCCAGCTTCCGCGAAAGATCGGCATTCCCAACATGTCAAAATTGGGCTTATGTCAATGTACGACTTTAGTCCCCCGCCCCCACTGGTTGGCGGTGTTGACTATCATGTGAAGCGTAAGAGCAGCTGACATACGAAATAGCAAGATAAAAAGTAGATGGTGTTGTCCAAAGCTGAACTCGGAAAAACGCTACGAACACTTGTTTTCAGCATTGTCGAATAGGGTAAACGGAAAAGCGACATATCATAAATAGACGCAATGATAAGCCCCCAAAAGTCACTAGCCATGAGGTAAGCTGACTTCCATCATCACCGCCGTAGATCCTCAGATCATTTCTTTACCGGGAATAAAATTACCACTCATAATGGTCTAACAATGTTGCTACTAAAAGCTACCAGAAGCCATCAAGTCTGTTTGGGGTCGGGTAAATGTGGAACGGTGCCAACGCTGAGCAGGAGCAGGCAGGCGATGGGCAGTTTGATGAGCCGTCATAAAGACTCTGAAGTGCATCTTTGGCAAAGAGAATACGTCTTTTACACGCCATGTTCTCGAGCGAAATTAGTATCGTCAGAACACGACTCCCTCTCACTCATTAGCTTCGGGTCACAAAGATCAGCTTCCGGGCCTTAAGATACGTATTCACGCCTACAACTTGACAGGTATTGTTAGACAGTAGGTCAAGTCAATCACCGAGATCACTGTCAATCGCTTCAAGTTTGAGCCAGATGAGTAAAAAAAAAAGATTGCTTAGTTCCTGTAGTGCATTAAATTGCCTCGCCTTAGCTATTTCGCTCTGCGGTTTTGTGCACTAGGTTTCGAGTGTACGGCTTATGTCTCTGTTTTGCGCAATGTAGTGCTTTTCATCCCTTTAGCTAAACGTTCAGGCAACAGCAACAAATCGCCGAATAGTATTTCTGTCATGAATTCTCAAAGTATGTATAGACTATGACTTGGATAACGAACGACTGTGTCAAAAACATGTTCTGTGAGCCTTAGTAACCTCGTTCTTGGCAAAGGAATGTGTCCCAGGGCCGGCCTTCATCTACATTATTTCCTACTTGCAAGCAGCCACCCCATCAACATACCCGGCTTCTAACTTTCTGGGTGCGTGATTTAGGGGCTACCCAAACTTTGTATTTTTTAAGGAATAGATCCAATAGACCAGACTGTTCTTGTTTTGATCTGTAGCACATAATGGGTGATACGGGATGGTTTTCATGTTCGTACTCATGGTGGCGTTTTCGATGCTCATGTTTTCGACGTCGACGCCTCTTGGATATTGCCTGATCGCGGTCGTCGTTGAGTGAGGATCCACCACGCCTTTTCCTACCTCCAGAGCGGTGACGATCCTTGTTGTGCTCGGATTCTTGCCTATGTGCCATTCTCTGTTTGGTATGCTGCTGTTCCGCTGGCTGTGGCTGAACACGCGCGATAACCGCTTTTGCTGGTGTCTCTAGAGACTCACTAGGTGGAGCTTCTGGTGCAATATTTTCCAGGAGATCATCTTGTTGTGTTGCAACGTCTTGTTGCGGTGTAGTCCAAATCATTTCCTGGTCCCTTATGTTCGACTCCATCTGTGGGGTTAGGGTGTCATCAACCTCCATCTCTGTGTGCAGCTCAGTTGTCGCCCCATCCTCAGATTGTAGAGCGTTGTCAAGTGGCCCTTGAGCTTCTGTCAGATCCCTTCTCAGCTTGCTGTTCTCTTGACGCAGCTGGTCTACCTCCTGTTGCAGTTGAGAAGTTGAATTGATGGAATCATCTTGTACATCTAGACCGACCAAAGGCTGAGCTTCCAAGACTATCGAATCCGTTTGGCTCGACTGCGAACTGAAATGTGCAAGTATGTCTTCGGTTTGCGTTGTTGCGCATTGTGAGGCAATCTCCTTCCTGGACTCCTCCTGAATTCGGTAAGTCTCGAGTTCCTTCTCCAGTCGCTCATTTTCCTTTTTGATGACATCTTTCTCTTGGCTCACTCGTCCCACCAAATGAAAGAGTTTCAAGTTGAGATCACCATACCTTTCACAATCCTGACAATCCCGTTGCATGGCGTTTCGTTCATCCTCCATGGACTTGTATTTGGCTATCAAATACTCAGCATCTTCATCCTCCCCGGTGCTTGGTCGGGCTTCTCCTTTTGTCGTTCCATCAATATATGACTCGGAAACTACAGGCTGCTCGATCAGCTGGCCCTCTAGTTGTGGGGACTTCTGTCCATGGTCTCCTTGGTCTGCCTGGTCTGTCATCTGGACTTGACACATTGTTTGTTCCGCCGCGTCAAAGCTGTCTCGCAAAAGTTTGACTCTTTCTTCGACTTCGATGCGCTTCTCTGACTCTAGGTTCAGCCGTAAATTGAACGCCTCGAATTGCTCCTTCGCTTTGCAGTACCTCTCAGATTCTTGAGCGAGTTGCGAGTTAAGGGCCTCTAGCTGCTCTTTAAGCCCTCGACACACTTCTGACTCTTGTTTTAGTTGTGATTTGAGCATCTTCATCTCTGTCTCGACCTTGTGATGCATCTCTGACTCTTGTACTAGCTGAGACCTAAGTGATGGCACCTCCTGGTCAGGAGCCAACTGAAGTCTCCATTCTTCATCATTCTTTATAAAACAGAGAATTTCTTTGAGAAGACTGACGACTGATGGGAGATTTGCGGGGGGCTCGAATGCGCTGCTTCCGTGTCCTATGAATCTCGCGTTCTTCCCATTAAGTCCTGGGTCATAGTCGGACTGGTCAGTGTTGGGCGATGATGCTCTAGACAAATCGGATGACGATGATCTTGGAGACTGTGATGCATGGCTTGGTGCTTTTCCTTTCATAGTGACGGTACTGCTCACCCGTCGCTCTTCTCGTGGTTGTGATGCAGGACGGCTGCTGTGTACTGTGGCATTGGGTTCGAAAGAAGTGACAGATCGTCGAGGAGAAACAGGGACTGATCGGGGTAAACGAGAGTCTTTGGCAACGATTTTACGACGAGCCTCAATAGATGAGGGTGATGTAGAGCGATGCGTCATATAGCTGCTGGTAGCCATGGCGAAGGCAAAGGTGTTCGTGAACAGAACAGTACCAATGGATCAGGTGGGTACGAGATGAGACTGTCTAATATAGCTTCGAAAGAAATTTCAAGCCATCCAGCAAATCTATACCGTTGATCTCAATGTGGCTGCATATTTGTTGGCGTTGATCAAGAAATTTCCACAGCCTACTTCATCCCACCATGATGAACCGTACTCGGGGGCCTCAAAATGTTAGCAACAATCACAAGACCTCAGGCAACGAATAACATGCCTGCACGAGCTCAAACACATGTACGTCAGAGTCCAATTGCTCCTACAGCGCTGCCCGCCTCATGTGGTTTGCCAATGAATAGCGAGGAGTAGCACGGGCTCGTTAAGACCGGGCGAAGTAAGCTGCAATCTGCAGAAATCATTTTCAACCTGAATGATTGGACATCCTAATGCGTTGCTCACTCAAGGGCATCCGCTGGCAATGCAGCAATTGTGTGTGGTTGCCAACTTCTCCGCTCTTGTGTAACTCGACTCGACGCAGACCCCCACGGCCAGTATTATTGTAAGCCGCTTCATGCTGATCTATGCACCTTGAGCGTTATCGAGTGAAAGGTCTGAACCATCAAGTCATCAGTAAGAGTGCACGATTTGGGTAGTCCCAGTTACAAGTATCTGTACGCAAAGTCTACCTCTAGGCTACTGTGGGTGGCCGCTTCATAAGGCTAGAAAAGAAAAATGAGACAAATGCAAAAGAAAAGCCACGACCGGGAATCGAACATGTGGCCTTTAAGCGACTGGAATGGGGTCGGTAAATCTTCGGCGTATATTATATGGAGGCTTGTGGCGATGGTGGTGCATTTCCTTTGCAATGGATTTGATACACCGATGCCCTCGAGCTTTTCCATTCACTTTACGAAAGCGCCTCGATGAATCGAAGAAGTACTTGGACAATTATGATGACGAAGTAATTAAATGAAATTACTGCCATGTTAACTTACCATTTTATTATAGTCTTTTCTTACTTTCCCATGACTACATAGTTGGTAAAGAGGATTCTTTCTCGATACTAAAGCAACATACCCTGCAGCTAACAAAATAACCTCCCGCGCGCCATGATGTTAGCGCATCAAATCTAGGAATATGTTTTGTCGGGTAAATTTCTACAACTAAGAAAAGTTTCAATTCTCGCTAAATCCCTCAGTTTCGGTATAATAAGGCAATAATGCGCGATCGTGAGAAGTAACCCCAGACATCACGAAATGTGTACATCTAGCTGATAAATATTGCGGGGAAAACTGTTCCTCCGGGACGCCGGGTTGTAACTCTAAAGACGATCACGGGAGTTCACGTTACCCTGTACCGTCGGAGAGCAATCCGATTCGAGGATTTGGCTAGCGGTGAGTTGATGACCAGGATCAAGACCGGTTGCGGAGTTTCCACTACCCCTGTAGTGTGACGTTACTGACAAGGGATTGTCGGCTAATATTCGGAGTATGCTGGATAGGGTGAGACCAAGCTCAGGAACAAGGTGATAAATATTGAGCACAGGACATCAACAAAGGAGATTGAGACACTCCACGTCATGGTTATTTACCAGAGACACTCAGATCTCTCATCATGATGTGGTCAACTCAGATTTTGTACCTGGCACTGCAGGCCTACGGAGTCGTTTCGCGCCCTGCTGAATCCCCCAACTCCGCTGATCTGTACCCATCACGTAAGCCATAGGAACCCACATCGGTCACCCCTGACCAAGCTAACACTCTCGAACTGCAGCTCAAGGTTCTGGCAGAGGCATTTGGAAGAGTGCTTACGCCAAAGCTCAAGACTTTGTAGACCAATTGACCCTCGAAGAAAAGGTCAATGTCACGAGAGGCTTCGCGACCGACAATGTCTGCGCTGGTAACACTGGAACTGTGCCGCGTCTAAAATGGCCCGGATTGTGTCTACATGATGCCGGCAACGGCGTCAGAGCAACTGACCTGGTCAGCTCGTACCCTTCAGCTCTCCACGTGGGCGCAAGTTGGGACAAGAACTTGACCTACCAGAGGGGTTACTATATGGGTAAAGAGTTCAAGGCCAAAGGAGGTGAGTGTGTCAGCCAACGAGAGATGCACTTCAATACTCACAGCTCGTCTAGTAAATGTCCTCCTTGGTCCCAATGTCGGACCTCTGGGAAGAACACCACTTGGCGGTCGGAACTGGGAAGGCTTCTCGGTCGACCCCTACTTGACAGGGCAATTGAGTGCCGAATCTATCATCGGCCACCAAGAAGCCGGAGTTATTGCCAATGTCAAGGTAAGTGATAAATATTCAGTTATCTTGTTATTGCTTATACTGACAGACATGTTATAGCATTTTATCGCCAACGAGCAAGAGACATACAGACGACCATACTTTGGAGTCGAAGCAGTGTCTTCTAACGTCGACGACAAGACTCTTCACGAGTACTATCTCTGGCCCTTTGTTGACTCGGTCAGGGCTGGTGTTGCCTCGGTCATGTGCGCATACAACCGCGTCAACGGCACTTATGCTTGTGAGAACAGTAAGTTGATGAATGGTCTGCTCAAATCTGAGTTGGAGTTTGATGGCTTTGTGCTTCTCGACTGGAATGCTCAGCACAATCTGGAGAGTGCGAATGCTGGTCTTGACATGGTCATGCCTTCTGGCGGATTTTGGGGTGACAATCTCACTCAAGCCGTTGAGAACGGCACAGTCAAAGAGTCTCGAGTAACTGATATGGCAACAAGGTTTGTTACATGTTCATCTTGCTTTCCCCTTGCTAAAAGCCTTTTAGAATCCTTGCTGCTTGGTATCTTGTCGGCCAAGACACCGATTTCCCTACTCCTGGTATCGGAATGAAGAATATCTCTTTGCCCCACGAACAAGTTGAGGCTCGTACTCCAGAGTCGAGACCAACCTTGCTGGAGGGCGCCATTGCAGGCCACGTACTGGTCAAGAACGAGAACAACACTCTCCCCTTCCGAAAGAATCCCAAGATGATATCGGTCTTTGGATATGATGCGACTGTGGCCGACACAAAGAATACAGACAAGCTTTTCGAGCTTGGATACACGTCGTCACCTGAGATGGGACAGGCTGTATTGGGAACTGAAGAACACTTTGACCAGGCAGCTAAAGGAGGGACGATCGTGTCTGGAGGACGTGCTGCTGCTAATTCACCACCCTATATCAGTGATGTAAGTTACAATGCACCCCAATATGAGAGACTCTTCGCTCACACGCAGTAGCCTCTCAGCGCCATTCAGCACAGAGCTGCCAAGGATGGAGGCTGGGTCAACTGGGACCTTGCATCCTTTGACCCCAACGTCAATGGAGCTAGCGATGTGTGTCTAGTCTTCATCAACGCCATGGCAACTGAGGGCTGGGATCGCGACGGCCTTCATGACGACTTCAGCGATGGTCTGATTCTCAACGTAGCATCCAAGTGCGCCAACACCATCGTCGTTATCCACGCAGCCGGTATTCGTCTTGTGGACCAATGGATCGAGCATCCCAACGTTACTGCTACCATCATCGCCCACCTCCCAGGACAGGATAGTGGAGAGGCACTTGTCAAGCTCCTTTACGGCGAAGCTAGCTTTTCAGGCAAGTTGCCATACACGATCGCCAAGAATGAGAGTGATTACACTCCTTATGCGCCTTGTGGTCGAAAGGAAGGCGATAACGATCCTCAATGTGATTTTACTGAGGGCGTTTACCTCGACTACCGTTCCTTCGATGACCGTAACATAACTCCACGATATGAATTCGGCTATGGGCTCAGCTACACCAAGTTTGAGTACTCTTCTCTGTCTGTCAAAGTTGAGCAGGCAGGCCATGAATCCGCTACCGAGAACAATCTCTGGGAAACCTTTGCCAATGTCAAGGCTACAGTCTCCAATGCTGGAAAAAGAACCGGCGAGGAGGTCGTCCAGGCTTACGTGGCGATTCCTAATAGCCCACCCAAGCAGCTTCGAGGTTTTGAGAAGGTGAAGCTGGACAAGGGAGAGTCTGTAGAGGTTCCCTTCGAGCTGACAAGGCGCGACTTGAGCGTGTGGGACGTTGTCAAGCAGCAATGGGTCCTGCAGTCAGGCAACTACACAGTCTTTGTAGGTGCAAGTAGCCGGGATCTGCCATTGACAGAGTCCTTCAAGATTGATGCTTAGAAAAAGCCAGAGAAGTAGTATCGAAATAAACTACATAGCAAGATTACTTGGCTATTATTCCTCGATGTTCGCGTGAAGTCCGCCACATTGCTCCAAGATCAGCCCCGGAACACCAAATCTCGGTAATAAAACTCGTGCCCTTGTAAGCTGGGCAGATAGCCAAGCCTGACTGCTGTGTCCTTTTGTTTTGCAGAGCGCCACAGATAGTGACCACATGAAGCGATATATCTGACGCGAATCTTCAGTCAGAGCTTTGGTCGCTACGGTGAAGATATATGACAGAGAAGACTCTAGATCAAATTGGGCCTCGTGATACGTATCAAAACTTGAGCAAAGAATCTGAAGTGCGTGAAAGTCGAGTGCTGCAGAGTAGACCGTCCACATGAGTCTTTTACCTCCAGAGTCGGGTGTCTTTTTCGCCAGGAGTAGGATATCTGTGAATTCCTAATAGTTGTCAGCTGAGTCCTCACTTTTCGTCTACTTTCATACATCACCAAAGGTTTCGATATGTCGCCACAGCCTTTTCAGACTGCCTTCGCTCTCTGCATCGTGTGTTGGAGACCTTGCCAGCCTGAGAAGTTCTAACTTGGCACCCTGGCATAGGTGGTATAGGCGTAGCGGTCGGTAATTTTCCATGTCGTCCAAGAGTTCCGATACCGGATATGATTCACCCCATATCTTGGGGAGGGCTGATCTCACGCTGAGAAATAGGTGTTCGTGTGAGATGTAGTCGTGAGCGTCGCGTGAGAGAAAATCGAGACAAAACTGTCCGCTGTTCATGTTACCAGTAGCTGAGTCGGCATCTAAATACCTGCAGGTTGATGAGTTTATGTAAAAGCGATAGACTGTCAAACAGACTTACAAAGTGTATAAAAGCATGGCTTGTGCCACGCAAGGTAGCCGTTTCCCACGCGCCTGTCCGTCATCTTGCAGATATGGCTTTAAGAACGACCGAATTCCATCTAGGTGCAACAAAGATGCACCAATGGTTACCGAGTCGTAAGCTTCGTATCTGAGGATGAGAAACCACATCACAAACAACGCGTCAATATCATGGCTTTGTTCCTGAGTTTGACAAATGTGGTCTAACAGAAATGAGAGGTCTTTCAGAGCCTGAGTATAGTGTACCGCGGCTGCAGCTCCAAGGCGACGTGCTCGCTTCAAGGATCTGGCCGAGTCACTTTCATCCTCGGCAATAAGCAGGTCCTTTGCTCGTAGCTCCATATTTGCGACCGCAATGAAGCTTCTCATCACACCAGGATATTGATTGGCGATATGGGTATATATGTAAGAGAAACAGCTCCAGGGCCAGAGCTTGCCATAGCTCAAAACCATGACGGAACCCGGGATATATAAAAACGCTGCTTGATCTTCTGGGCTCAGTTGTAGGGAATTGGCCAAGGGAATGTGGGTTGTTGAGAGAGTTGGGCGTGGTGATTCATGGCTGCTGGAGTCCGCCCGACAGGCCAAAATTGGATCGACTGGACTTGCTGAGCTCGTGTCGTTGATGCTGCTTGGTGATTCACTCAAGGCCGATGACACGAGAGGTCTTGGGCTGCCATAACTGTCTGGGCTTGACAAACTCTTTGATGATTGACCCCTCGCGCTAAGAGGCTGCCCAGGATCAAGCCATTCGCATTTGTTAGGACTATTCTCACATCTCTTACAGACAGGTCGCCGTTCATCGCACTTGACTTTTCGGATGCGACAAGTGATGCAACCTGGAAGATATCGTTAGCATTGCGACACTGTCAACGATTCATGTATCGGCATCCACCGTTTTTTGACCTCGCTTTTCGGCGATCTGCGATGGGGGAGTTGCTCGGCATCCTGAGTCGTGAAGGGAGGGGCAGAATGAAACGGATGACTCGGAAAATGTCTATCGGGATGCCCTGCAGTCGTCAGAATGACAATCTGTCCTTGTAGGGCGAGAGTCTAGACCCTCGGGTTTCCGATGGGCTGGTTTAGTAGATCTGTGCAGAGTGCAGAGATTTGAGAGTTGCATATTGAGCTGAAAATTACCGCCGAGACTCCAGATGGAGGCTTAAGCCACGGAAACACAGGGCCAACAGCCGGTTCGGAACTAGTAAAAGCTTAATTCGGTAGGAAATTAAGTGGTTTATGATCTACAAAAGGGATTCTTTTTTCGACCAAGACACTTTAGGTAATAATTATATTACACATGTTTTATCATAATCTGATAGACACGAATACCTCCTTTCAACTGATTAATAAGAGTCAGTGGACACAATCCGGCTATAAATGCTACGGCCCGTTGGGAAAAGCCTCACTTGGCGATAACAGATCCCCAGCTCATGAGTGGCCAAGTCGGCTAACTAGTGGTTGTCGGTTGATCTTACCCGTTAGCTTCCACACAGACCCTCGCCGTCCCTCGGCATGATGTTCCCTAGTCACTGGCTTCAGGGAAAACTAGCCGAAAGAAGAAATAACCACGCACCCTTCTCCCAGAGTTTCCTGATTCACGGGCTTAAGCATTTAGGCGGATGCCAAGCTGTCGCACGCTGTCACCGAGACATGGTGTCATAACCCACAGGAGCTGCAGGGAGGCTGATGGAGCTCATATAAGTCAGTTCGAGGCCCAGATAATGGAATGCCTAAGATCCCCAGAGGTGACTGTATCTGTCAATCATAGACTTCATCACAAGAGCTCAACATGCCCTTCTCCTCCAAGCAACTCTATGACAGAATCTCAAAGTCAGTAGCTCACCATGAGCACGACTTGGCTGCAATCTGCAAAAAGGTAGCTTAGCTCCATTAAAACACCCCCTGCTCAACTCAACTAACCTTCCACCTCATTAAAGATCCATGAGAACCCCGAATACAACTACCAAGAGCACAAAGCCCACGACAACATCTGCGATCTTATGCAACGCCTTGGGTACAATGTAAAGCGACACGCATATGGTATTGACACATCCTTCGAAGTCGAGTTCGGCAAGGGAGGCAAGCTCATTGTCTTCAACGCCGAATATGATGCTCTCCCCGGCCTAGGTCACGCCTGCGGTCACAATCTCATCGCCACAAGCTCTATCGCTGCATTCATCGCAACGGCCGAGACGATACGCGATGGCAAGCTCTCCGGAAGAGTGAGACTTCTCGGAACGCCTGCGGAAGAGGGAGGTGGTGGTAAAGTCCACCTGATCAAGGCTGGAGCTTACGAAGGCGTTGATGCTTGCCTCATGGCCCATCCCACAGGGCGCCTTTCGCCCGCAGACTCACAGAACATCGACGGTGTCTCGGCCGCCAAGTCTAGTGCGAGAAGACAGCTCAAAGTGTCCTTTACAGGCGAGAGCGCTCACGCAGGCAACACCCCATGGCATGGCAAGAATGCGCTAGATGCTGTAGTGTCTTCTTACGTCAACATCTCTCTCCTCAGACAACAAATACAACCCACAGAACGGATACATGGAGTCATCCGAAATGGAGGTTCAGAACCAAACATCATCCCAGATGCCACCGATCTCGAATACTACTTGAGAGCAGCCGGGGGTGATGCGATCAAAGA
Organism: Fusarium sp. MBC 119; assembly: GCA_030411635.1. Lineage (NCBI taxonomy): Eukaryota > Fungi > Ascomycota > Sordariomycetes > Hypocreales > Nectriaceae > Fusarium > Fusarium sp. MBC 119. Next base: position 23,242 of record JAPERM010000167.1, read on the forward strand.
TCTCAGTCGCAAGGTAGAGGCGTGCTTCGAGGCTGGAGCAAAAGCGACAGGCTGCAAGGTTAAATGCAGTTGTGAATCGTAAGTTAATCATGCTCAGCACTATACTCATTCTAACTTGTGCAACAGAGATCAAGATTACATGGAGCTTCGACCAAACACATCCATGTCCACAGAGTTTACAAAGCACATGAAGGCATTCGGCCGAGATTATATCGGTGATGCGAACCAGCCGCCAATGGGTGCTTCTACAGATATGGGTAAGGCATTCTACTCCGTCTTTTTACCGTCCATGTTGACTAACTATCCCAGGCAACGTCACATATCGTCTACCTGGCATCCATCCAATGTTTTCAATTGGAACCGAGGACCCGATGGTTCAGCCTCACACACCCAAGTTTGCCGCTGCTGCCGGTACAAAGGAGGCACTAGATAGAACTTTGGACTGCGGAAAGGGATTGGCAGCTACAGCTTGCGAGATGTTTCTCCAGCCTGAGCTATTGGATAAGGCTAGGGATGAGTTTAAGAGAGATGTTGAGCCGATTGGTTATAGACTATAGATATTCACCCTAACGATACTTGATGTAATGATAAAAGCCTTTGTTTCTTACCACTGAATCGCCATGCTTGTATTTGTGAAGTCGCGCGCTTATCCACTGTTCTGTAAGGTCGGCTAGCATTTACTTTTGATACCATCTTGTCAACGCAGAAGGCATATGAGTTCAATCAAGATGCGATCACATGTCTACGAAGCTGGTGACGCAATGTAAATGAAGTTGCATCATCGTGTGTGGATGCTGTTGTCAGTGCCGAGGAACTACAAAGGGAAATCTCTGCCGCCAAGCAATAAAACAACTATTATACATCAAAATGCCCTATCTTCGTTCCTAAACTGAGCTAGAAGCCGCTCTCCCCGCATTTAGGACCACATCCCCAATCGGTCGGGTCCGGAGAACGGAGACTGACATGCCAAGCATGATATCTTTGACATAGACGCGAGTCGCATAGAGTGCCAAGAAACGCCTTGATTTGCCGAATCGTCCAATCGGATACGCCTTTGAGTCAGACTCGCCTGTGTCTTGGAGCAATGCGTGTAGACTCAACCTTGATTTGCCGATGTGACCAATCAACATGGTCCGATATCCGAGCAACACTACGGCTTTTTTAGACGGGTAGTGGAATAAGCTATATTTGCCGGCCTTTGCTATGTTATCTTCCAATCTTTGATGATCTCCGACCTACCAAAACGTCAGTGCAAAGATAACCCCAGACAATCTATTGAGGTCGAGCCCGCTGATACCTCATATTGCGGGGGTGGAGATACCTCAATCAAGTTCCTATTCGATTCACCGGATGTATTCAACCAATTCGGTCTAGATAATCTCAACCCCGTTTTCTCTCCTCGTCTACTTAACGGGGATCGAGTCCCTCCCCCAAACAGCTTGATTTGCAAACAAACAACTCTTGCTTTCTAAAAATCTTTATTACACAACTCCAAACAATACAATGTCAACCGATAGGAAAGAAAAGATCGAGTTTCCAATTGACGAGCCTATCCCCAAGATGGGTGAGACGCTGAGCTTCCAAGGCTCGATGCAAGTTGAAGAGGCGGGTGGCGATAATTCTCATCGACACCGAAAAGTCCTCAGAAGAATCGATTTTTGGTGAGTTGACGCCTTCTTCACATAGAAGAAAACTGCTAACATCTTCATAAGCTTGATGCCACTTCTCCTCGTTTCGTATACGCTCCAATTTCTCGATAAGCAGTCGCTCAACTTTTCTTCAATCATGGGCATCATTGAGGATTTGGTTAGTGATAGTCGGTAGAGAGGACATGTATGCAGCAGCTAACAGCATTAGGACTTGGTCGGATCGAGATACAGCTGGTGTAGTAGTGCTTTCTACTTTGGATATCTTGCCTTCAGTTACCCGGCGTCCTTCTTGATGGTTCGCCTACCGATAGGAAAGTATCTGGCCGGGTCAAGGTAAGCAGACGTTATCTTTCCCTCCTTGACACCTCCGCTGACATGTACCCTACCAGTCTTGCTTGGGCCATCGTTCTGTGTTGTCACGCTGCAGTCCAAAACTTCGAAGGGTTGCTGGTTGCTCGATTCTTCCTTGGTGTAGCCGAGGCATCTATCTCTCCTGGCTTCTCACTCATCACCGGAATGTGGTATAAGCGTGAAGAGCAACCTTTTCGCCATGGTATCTGGTTCCTAGGTAACGCCATTGCGACCGCTTTTGGAGGGCTTCTTGCATATGGAATCGCTCATATTGGCGGAGCTCTTCAATCCTGGAGGGTAAGTCAACAGCCCATCCAACCTACCGGAATGACTGCTCATTGACAACCTTTAGTGGCTTTTCATCATCTTCGGCCTCATCACTCTTGTCTGGGCTATCGTCTTGGCAATCTTCCTACCTGATGCTCCCGATAGTGCGCGCTTCCTCAATGAACAACAACGGATTGATGCTGTTGACCGCATCCGAAGCAACCAGACTGGTATGAAGAACAACAAGTTCAAGTGGGAGCAGGTTGCGGAGGTCATTAAAGACCCCAGTGTGCTCTTGTTGATGGTCTTCCAACTTGCTTTTAGTATTCCCAATGGTGCACATACGACAGTAAGTGACTAGCATCTACCTCAATGGCGGTTTACTGACGTTCACGCAGTTCAGCAGTCTTGTCATGGCAGGCTTCGGTTTTAGTAGATTCCAAGTCTATCTGCTCAACATGCCCATGGGCGTAATTCTGGCCTTCTTTGCCCTTGGTTCGACCTATCTATGCAGTCGCTTCAACGGCTACAGAACTATCATCGGTGCATGTCTGAGTTTGATAAGGTAAGAGACAAAGACCATTCAGTGTTAGTCTGCTTACTAACTATTTGCAGTTTGACTGGTTCGCTTCTTGTCCGCTATGGCCCCAACCAAGGTAGCCAGCTCTTCGGACTATGGATATTTGTTGCCTTTGCCGCCGGCTTTCCAATTTCTTTGTCCATGGTTGCATCCAACGTAGCCGGTTTCACTAAGAAGAGCGTCGCTTCAGCAATGATGTTTATGGCATACACTGCTGGCAACATCATCGGTCCGTTTTTATTCTTTCCCTCTGAAGCGCCAGGGTATTCGGTAAGTCAACAATCCGTGGAAATAAATACTCTAATATCGAGGAGAATACTGACATATTGGACTGCAGAGCGGTTTCCTGGCAACTTCGATTTGCTTTGGAGTTTCGACAGTGACTATGCTGGTCCTGCGTTTTACGCTCATTCGAGAGAACCACCGACGCGACAAGCTTCAGCAGACCAGCGCTGTTCTTCGAGACGAAACAGAACAGCTTGAGATATCTGATGTAACTGATAGGAAGAACCTCGATTTCCGCTATGTCTATTAAGCTTTCCCGCAATATGCGGTGATAGAATCCGGCGCCAAAGCCCATGCAGGCAGCCTTTATACAGATTTACAATACAAAATTGTGTTGACCATCGAAAGTCCATCATGGTGACGATAAAAACCATTGTGAAAGTGTTTAACATGTTCTCACGAGCTTAGCAATAAATTCTCCTTTACGTCAGCCATACCCTTCAGCAACTCCACAAGTAACCATCGGGGGCCACTCCCATTGTACGTCCGTCAATTTCCAGTAAGTCGTCAGTGGCTTTTCAGGCTTCATAGTAGCACAACGCCATCAACATCTCCAATCTTGCATTCATGCTTCTAAGGGTTACACCCGGTCGGATAGCAGACTACTTCTCGGGACAGACTTGTCAATCCGGCAATAGAGGTTCGCTTAACGATGCATCGTCGTAAAACATGAGAGTCTTCCATACTTGGTGAAAAATTCCCGTGATTTTCCGAAGAATGTAATGTGACCGGCCCGCTTTGGTGTGGTAGATAAAGGCCCAGTGCATGGTGCTTGCCAGAATCAAGCCACGCCTCCGACAGGCCAGGTCAAGAAACGCTTTGAGTGGTACCAGTGTCACACGAGGGCGGCATAGTTAATCTACTTCTTGCATTTCTCGTCTAAGCATCAAATGATGAGTTGGAATTGAGCTGTTCTGCCTTGTATTACCCAGGCTTATCGGTTTGGTCACGGCTTGCTCAACGCTGGTGGAGTCACAAATTATCATCATCCTAGACTTTGAAAGGCCGGTAGATTGATCGATGACCTTTTAAGCATATAAGAAGGCAGCCCATACCGTCAGTGTTTGAATAAAGGATTTCAAGTGTCAAGTTAGCAGCACAACGTATTCTGATTCTTTGAAAACAATCCTTGATCATGAGGCGTCCTGTCCTAGTCCTCGGCACTCTAGTGTTGTCATCGGCGACCGCCTACCTCATCACAGATGAAAACGTCAGATGTCGAAGTGGTCCAGGTACCACCTACAGCATACAGACACAATTCGCAAAGGGCACCGATGTTACGATCACTTGCCAAACTGAGGGAACCAACATCCTAGGAAACAGCCTTTGGGACATGACCTCACATGGCTGTTATGTCTCTGACTACTACGTCGCAACAGGCTCTAGCGGCCATGTGGCCAACAAGTGCAGTGGTAGTTGTAAAGCACCCAAATCTAACAAGGCCACTGTCAATCTCATTGCCAGTTTCGAAGGGTTTAGGCCTGACGTCTGTAAGTCAACTCTCGTTCACTCAGGTACTCTCTGCTGGATACTGACACTTGCTTCTCTTCAGACAAGGACCCGGTTGGCAACCCGACAGTCGGGTATGGCCATCTTTGCGACAAACCTCAGTGCAGTGAGGTCAAGTACCCAATTCCATTATCCGTGGCGAACGGGAAGAAACTTCTGGCCGACGATATGAAGGTTTGCCATCTTATCCACCCTTTGAGTTCTTTTGTTGCTGATGTGATTAACTCTGCAGGAGTTCGAAGTCTGTATCACAGCCGTACTGAACAGTAAAGCGATACTCAACAGGAACCAGTACGGTGCTCTCATCAGCTGGTCCTTCAACATGGGTTGTGGTAACGCCGCATCATCTACTCTCGTCAAGCGCCTTAACAACGGGGAGAGCGCGAAGTTGGTGATTCCTCAGGAACTTCCTCAATGGGCCTATGCTAGCGGTCAGAAACTTCCAGGGCTGGTTCGTCGTCGCAACGCCGAGATTGCGTTGGCACAAAAGGCAACCCGCCGTAGGGCTTTACCAAAGAGGTGCTAGTCAGCAGTTTCATCCACCAGGTCTCGATGGCTGGTTCACTTGGATGAGTCGTCACTTGTCAGAGAATGGGCTTCACAGGGTTTCGGGGCGTGAGAGAAAAAGCTGCTCACATATTGTTCTTATGATAATAGCTGCAGTTAAAAGAGACGCCCTTGCCCCAAAGCAATCGTAACTTCTGTTCAAAACACCGAACGCGCGTGAAATAGACCGTCTAGTAACAATGAAACTCGTGAAAAGGGGAGAGTATCCATCAGAGTCCCCCCGAGCTATATTTTGCACAAACATCATCTATCATTCCTTGACCAATCGAAGCCTGGTAACTTTTTGTGTTTAAGGTGCACCACGGCATCAACATTCGATGAGCCTCGACCGTCACAATCCCATATAGTTCCCATTCATCTTCCCCACAACTTGAAGGTGTTGCTGTACTCGGAGTGCTGACAGATTCCACCGCTGATGAATCAGTCTGGCGCGGTTGAACATACCATTGTGTCCAACTGATCACGCCCGCGGGTGCATCAGTTCGACATACAATGCCATTAGGTACGCTTTGAAAGATGATGACCCATTTTAAGTCTCTGCTGCATCCGGGTCCGAGTCGAATGACCTCGTAGGCTTGATAGCAGCGCAGGCTTTGACTAGGGTCTGTGGCGTCAAAGAAACTGTCGTTGGCAATCTTCTCATAATCTATATCATGTTTCTCGAATGATACCATGCCCGGGTTATGCTGCAAAACTGGTTCATATGTCTGAAGATAATCGAGAACAATCTGAAACGGTATATGCCGGGGGATGGGAATTGTGACGAATGTGTGGCTCTGCGTGCGCATACTCGCTTATTTTATCTGGACCAGTCAGCGAGAGCACCCAGAGTGAGCGAGAAACGGGGCCGCGACATATGCAGACTCCATTTGACTGACGTACCAGGTTCAACTACCGAGATCTATGAGGGTGAGATTAACGCTCCGTGGCGGGGACGGCATGCCTTGGGTACGCCACAGTACCCAGATGACAAACACAACAACAACAACTAGGCCTGCGTGCTATCGAGCATAGAAGGGAACGGTTTTGCTGTAAATAGGGATGCAAATAGAGAGTAATATTATGCCAAGGTGAGATGCCGAACACGAGCGGCACGTCTCACGTTTAATTTGGTAAGCTGTGGGGCGTTTGCATTTCAATGGAATGTAAAATTATTCCGACCAATAACCACGATCCCCAAGCATGGCAAGTTCCGTGATCATCGCAGGTAGCTATTTATAGCATCCTGAATGCGACCTCGCTTACCTCGGAGCCACGTGCTTAAACCACCACTACCCGGCACCTCTGAATAAACACATTTAAATTCAGATTATTTATCAGTTTAGCCTATGAATGGATGGAAATATCATCCTAAAACTAGGGCAAGTATCTAGTATCTCATTGAATTTTTGTATGAGTTTAGGGTAAATACTCAGAAGGATTTCAAAAGGATTGAGTGACATAATTACCAGTATGATGCGTGCTGGGAGCCCCCCCAAAACAATGCCCGAGGGCCTGGCTTCAACCTCTGATTCTAGATCAGGGGCCTGAATCTGCAATTTATACAAGTACCATCTGGTGCATCAAGACTTTCTCTTTGACATCATACATGACCTGACCTTTGCAAAAGCTCGCTCTTTCGTGGACATAAGAAACCTCTGGTGCATCTGAAAACTCTGAACCTCTCAAATGCCGTCGGACCTCGAAACACGGCCCGTCTCCGCCAAGCTAAACCACGAGTAAGCCATATAGCGTCTCGGTCGAAGGAGTGAATAAGTCGCCCAAGGTTGTTTGTATCTCGTTTGCTGACAAGTTGCTCAGCCTCACTTTGTCGAACATAATCGTCCCTCAAGTCAAACTCTGCGTTCCTGACCGTGGAGCCATCAGGATACACAACAGCCATTTCTTACAAGTAAACTCCATGTAGCAGGATATGGACATGAGATACTTGACCCGTCCGGTCTAACATCTGTAGCTCAGTATGCGCTTCATCGACCTTGACGAGGCGCTGGAGCCAACGTGACAATCGTGCCATTGCAGTGTAAAATCGCGAGACATCCACGATCAATTTGGTGCTCCCCTTTCTTCTGCGTCGACAGTATGCTACAGCAAAGCTTCGGGGAACATAATTTTCCACAATCCGGCCAAGTGTATGTCGTACTTCATTCCAGTACCAGAGCTCAGTTGAAATGCCTTGGCCATCCCAGAACGGGCTGATAATCGGTCCTTCTCAAAGGCGAGGTCAAGTTGCGAAAAGAGACTGACAGAATGGGCCCAGTTGAACAATTCGTGGTTTCATAAAGATTTCCCTTCATAACATATACAAGGTATGTAACTTTGGGTAACTCGGAGAAGAGATATTTGGTAGCCAAGTCATCTTTCGTTGTTCGGTCATACTCGCAACGCGCATTGTCGTTGCAGACTCAGATGAGCTCTTAGCTGTTGAAGAGAACTGCTCGAGAGGGCAGGTGTAATTCTTGGAATACCTAGCCAGGGACCCCTCTTAACCTAGCCATCATTAATTGCGGGGAAGAGATTTCCCCGCGTTTATTTAGATCTACATCTCACAACAGTCTATCCTCTTGGCATAATTTTACTGGTTCATATTCCTCGGAACTTGATTTAGGATTGCTGTATCACACCTGGTTCCGAGGCGATAAGCAAGCGTAGTCGGCATTCTAGGTGTAACCATACAAGCTCCAAGCCCTTCACTTCCATCACTCAGACCCCTGGTCTATCCACCAATCTAGAGGTACGTCAGCGAAATCCCAATGCAGCTTTTGATGATATTGCACCCATTTCACGTTTGAATGGCCACGCCCTACGTCTGCACCCCGCTCCAAATGAGTTATGGTATCTGTTCTGGAAGCACACGTTGGTACCTTACATAAAACATGCTACGCACTTGCCGCGACTCAAAGCCGAGACCCACCCAACCTAAGGTAAGGTACCCTGCATTGTCGTCATAGGCTTCTCTTAAAGACCAGGATTTTAGTTACTTTCAGTAAGAGATAAACACGCAGCCACAATCCGGGGAAAATGTGATCAAAATCACGATCTGATAACAACCCTTTCGGCAGTTATTGTTCCCCATTCCTCGGAAGTCTTCACCCCCCTTGTCCTCGCCCTACACGAAACTCGGTCTGGAAAATTTCTTAAGACATGCCTTCTTCCCCCTTTTCTGGGTTTGATGTTTTGTGTTGAAGATTCATCGTGATGTATGGAGTCTAGATTAGCTTGTGTTCGTTAATCCCTCCTCTACTCACTGATAAAACATGTCGTCTTTAAGCTATTTGCCATCGCTCGTCACTAATGGTGTTAATACCCAACCATGTGTAGCTGCTACCTTCTCCAGTATTCCACTCTACGGAGGCGAGATCAAATCCGTCAATGCTGTTCTCGTAAACGCCACAGCGCAGGCGGTGCCAGATAATTACTGGCCCCTTGGGGACGACCCCCCCACCACTGAGGTCTGCAATGTCACCATCACATACACGCATCCGGGATGGGATGACTTGATCAATACCATGGTTTATCTTCCTGTCTCAGTGGATTGGAACGGCCGTCTGCTCGGTACCGGTGGAGGTGGCTGGGTCACTGGGCATGAGGCCTCTCTGAGATATCCGCCGTCTGAGGGATGGGCTGTCGTTGCTACAGACGGTGGTCATAGCTGGAACGTCAACTGGGATGGAACAGATGTTGCCTGGCAGCTCGAGAGCAATGAGACGATCAGCTGGCCCCGGCTTGTTGACTTTGCCTCGGTCTCCCTCGATGATGCCGCAACCTTGGGCAAGGAAGTTACCGCTGCTTTTTACGGCTCAGCGCCCAAGAAGTCGTACTTTACTGTGGGTTTGCTAATCTTTATTCTTTTGTCTCATTCGCGGCTTAGATGGGCATTTTGACTGATCGTTTTATATGGCATAGGGTTGCTCCACTGGTGGACGACAGGGCCACATGCTGGCCCAACGCTATCCTCACCAATATGACGGTATTGTCGCCAGCGCCGCTGCAATAAATTGGGACAAGTTTATTGTCTCGGAATACTGGCCTATTCTTTCAATGCGCCGTTACAGTTCGTTTAAACCATTTTCCGGTCTTGGATATCCTGACAAAGTGTTTTGGTAATACTGACATAAAACCCTTCTAATTAGACCACGTCCCTTCCAACTGCGAGCTCAACGCCATCACCGCCGCTGCTGTTGCTGCATGCGATAAGCTCGATGGGGTGATTGATGGCATCATCATTGACGAGAGTATATGTCATTTCGACCCACAGACAGTTGTCGGCCAACAGATACAGTGTCCCGACTTCAACAATCAGACCATCACTATCTCCAAGGAGGGCGCTCTTGTCGCCGCAGCAATATGGTCAGGTCCTCAAACACAAAAGCAGAACAAGTTTCAATGGTACGGCCTAAATCCTGGCACTAAACTCACCGGCTTGGGCAATGCGACTTGCACGTCCCCCAGCGACTGCGAACCCAAACCCTTTTCCATTTCTGAGAACTGGCTCCGCAATTACGTCTCGCGCAATAAGTCAATCGATCTCTCGACTGTGACCTGGGCAGAATACGAGTCCCTATTCCGTCAGTCTGTCAACCAGTACAGCTCTGTCATTGGCACCAGCGACCCGGATCTCACTGACTACAAGAACTTGGGTCATAAGCTCATCACGTGGCACGGTACCAGCGATGAGTTGATTCCTCCCGGAGGCACCACCGACTACTACGACCGTGTCCTCAAGGCCGATGCTAAGGCCGCCGACTACTACCGCTACTTTCAAGCCCCGGGTGTTGGACACTGCTATGGTGGCGAGGGCTACTTCCCGGGCGACGTTTTAAAGCAGATAGTCGAGTGGGTTGAGAAGGGCATCGCCCCGGACAGCCTCACAGCAACGAACATTTACGCGGAAAAAAGCGAGCCAGGCTCGAAGAAGATCGGTCTTTGCCCATACCCTCAGACCCTCAAGTACGCTGGCGGTCATTCCAACCGGGCCGAGTCCTGGATCTGCCAAGATCCCTGAAATTTATGCAATTCTAGTAATCAGTATCAACCTTCGCCGCCGTTATATAGAGCTCGTAAGGGCGTACAGGCGCAAATGTATTGAGTTCCATAATCTCATAGTTCAGATGCTTTATGGCCATATAGCAGCAGAGTTGTTTACATATGCAAACAGATTTTACACTTTTATTTGGGGCTCGGGTAGTTATGCTCTGTGGCTATTGCTCAATGGCTATTATCACTTTTTCAGTGTCGTGCCGACATGGATTCTCTTAACCGAAAATGGTCGGCCGTAGTGGCTACAAGGCGGATATTCATCGTCACCGCGAACGTTGAAGTAGGACTTGCAGTATTTGCAGTCTTGAGTCCCCATGTTCACGGGTGCAGGGAGGTCGAGAACAGCTGGAGAAAGTGTCCAGTCACCATGCCGAAAGAGGTGGCCCCTATACCGGATGCACGGAGACTAGGGCTTACTGTATGATTGCAGGCAATGACATCGGGAATCATGCGTCAGCCTAGCGTTTCATTCCATTCCGTTGGGATCACGGATAGATCTGCAGGGATATTGCCAAGGCGATGAGGCTGAAATTGCCGACAACCGTGCAATTGCCAATAATGAAGACCGTATCATACTCAAGGAAGAAGAAGGATTTCATGCTAGCAGTAGCCGCAGGGGGATGATACAGTGGCTGACAGCCTCCGATTACGAGGAGATTTGCTAACTCCTCACCTACGTAATAAGTCCATCATTAGCGGACAGCCACTTTGAAACTAATAATGATAACATGACTTACCTATTCAACAGCTAGCTAGCTAGATCAGGCTATACACAATAGGGATAGCACCTTTGAGTTATCAATTCTTATTAGTTTGCATAAAGCCCATACGCGTCTCGAAATCTCATTCTCCTGACATTAGTGGAAGATACCCCCACAATCATCTGCCGCTCAGCATCACCGTCTAAGTTTAAGAGTCGAAACGATGGCTCACCTCGGCCATCAGAAGAATGCTCCAGGTTTGAGTAACAAGCCTGAGATTTTAAGAAAGCTTAGTCCCTTGTCCGTTCCCTTTGCCCGTTCGACGCACTGAACCCGAGATTGACAATGGCAGTGAGCGTTACCAGTCCGCCCAGCATGCAATGGGAGTCTATGTCGGATGCGCTATATCTTGTCGTTACAAGATACCGGAATCACTGCGACCTTCGAGTTCGTCAATTGAGACTACAGTTGAGCACGCGTTCGCCCGTGCTCTTCTCCAACATCCGCTATTCACGGTTGGTCGAGTCAATGACGATTCAAAGCAGCCGTCCTGGGTACGATTGGACCGCATCGACTTCAAGAAGCACATAGAGTGGAAGATAATCCATGAATCCGAAGACTACGAAAATGTTCTCCTTGATGTTTTGGACTGGCAAATAAACAACCCTTACACTCATCTGGAGACTCAACCAAGCTGGAGAGCGGTCATACTGAAGCCTACCAAATCCACTTCCATCGACATCGTCTTTGCATGGGATCACACGGCGGGTGATGGTAAGAGTGGAAAAATATTTCACAATAGCCTGCTTGCTTGTCTCACTTCTCAATCAGAGGAGGCAAAAAGTGTAACCTTGCAAGACCGGTCTTTTGAGGTTCCAGTCATGACTTTCACACCTGAACTGGATCATATGGTAAAGCTTCCTCTTTCGCTGGGCTTTATTCTCACTGAACTTGGACGCGACGTCCTTGGCCAATTCTATTCACCAGAGTCACCCCATGAAGCGAATTGGGCACCTATCCAGATTGAGTCACGCAAGACTCAGTTTGTATCTATCAAGGTTGGAAAGAATGCGTTGCGATCTATCCTAGAGAAATGTCGCCAACACCAGACAACATTGACTGGGCTTATGCACGCGCTGATCCTAGTGTCAATGGCGACCCGGCTTCCTGAAGACAGAGCTCGAGCGTTTGAGTGCGGCACGCCCTTCTGTCTACGAAAGTTCCAGAGTGCCGAGCAATCAAACATCGACATGGAAAAGACAGTCATCAACAGTGCAGCCCTCTGGGGATACGTTTTTGATGAAGACATCGTTGTCAAGGTTCGAAAGCGGGTCAACGACATCAAAAATGGGCCTGAAGCGAATGCGGAACTTGAAACCACGGTCTGGTCTGCTGACAAGACATTGAGAGAGGGATTGACCGAGAAACTCAAGCAAGGTACTAAGAACGACGAGGTAGGTTTGGCCAAGTTTATCGGAGACTGGAGATCCTTCTTTAAAGGTCACACAAAGTCCCGTGCGCACTCTTGGGAGATCAGTAACCTCGGCGTGATCAATGGCAAAGTTACAAGGGAAGAAGATGACAGTGGACAAGACAAGTGGGTGATCGAGCATGCTACCTTTGCCTCAAGTACGGTCACCGTTGGACCAGCCTTGCTTTTTTGTCCGGTGTCCGTCAAAGATGAGGCCTTCACCATGACATGCAGTTGGCAAGTTGGCGTGGTAAATGATGAATTAGCTCGAGGTGTATCATCGGATATAGAAATCTGGCTAAATGACCTAGGAAACAGTGGGGGCATTAACTTTGCGGCGGGTGGAAAGCCCAAAGAAGGAGAGGCGGCACAGCAAGCTTGATATCAGCCGTTATGAAGAGTGATATATCAAGTCCATGTACTTATTGTAATGTTTTAGCTGGTGTAATTGTTGATTATATGAAGATAATGAATTTAGCTTCCTATAATAGGTGCTCGGGGCCTCAAGTGAGGTATTTTCGATGGCCTAACAAATTTTTTCTGACTGGCTCAGGCTTGTGTAATTAGGTTGCCAATATACAGTGTATGCTACCTCTATTAGGACATAGTTGTAATCAAGTTGTTAGTGCTGGGAAACTCCAATTGAGAGGACACGGGTTTACTCTACAGATACTACGGCACCATGAGCCTCGAGCAACTACCGGTGGGATCACTCTTAGTCTATGGCTCAATCAAGCCACAGCGCTTTTAAGAGCAACAGTAGCCATGTCTATCTCATGATTTTTTCCCAAAACATGCCGTATGCTCTAAACATCAGGATTCGAGACGACCCGACAACTTCCAATGCCATGCTCATTTTGTTCTGCTTCTTTATTTCCCAACAAGGCTGTAAACGATGGGAAGTGTAAGAGATGGCCCCTGCGACGGTGAACATATGTCGTGTATGCTCCAGCCGCCGAAGTAACGGCTACCACAGAAAGAAGGGACGGCCATTTAAACTGATCAGGTCGGTAGAAGAGTATCGTCGAGGCGTACGAGAGAAGCTCGAAGCCATTCTGCCAGGCAGCCTCAACAGAAGAAAACGCACCGCGGCTCTCAGCTTCGACATCCTAAGTATATTATGAGCATCACTAGGCGGAAGGCAGGTTGGTTGTGACCTTACCTCTTGGACGATCAGTTGGATACATAGGTCAAACCCGCGGAGGCCGAGACGACTCAGTATAGTTCCCGCTACAAGACCACTAGCAGAGAGGAGGGACTTATCCTCGAATGCCCAGAAAATGGTAAATCCTGCAGCGAGTGTGATTACCTGACAGGTACTAAGCCACAAGCCGGCTCGTATCGCACCTATCCGTTCCATGAGCCAAGGTGCAAACCATGTTGCCAAGATCTCGAACACGACGCTGAGTGTTCGAGCAATACCGATCTGAATCGAGTCATAGCCAGCGGATAACAGGTATGTGACCATCTGGCCAGCAAAGCTAAGCACCGTGAAGTAGAGGATAGAACCAGCAAAGGAGGGTAGGAACGCGCGATGCTTGAAGTAGAAAGCGAAGTCAGTGGCAGACCTGGTAACAATCGCCTTGAGTGCTCGCCAGCTTTGCCTCACGAAACCATCAGGAGTCTGAGGGAAACTGGAGTGAGTCGATGGTTGATGGTCCTGCTTAGGCCTTTGCAGTTCCGGGACCTCCCAGTAAACTCGAGCGATAGCGAAGTATTCGATAACAACCGACGCGGCATTCATGGCGAAATTGACAATGATAGCGACCTCGGATGAATAGCCATCTACCAAGGCGATGAAGAGGGGGCCGAGTAGTTTACAAAGCAAGTCGATGCGGCGCATTTGTGCGTTGATAGTTCTGAGAGCCTCTGGGTCTTTTTCTGCGACAACCACGACCTACGCCAAGTCAGTTTCGAAGTTCACTTTTAAAAGGTGCAGTGTAAGGGGGCGGCTTACCCAATCTTTCTCGACCGACACGAGGTTCATTATAGAGCAAAGTTTCTCAATGCAAGCAAACAGCGTGACGGCAGCGAGTAGCCCGAGTCCTGCGGGAGAGTTGGCGGGAAGGCCCTTGAGGAGAATGTAGAAGATGGCACAGGAGGCAGCGACGACGACTCGTTGGAAGACTAGACAAAGGTGAACAAGAGTGCCAAATGGGGAGTAGACATAGAAATGCGGACCGATAGACACTCGAACAACCTGTAAACGGTTGCCAGTATCAATGTACAGACCAACCGCCGGCGCAAGAACAATCGCAGATAAGCCACGCACGAATGCATAGACTGACATGGGCATGAGGGTTCCAGGAAAGACAGTGGCCAGGTAGAGAACGGCGCCAAATTCGAAGACGCGCGAGTTCCATGTTGACAGGAAATGCGGTAGGTAGAGTCGTCGTGCTATGGATGCTGGGACACGGTGATTTGAAAGTTGCTGAGCATGCTGACTTTGCTCAAGGAGCGGCGAGCGCTCGTCGTGGTGGTGGGCATGGATGTGCGCTTGGTTCATGACTTGGTAGTTCAAAGACTGATGATGATGATAAGTGACAGACACAGGTAGCAAGTCTTCGAAAGAAGGAGAAAAAGAAGAAGAATGCTCCTTGTTTGTACGCCGTACCTACTGTACGTACTAAATCTAAACTCTTCCGTTACCTCTCACCTATCGCACCATGAGGCCGGGAACCCCACTTGGTAGTGTCCACCATCGATGATCTCGGAGAGACGGACTCCGTGCAAGGGTAACAAATCAATGGGTGGGGGCAAGCCAACGTAGTCTTGTAATTGACCATACTCGTTAGAGTGACAATCCCCCTCACCCAGTTCCAGTTCCTCTCTTGATCAGCTGTCAAGTCGTCCGAGTCAAGCCTGGCCCGCTTCCCTGCCGCTGCATTTACAAGTATACTCTAGTCTCTAGCACATCTCTGTTTACAGTCTTCTTCAAATTTTGTATGTGCCGAATAGTAAGGGCCACCTATTTATTCTGGTGCTCGCAAACCCAAGCATGAATTTGATCTCTTTTATATCCCTGACCGTGCTTTGTTGTACCTTGGGATCTGCCATCTGGTTCCTGTATCTCAATCGCTAACAGATTGGCATCACCATGGCCCATCGTCTGTTCGTCTTACTATTACTGTTTGCATACAGTCTCGCCCATGATATATCCATCGCATATCCTCAGCACCATGGTGACAAACCTGCTGGGTCATTTACCACAACTCTACACGTTTCCACACACCTTGACATAGTGCCTCTGCGTTTTGCCGTGGCGCCACTGCCTCAGGGAAACACAAGCAACCAAGATACGGTATAGCAAAAGACCTCCATCTAGTCGTTAATTGTCTACTGATTACTGACTGCCTTCTGGTGTAGGATATCAATATCGAGGGTATTATGGTACTAGTGAATATGTCAAACATCAATTCGTTTACCGGTCCAGGCTCAGTGGCATTCATATCTTGCGACATTGAACGGTCCGACACCTCATCTACAAGCCCCAGCATTTTGCTTAACAAGGCGACTGACTCTAGGCCGAACGCTATCATATTATATACCACTACTGGGGGTCGGTGCTGGCTGGAGGAATCGTCCGTAATTGGTAAAGTGCTCACCACGGTTAACGCCAGCGACGCTCAAAACGCCCTCTCCTACCTTGAGCAAGCTCTTGAGCTTTCACCCAAAGCGCAAGCATCGATTGATGGAGGTTCAAACTCTCTTAGCTCGTCTGACGACGAGAAGCCGGGAAACAACAGTGACCGCACAATTCTGATCATAGTTTGCAGTGCTGGTGGATCCGTGTTTCACTTGTTTGTCCTCAGCATTGTTGTTGGTGTTGTTCGCCTTCTCTTATACCCTGAGAGATATCGTCCCCGAGACGAAGAAAACTCAGACCCTGCACAAACTCGATTCCATGGACTCGCTCGAGCCGTCTTGGACACTTTTCCTGTGGTAAAGTTCGGTAACAAAAATGAAACCAAGACTGCAAGCGCCAATGCTGAATTACAGGCTGTGGGGGCACACAATGACACTGCAAGTGACAGCATTACTCAACTAGGCGAGCTTGAGCCTCGATTGTGTTCAATATGTACTGAAGACTTTGAATCGCAAGAAGATGTAAGGATCTTACCTTGCAAGCATGAGTTTCACTTGCACTGCATCGACCCTTGGCTAGTTCAGCAATCATCAAAGTGTCCGCTATGGTAAGCTGTGAGCCTAATAGTCAGTCCCTTGGTACAAAAAGTTACTGACGAGGCCTCTTTTTGAGTTATAGTCGTTCTGACTTTCGAACCATGGATTGGTCGAGCAGAGGTGATAGGAATCGAGTCCAGGACCCCGACAGGGACGAAGAGCGCCGAGGGGCATTGATACTTCGGCTACTCACTGTCTCAGTGTAATTTCAGCCCATAAAACCTTCACAGCACGCCTCTATGAGTCTACATAGTTCCACGCCGTAGCGGTGGATTGAAAAGATGCAAATGTCGTGCTGTCTTCAGGGTGC
This sequence comes from Fusarium sp. MBC 119, assembly GCA_030411635.1. Classification (NCBI taxonomy): domain Eukaryota; kingdom Fungi; phylum Ascomycota; class Sordariomycetes; order Hypocreales; family Nectriaceae; genus Fusarium; species Fusarium sp. MBC 119. Next base: position 40,151 of record JAPERM010000167.1, read on the forward strand.
CACGTCAATTGTATTGACACTAAACAAAAATTTGATGGTTTCACTCCCACACCATCGTGTACCAAAATCCTTGTTATAGAGCTGTAAAATCAGGCTGCCAATGTGCATTTATCTCCAAGCGCCCAGCTGCAAAGTGTCAGCTTTCTTCCTGTTTCTTATTGGTGAATTTCATTATTCATCATCATCATCACCCCTCATTCTTTATCTCACCCATGCGCGAATTTCGACGACGCAAGGAAATGACGAACAGATCGCTACCTTGTACTTCATGGCGTCAAGCGTGGCTTTGCATAATGAAAGGACTGGCTCGGTTAAGAGAGCGACGACGATACCCCCAGAAGATATCACTGTTGCTATCTTCTGCGCCCTGTCTATCGAAAGCGTGGCTGTGAGGTACAGTCTGGATGAACGTTATGAGAGTCATCCCATTATCACGGGTCAGCATAACTATGTGTACAACTACGGTCGCATTGGTGATCACAAGATCGTTCTGGCGCGTCCACACCAGATGGGTCCTGTCAAAGCAGCACAATGCGCAGCCACTGTCGTTCAGCAATTTCCCAACGTTCGATTTGCTCTCATGATTGGCATTGGCGGTGGCATTCCAAGTCCCAAGGTCGATATCCGTCTCGGCGATGTAGCAGTCAGTATGCCCAAAGACAATCATCCTGGAGTGATACAGTATGACTATGGGAAGTATGAAAAGGATGGGACTTTTACTCTTAAAGGCTTACTCGACAAACCTCCCGGAATCCTGTTCAGCGCGGATGGTTCATTAGAAGAGGACGAAGAAATGAATGAAAGCCCTCTGGATGCCATTCTCGAGGGTATCACTAGCAAGAAGGGTTATGCGCGGCCAAGCAGTGCTGATGTTCTTTTTGAAGCGTCCTTTCAACATGTCAATGAGGGCGAAGATTGCAGTGGCTGCGAAGCCTCCAGCAAGAAGAAGATTGAGAAACGCAAGCCACGCGACGAAGAGGTCAAAGTCCATAGGGGACTCATTCTATCGGGCGGTGGCGTCATCAAGAATCCTATGGACCGAAGTGAACTTCGTCGGGGCAATGATAATGCGATCTGTTACGAGATGGAAGCGGCGGGCATCATGGACCAGATTCCCTGCCTAGTGATTCGAGGAATATGCGACTACGCCGACACACACAAGAATGATGACTGGCATCGTTATGCCGCCGCTGTGGCTGCAGCATATGGAAAGGCGATCCTTACCAAGATTCATGTCGAGGATTTAAAACAAACAGCAAGCATGAGGGAAGTCATGAGTGACTGTGAGTGAAAGGACGTGCAGCGACAGAAATTGATACTGAATCAAGTCGGTAGTTGAGCGAAAGATCCAAGCAGTTGGGGATGATATCAAAGAACTCAAACAACATGCTGAGAACTCGAAGGAAGGTATGTATAGCGTTCATTATCTAGGTTAATGCTCATGAGATCTCTGGGCTTCTTTATCAAGATTGGGAGTTATAAGAAACTCATGCCCATATCTTGTACTGACCTGACATAATCAGACAAACAGCGCGAAGCGATTCTTGACTGGCTTCGAGACGTCGATTGGCGTCATCACGTCTTCAAACACCTCCAGATCAGGGAACCTGGAACAGGCCAATGGTTCATAGATTCTCATGAGTTTACTGACTGGGTCGAAAACATTGGGGGCACATTGCTATGTCAGGGTCTACCCGGAGCGGGTAAAACTGTCATGGCATCCATCATCATTGACTATCTGCAGTCAAGATTTTGCCAATGCCCAGTTGAAGAGCCTCAAGAGCGTCCGGGGCTCGCATACGTCTTCTGTAATTTTCAAGACCGACAACAACAGAGAACAGGGCTCATCTTGGCAAGCTTACTGATGCAGCTAATCGAGCAACTTCCCTCACCACCACCGAGCATTCAGACTTTCTACGACAAAAACAAGCGCACTCCGTTGAGTTCGCTACAAATCATGGATTTATGTGACTCTTTGAGTAGTGTCTCAAGCCAATTTTCTCGAGTCTTCCTTGTTGTCGATGCTCTTGATGAGAACGAGGAAGTGCTCAAACTTGTGACCGCAATCATTAGCATCCAGAAGGATGCTCGAATAAGCTTCATGGCGACTTCAAGACCAGAGAGACGGGTTCAAAAGCTTTTCTCGGGTTATTTGTCGCTGACTATTAGTGCAAACAAGCAAGATGTCGAGAGGTACCTTAGGAGGCGTATCTCGAAGCATAAAGTCGTTAAAGATGACAGCGGTGACTTTGGAAAGGCAGTTAAGGACAAGCTCAGAAAGGATATTTCAGAAAGTATTGGCAAGGCGGCGGACGGAATGTAGGTTTGACAGTTACTATGCCGAGCGCGGTACTGATGTGGTGCAGATTTCTCTTAGCCCGTTTTCATGTGGAGTCGATCTTGGAAATGACATCCCCCAATGGAATACTCGAGGCTATCAGAAGCCTGCCACGGGGCCCCGACGCTTACCACGAGATCTACAGTAAAACAATACAGCGTATCTGCAACCAGTCACCAGGATATCGACTCCTGGCCAAGAGAACCCTCGAGTGGATCATTTGTGCACAGCGGCCCCTAAAGGTTCAAGAGCTTCGTGAAGCTCTCGCGGTAAAACTGGGATCATCTGGCTTAGACAAAATGGACTTGAATAGCACTGATGCTTTGATCGAGTCCTGTAAAGGTCTAGTGCTAATCGACCAGGGAGTAGTTAGGTTACTCCACCATACCACACGCGAGTATTTCGATTCGAACTTCTATGTTCTGTCTCGTTTCAGTCTGGAACCGTCCTCGACAATAACTGCAGAGGGTATCGACACGCAAAACATGTGCACACGAGCGTCTGCTGAACGAGACATTGCCCTCGTGTGTGCGACCTATCTCTCGTTTGATGCTTTCTCGTCTGGGGCTACAACCACACGCCGGAAACTGCGTGACCGTTTCGATCACCACATGCTCTACCAATACGCAGCCCAAGACTGGGGCACACATCTTCGCAACTGTGGATACCTTGCCGCGGAAGTTGTGTCCAGTTCAACAATACGTGGTTTGGTGTATAACAAAGCACACATTGAGGCCGCCAGTCAAGCATGGTCTCGCTACGGACACAAGCCTGTCGCTGTACTCGATCGTCGGCGTAAGCTGGAAGGAATCACAAGCTTGCATCTTGCTGCTTACTTCGGAATTGAACCGTTAGTGCGTTCTCTCATGCGCGACATTCCGACGGATCAAAAGGACAGCTTTGGTCGGACACCTCTTTCGTACGCGGCTCAAGAAGGGCATGAAGCCGCCGCTCTGGCTTTGCTTGAATCTGGCGCAGACATAAACAACCAAGATAATGAGGGCTGGACGCCGCTTTTTTTCGCCACCGATGACGGCCGTACCGCAATGGTACAAAAGCTACTTGAATCAGGTGCTGACACCGAGGCTGGCTTGCCACCTCTCATCCGGGCGGCCGAAAACGGACACGAGGATGTAATGAAATGTTTACTCGACAGGGGCACGACATCCGAGGGAATTGATCAAATGGACACCGCCTTTCGACGTGCTTGCTTCTATGGGCATATCGGCACCGCCAAGATTCTCCTCGACCACAGCTCCCATTGCGATGTTACAGACTCCTATGGCGATACACCCTTGATGGAGGCTTCACGCAGAGGCAAGTTAGATATGGTCAAATTCCTGCTTGAACACGGGGCTTCCCCTGGGACAACAAACCGGATGGAGGCAGATTCGCTATCGGAGGCGGTTAAGTACGGCCATATGGAGGTTGCTCGAGTACTCCTAGATGCAACATCAAACCCCGCCGTGGTGCCTCTGGTATCTCTACTTGAAACAGATACAAGGCTCAAGCCCGACGAGATTTTGTCAAGTCTATTGGATCAATCCACTGTCGCTAAATTACAGAAAGATCAACTCCTGCTATTTCTTCTAATCTTCTCTACATTTGGGCACGTCGATGGGATTAAGCTTTGCCTTGCCGAAGGAGTCCCAGTAGATGGAGAGCTTAATACGCGGACATGCTCACGACACACAAACCAACACACACTCCAATTATCCGAGCGAGATTACAATCCTTACGCGCCGAAAACAAAGGTCCTATCGTCACCCGGCTCTAAAATCAAACTGGCTTGTGGTAAGACTGCGCTGTGGCATGCTTCTGTAGGAGGGTGGCTTTCAGCGGCCAGGCTATTGTTAGACCGGGGAGCAAACCCAAATACAGCAGATCACCATGGGTCTCACGCTACACCACTACATTTCTCACACTTTCAGCTTTGCTTCGGAGTGAGACATGAAACTGAAAGCGCATGTGTCCGAGATGCTTGGTTGGAATATATGGAGGCTCTTATCCAAAAGGGGGCAGCAGTCGACGCGCAAGACAAAGACGGGTACACCCCCTTGCTCGACGCTTCTAATGTTGTCGCAGCAAGTCTGCTGTTAGATAAAGGAGCTGACCCTAACAAGTCCAATAAAGAGGGTCAGACTTCCCTTATATTGGCTGTTAGAAGGAACAACATCCCTCTGATCAAGCTTCTGTTAGACAGAGGTGCTGACCCCAATTGCAGAGACAAGCACGGAGTGACGCCATTGGAGGTCGCCTCAACGTACCAGAATGAGGCTGCGATGGGATTCCTGAAAGGTTCAGGAGCAAAGCCGTTCTAGATAATGTAACAAGGGTAGACAACTAATCGTGGTGCAACGGAAGTCAAAGTGGTTTTGTAGATGAGCTACTCTTAGACCTGTGTTCTATGCTGTTGTTGTTGCCAACCACTGTAGAGGAAGAATTCTTGAACTACTCTATGGAATAGGAATCTTACAAGTGACTATTAATCTTGACCCAAACACAACACTCCTATCAGGCTCACTCACTCCCCGAAAGATTTTCCCAATTATGGTGCTAGACTCAATCCGCCGTTATGCTTCTTTCAGCCCACCAAGAGCCAACTTGAAGCGTATGCCAAGGTGGAGACTTTTGTGCACTCCTCCATCAACCGTGAGAGGTGAGAGTGTGCCCCCAACATCTCATGGTAATTTTCAACCCCAGCATGATGGTAAACTGCAGAGTCTAGCCACTCTTGAGAAACGTGCATGACTTCGACATAAAATCGAGTCTGTAGAACCCAATGTTTGCTTGAACAATGGTACACACTTTGCCGAAGGCTACGCAGGTTTTGGCCATAGCTTCAGTATACTGTTCGATTCTGGCGACGATGAAGACATATCTATTACTCGTGAGTAAGTGACCATACACCACGGTTGCTTACTTTACTGGGACTTCCAGGTTCAGGTCTTTAATAATGTGAAAGTCTTTAAGAACATGGTCAGAGTGATGTGTTCTTCATCATCAGATAGGCAAAGATGAATGAGATCTAGGAAACCTGCCAGGCGCATCGTCATAACCTCACGATCGGAGTTTGTGTTCGATTGGATTCACCAAACAAGCTTTAACTCTGGAAAAGCGTCAGTGCAGATATTGAAGCAAGAGATAGATATATGGCGGACTGGACTAAGACCTGACGTCCAATTGCGTCATCAGGTTTCGGAACTTCCTGGAACTCAGGGTTCTGAACAGCACTATAAGTCGAAACTCCAACAGCTTTACATTACTCATGAACAGCTAATTGGTTTTCTATGAATATTAGATTATTGAGGAAACCAGAAAGAAAAATCAGCTAAATATACGATGGAGAATGTAATTGTACAGTTCATCTGGTGGAGTGGAAGATATCAAGATATGGGTAATTTTGACAAAAAGGTTGTCGGCATTATACTATTATTCCCAAACAATGACGATTATTCAACATTTCGCCGTACGAAGATAACTTGACGTTATCAGTCACTATTTAAGTTTTACCGCACGCTTGTACAATATTCTCCACTCAATAATCAATGAATGGCCCCATCTGACAGAAAATAGCCATTCAAAATCCTAGCACACTTGCACTACAACTTGCGCCGTCGGAACCGAGCTGCAACCTTGCCCTTGGGCGGAATAGTTCCAAATGGAAAGTAATCCATGTTTGGGCCAATTTTGCTCGCGGCTTCAGGGTCAACAAGTTCAATTTCGTAGGCGCGAAGTGTAAGTGCAACGGAAGCCATGAGCTTCTGCTTAGCAAAGAAGCGGCCAGGGCACATCTTCGTTCCACCACCATAAGGGTACCAGTATCCTTGAGTTCCTTCAGTCACAATGCGTGCATTCCGGTCGTCCTCTGGTGTGCGCTTCGTAGTCTTTTCTGAAGTCGTGGCCTTCGTGTCACCATTTCGAACGGGTCCACTGGTGGGATCATCATCATACTTAAGGAATCTCTCGGCCCAGAAAGAATTAACCGGGTGCTCTTGAGATCCATCGGGTAGTACCCGTCCAACATTCCAAAAGTCTGGATCGTGACCTCCAACCCAAGATGTTGACAGCATGCCTACACCCTGCTTCAACTGCCATCTACCAAACTTGAGATTCGGAACCAGTGATGTTCTTCCAACAGGAGCCGCAACGCGAACGCGCAGTGTTTCGCAGTAGATCGAGTTGAGCAGAGGCCCCGAGCAAATCTTGTCAAGGTCAAACGAAAGAGATCCCTCATGAAATGAAGGCTCCATCTCAGCAATAACACGATCCGTGATGTCTTTGTCAAGCAGTGTGTCGAGGAGCATCCACATGGCGGCAGGAATGGCATTAGCAGTCACACTAAAACTCATTAGAATCACAATAGCGAGAAGCATACAGATTACTTACGCCCATACCATGCCCAAGTCAAGAGCAGCAGCACCTCGTGCACCAAAACCGAGCCTTGCAAACATCTTTTGTCGTGAGCTCATAAGTTTCGCTCCGAATTCAGGTGTCCACTCCTTTTTCAATAATTCTTCGTCGGTAAAATCAACGTTCTGACTTCCATATTCGTGGTACCGCAATAAGCCTTCAAGGCATTTGTCTCTAGCCTGATAGCTCTTTGGAACCAGCCACCTAGGTAACCTTTTGAAAAGATTTGGTAAATGATAATCGAATGACCAGAATTCATTTGCAAAATTGGGTGAGAGTTCGAAAAAGTGTTCGCCGCATAAAGCTTCCAGTGTGGCGTAGAGAAGACTGTTTTTGAACCAGTCATACAAATCGTCAATCTCAACCCATTCATCCTCTAAGAATCTGGCATCTTTTTCGATATTTTTGGAAAAGACTTCGGTAAATTTACCAATCATGGCATTGAGTGCACTACCGGCCATAAGCGTGTGCAAGTCACGATGCTGGACGAAGTGAAACCGATGCAAAGGCTCAACATGCTCCCAGCCTGGCGCAGGCTTGGTATCAACTCCAGAGTCGTCATCGGCATAGATTCTGATATCTGGCTCGTCGAGACCGAATGCATCACGAACGGTCATGATGCCAAGGGATTTGGTTGTCAGGTGACGAGATGCTTTGAAGAGTTCGATGATGTGGGAGCCGTGAGGGATGAAATACATGTTTTCAGCACCTACAAAGATGCGAACAGGTACTTGGCCGAATTTGGCCCTATTGGGTGTCAGTCAATGAGAATACCCGTATACTTAGAGGAACTTACAGCGTTGAGGACAAGAACCTTTCTGTATCGTGCGCGAAACTTATCGTGTTACCTACAAAAGGGATCCAGTACGGAACCTTCGGTGGTTCCCTGACGGCTTGGCCATCCTGAAAACCCTTGTTGCCGAACGTTGTGAAAGCGTAGGTCAAGAGAAAGGGCAGTGCAAGGAGTACAATAGTCTTGGCATACGAGGCTGTCTCAGCTGCTGAGCCTGGATTGGCCGAAGCCACTGTCGTGGAATTCATGTTGTGAGACATGAGAACGCCTGATGAGTGGTTGGGGGGGTAAGATCAGCATCGTGATTTGGTGTGTTGACGTTTGATTGGCATTGCTGACCGCCGTAAGCAGAGTCTATCTTGATTGGTTCAGAACAAGGTCATCAAGAACGGCTTACTATGAAGGGTTAAGCGTGAGGTTGCACCCTAGATGGGTTAGTCCTGTTAACGCGCAACATTCGGGCTTCGAGAAGGATACCCTAGAGATCAGTTGTCACACGTCAAGCCTTGCACATGAGTCAATATAGTAGGATTGATCGAAATGGCTCGCGACCAATGAGAGTGCCAGGCCTTAACGCATCAGCTCGAAGCAGATATACCATCTCACATAAGCCAATAAATAAGCGACGTCCGTGGGAAATGGAAAGGTGAAGTCTATCCAGACTCCGCACTTGAAACCGAGGACCGTGGGTGGTGGGAAGCAATGGCTATCTAATGGGCGACAAATGTAACTATCGCGAGGAAAGTCTTATGATTGTGTATTACATAAAATCTCAGAGGGTTCAATGTCAGAATCTGGTGGTGCATCAAAATCATGAAAAATAAACGTGACTCCACGGGCCCCAGCTAACGATTTTATTCGACTGATATCCTCCATTTCTGGATCATCAAAGAGCGCAATCTTAGCGTCAATTATTTTGAGCTTATTTAAACGCCATTGTGGTCCGGTCTCCTCGAGCAACGTCAAAATGCCCGGGAGGCAACTTTTCATCTCCCACAGTATTGCAGACCAGAGAAAACTCTTCTATACGCTCAGGGTATGGGAAACGGGGGATCGGGCTCAGGTACGAAGTAAGGTAATAGATTCGCTGACTTGCAACTGCGAAAATGCAGCCTGACACCCTTTTCTTCGGCTATCATTTTAAGCTGATCCAGACCCTGAAGTGTAGGATCATCATATATAGCCCATGATAAGTCAAGGCTTTGCAGTCTGCCGAGGTGACCATATGGTCCGCATTCTTCTAGTAACTTCTGGATATCGCCAATATGCTTCGGCAATGCATCCGGTAGAATGGAAAGCTGGCACTCGAAACGTAGATGCTCAATGGATGGTGGGAGACGATCGAGTATCATCTCTCCTCTTATTCCATGCTCGATAGGATATAAGAAGTCGATATCGATAGCGAGACTTTTGAGGCGATGCAGACCTTTTAAGCAATCTTCTAAATTCGTTGGGTCATCGGAGGGTTGTTCATCTTCCCAAACCTCGTGTTCATAAAGGCGAATGACCAACTCCTCAAGAGATGTCGCGTGATGCAGAATAGACCGAATTAGACGGTTCTTCTTGCCATCAATGAACATCATCGTTTCGCAATCTGTCGTAAGCACCAGCTTTCTTAACTTTCGGCAAGCCCGGACAATAGTGAAGAAACCAGTGAACGTGAGATTTATACTCTCAAGAATTAGATCCTCGACAGATGATGTTCCAATGGGGAACAGTGAAAGATATCTGTCGTGGCGGAGTCGCAATTCTTTGTCATCGCCGTCGTAGTCATCAGAGTCATAAAACGATTCTGCATCAATATTGTCAGGATCATAAGGGACGTCTCCTCCCACGCTTCGTAGCGGCGGAAGGTCTAAATCGGAACCCAATCTCACTCCTACAAGCGTCGTGAGCTTGGGAAGGTGAAAGAAAGGTGCAGCATACTGCGCCTGTACTGCGCATTCTGTATCCCAGCTTCTCAAAACCACAGATCGCAGCTCTGCCAAAGGATGAAACTGCAAAGGCTTCTGTGGGCTCTGAAGCACAAGCCTATTAGCCAACTGGATCACAAACTGAAGGACAAAGAAGTCCTCATTTTCTTCCAGGTAGAAATCGGTAATAAGAAGGTCGAGACCGGTGAGTCTCGTACACAAAAGTAGGAGAAGCGCTGCTATAGAGCTTACGCCACCTTGGCGAAGCTCTTCGCACCAGTTCGAACTCTCGGCCATCTCTGGAAATCCATCTCGGGCTGCAGCGGACAGTTCTTCCATCTCCTCGGGGTCAAGTACTGCCTTCGAATGGTCATCACGCCCAAATGTCGTGATTGGGTCGAAAACCAAACTCTTCACATGACCTCTTAGGTGAGGATGGCGCAGAAGATGCAGAGCAAAACGGCCAGGAGCCATTTGCCCACAGTCCCAACGATGAATTGGCCAGTGACGGACGAGTAGCGGAGAGACAATATTGTGGAGTCGTTTATTGACGCATGAAACATTGAAGAGCGTTAAGCGATCTGTATCAGAGATCAGGGTAAATATGTGATTGAGCGTCTCATCGGCGAGACTCATTAAATCGTGCATTATGTATGAAGGATATTCAGAAGGTGATGGTGATGACGGGAAATGGCCCGATTTTTGCTAACCCGACTTGAGAAGTGTAGGCAGCCATATCACGAGTTGTTGACTAGGATACGACAGTTGTCTTTGAATGTGTGCACGAGTGTTGCTAAGCTGTCAGCAATATCATGTTGCAACGGGCAAGTGATGATTTAAGATGGACGATAAGTGTAGTAAGTACTCGAGTAATATATAACTATAAGAAGATGTATCTGAAACTCAACAAGCCGCTCTCTAGTTCTAATCTATTTCTCAACCTTGACATCAAAGCGGTCCAGGTTCATGACCTTGGTCCAAGCAGCAATGAAGTCCTTGGCAAACTTCTCCTTGGCATCAGCACTGCCGTAAACTTCAGAAATAGCACGAAGCTCGGCGTGAGATCCGAAAACCAGATCGGCACGGGTAGCGGTCCACTTGGCAGCCTTGCTGTCCCGGTCAGTGCCAGTCCAGAGCTCGCCTTGCTTGTCCTTCTTGGTCCACTTGAAAGCGGGAGACAGAAGGTTGACGAAGAAGTCGTTGGTCAGCTGACCCTTCTTCTCGGTCAAGATACCATTTGATGAGCCGTCAAAGTTGGCGTTGAGGGCACGAAGACCGCCGACCAAGACGGTCATCTCGGGAGGTGTCAGGGTAAGAAGAGCAGCCTTGTCGACGAGGATCTCCTCGGTGCGGGCACGAGCAGTACCGTGTCCGTAGTTGCGGAAACCGTCGGCAAGAGGCTCTAGGTAGCCAAATTGCTTAACATCAGTCTGCTCCTGGGTAGCATCAACGCGACCAGCAGTGAAAGGAACCTTAATGCTCTTGAAGCCAGCGTCCTGGGCAGCCTTCTCGACAGCAGCGGTACCGCCAAGAACAATCAGGTCGGCCAAAGACACTTGCTTCGACTTAGACTTGGAGTTAAAGTTCTTTTGGATGCTCTTAAGAGAGGACAGAACCTGCTGGAGCTGCTTGGGGTTGTTGCTGGTCCAGCTGCGCTGAGGCTCCAGGGCAATGCGAGCACCGTTAGCACCACCGCGCTTGTCAGAGCCACGGAAAGTAGAAGCGGAGTTCCAGGCAGTAGACACCAGCTTAGAGACGGTCAGACCATCAGCGGAGAGAAGCTCTTGCTTGAGGCTGGTGATGTCTTCGTCGGTGATGAGCTCACCCTTTCGCTCGGGGAGGGGATCTTGCCAGATGAAGTGCTCCTTGGGAACCTCAGGTCCGAGGTAACGAGCAATAGGACCAAGATCACGGTGGAGAAGCTTGAACCAAGCACGGGAGAAAGCCTTGCCCATCTCCTTGGGGTTGTTGACCCAGCGCTTGCAGATCTTAAGGTAAGCGGGATCGTGGATGAGAGCGAGATCACTGGTCAACATGGTTGCTTTTCGGAACTTGGTCTTGTCGAAAGGATCGGGGTAGTCGACGGTGCCGTTAACGGCTTCCCACTGCTTAGCACCCGCGGGGCTCTCCACGAGAGTCCACTCGTTCTTGAGGAGACTGGTGAGGAAGTGGTTGCTCCATCTGCTTGACGTTAGCATGCTTTGAACCACACCAACAATGTTTGAAGCGGGAGGACTTACTTGGTGGGAGTCTTACTCCAGATAACTTCGAGTCCACTGGTCTGCTGGTTAGGGCCATTGCCTTCACCAACCTTGTTGTGCCAGCCAAGACCCATCTCTCCGAGGTCAGCAGCCTCAGGCTCGGGTCCAATGTTTGCTAATAAACCGTCAGTTCAATCCTCATCATCTGGTTGTGTTCAGGTATCTTACATCCAGGAACAGCACCATGGGTCTTGCCAAAGGTGTGGCCACCGATGATGAGAGCTGCAGTCTCCTCGTCGTTCATTCCCATGCGATCAAAAGCAACACGGATATCGAGAGCAGAGGCCTTGGGGTCAGAGCTTCCATCGGGTCCCTCGGGGTTCACGTAAATGAGGCCTGGCGTCAGGTTAGTCAAGTCGAGATTGAGCAGTTTTCCGCTTGTGTAACATACCGTGATGCGTGGCGCCCAGAGGCTTCTCGAGCTTGTCAGCTCGGTCATAGATGTCGGTGCTACCGTTGTAGCGGACGTCGTTACCCTTGGGGACAAAGGTTGTCTCGGCACCCCAGTAGACAGACTCATCGGCCTGCCAAGTATCGGCTCGGCCACCACCGAAGCCAAGAGGCTCAAATTCCATGCCCTCGAGGGCCACATTGCCAGCGAGGAGGATCAAGTCGGCCCATGAGATCTTGTTGCCATACTTCTGCTTGATGGGCCCTGAAGATGTGTTAGACGTGGTATTTTGGGTAATCAGTATGACACTTACATAGAAGGCGGCGGGCCTTGTCAAGGTTCTGGTTGTCGGGCCAGCTGTTGAGGGGAGCGAAGCGCTGTTGGCCCTATGAGCGCAGAAGCATTAGTAAAAGGCGTACAGACAACTGTTCCGAGAATATTATCGGAACAAGTGTTACTTAAACTTACCATTCCACCGCCACCACGGCCGTCAATGGCACGGTATGTACCAGCGCTGTGCCAAGCCATACGGATGAACAGTCCACCATAGTGACCAAAGTCAGCGGGCCACCAGTCTTGGGAGGTTGTGAGAAGCTTGTGGAGGTCCTTCTTCACACCCTCATCTTGTGTAACAAGTTAGCAAGCCTGTTCAAGTATCCTCCCGAAACATGCCAATACTCACAATCCAGAGACTTGAACGCCTCAACGTAGTCAAACTCCTCGCCCAGAGGGTTGATCTGTGGCGAAAACTGTCGCAACACATCGAGTCTCAATTGGCAAGGCCAAAAATCCTTGCTTCTTGAACCACCACCAGCTTGATTGCTAGCGACGCGACACCGACCGAAATCCTCGACGATCTCTCGTGGAGGAACCAGGTTGGAGTCAGTCTCTCTCTTGGCGAAAGGGCAGCCATCAGCAGCTACAATAGGCACGAGCCCAGAAGCTAGCAAAAGCCAGCTAGTTGAAATTGCGTGCATGGTGTTTCAAGTCAGGTGGGTACTGAAGATGAACCTCGAAGCCTAAGCATGAACAGACAGATGGATAAAGATAAACGGGAGGCGTTGTGTTTGTTTTGTAGCCCGAGGCAAATCCTCCACAGTCTGGATCTACAGGGGCTGCTACAGCGCCAAGTCGGCAGTGTTATAGGGCGTCATGCATCAGTAAGACGCTCGGATTAGCAATCGAGGCTCAGTATTACATACAGTAGGTGGGCAACTATTTACAATGGGGCTTAGAACCAGGTCGGGTCAGGGTCAGGCACGCGAGGCACGCACCACACGGCGTGCACGTTGCTGATGCACTTGTCCCGCATGTATCACCAAGTGCCAAGGACGAAGCCTTCTCATCTAAGCAGCAACGTCACTGTTCCCCTCACAGAAGATCTCCGACATAGTGATGAGCGGTGACGATACTCGAACGAGTTGTCTCGCCCGAAGCTGCGTGTGGAGACTAGAGACGGAGAAATCTCCAATGGACCCTGATAAGCGGCAATCACACCCAACTGCCGACAAGGATGAGGAATGACCGTCATCCTATTGGCTGACTACAGACAAGGGTGAGCTGCCAGACGAAGAAGGTGGTAGCTTAATGTAAAGTTTGACCTTGAAACTACATGGATAAGTAGTTGAACTTTCTTTTCTCCTCCCAATTAAGTTTGCGAAATCAAGAATATGCGCGTATTTGTCTTTGGAATCATTACCGAGTGGGGGAACGTGATGGTTGATTCTGACTAAGGTTGTTTAAGGTAGATTAATCCCAAGTTCGCGCCAAGTTGTGATATCCCACTTATCATCCGATTACCCACTATTAAAGCCCGTAAAGGAACCAATCGGGATAAGGGGAAACAAATGAGGGCTCGCAAACAACGTCAATGCCGTGGAGGCGAGCCGGAGGAAAAGCACCTTTGTTTGTTTCGCCAGGACCAGCCAAGCTAGGCTGAAGCAAATGCCGTGTCACGTCGCCGTCCTCCAACAAAACTTAGCTAAGCTAGGTAGGCCTCGGTTCTACTGAGTCGTCTGCTGTGTGACCCCGTATTTGAGCTGCTGCGGATGACTTTGTGCATCTCAATTCTGACCGCAGTCTATTTGCTGACAATAAGCTAAGCTCCAGGCTGCCTTATCCTTGTTAGAGCTTATTTCCCTATCCATTGATGAGATGTCAGCATTTAATACTTGGTGTTTGATTCGTTCAACTTTTTCTTGGCTCATTTATGACCAAGTCAACAGACCGCGAGTAGGCGTCTGCACGCGGTGAGAAATACAATCCGTCTCCATACCAACACAGCACGTATCCGTACAGCATACCGAGAATATCCATGCAGCCCAGCCACATGCTGTAGGTCTTTTAGGCCATCCAATTCACATCAGCAGCTTGAGACCTAAATCCCAACATCAGCGATGCAACAAAGCAATTCCGATCCTAGCCAGACATTTTGCTAATAATAGTCACCGACCGAGTACTTTTGCTGCAGATAGTCTTGGCTTCGAAAATACCGCAAGTCAGAAGGACAAGACATGGTCTGATTCAGCAACGAATTGCTATTCTCGAAGCACCGAAGGAAGGATGCTACTTGACCAAGTGTATCCGTATCTATTCCCAGTTATCCGTCTCGGTTATTCTGCAGCGGCAACTCTATCGAGAATATCACATCTTGGCTCGCCATCTCATTGGTCCCAATGAAAAAGTGGCAATTTTACTGTCGCCCTATCCCAATCCCTGTTTCTCTACAATTTCCCCTCTTCAGTGTTCTATTGTCACCCAAGAGTGTCACCCAAAAAAAAAGAAGCTCAATGATCACTCTGCAGCGTAATGGCGCAGCTTCCAGAGCCGCGTCCCTGCATAAGATCCTCATCACACTTCCTATCACAGCCTTTTAATTGCCCACCTATGATTCGTGCAAATTCTGTAATTGGGCCTGCACACTCTATTAATAGAATTCTCTCTTTGAGGTACCTGCATTATCAGCGCAAACCACCCTACACCTGCCTGTATTGGATTCGGGACTGCACGCATGTCTAGATGAAGGACAAAATGCAAATCATCCTGGAATCGTGGCCCGAAATGCCTCAAGGTCCTGCCTAAAGTAGAATTGATTTAAATTATGGTTCGCAGAATTCTCCTGAGTAAAAATGAGATGATTACTGCAAAGAAAGGGCAAGCCTTGACACTTGTCTCGCGTACCATTATGTATGCAGCTATGGGAACTGTATTGATGACAAACGGAAACTACTGTGTTACAAAGTTCATAGACTGGCACTTTTTTCAAAATTGATCTTCTGGTAGTTCCATATCATTTGCAACGCCACATGTTGATGTGTGAAAGTATCACGCGGAAAGGCAATCAAAATATCCAGATCATACCCTACAGCCCAAAGCCAAACGAAATTAATGGTATCTGGATAATTAGTTTTTTCTACCGTAGCATAACTCACAGCAATAATGAAAATTACCATTTTCATGGTAAGAATATAGGCCGATGTGAGATGAGAGGTGTGTCATCTAGCCAAAGAGACTTCATACTTTAAGGCTCACTTACGAAGAGAGTAACTACCCCTTCCATTACATTGTGGAAGCCCCTACACGAATTGAAGAGAATAGGATCATGCCTGAACTACTGGTCGGATTTATTGGGCCACCAGTCTCTAGATTGAGAGCAAAGACCCCAAAATCTACAGCCACCAAACTTTGAAACTGCCTATTTACGACGAGTTAAAGGACCACGAGTGATTAGACGGCAATACCGATTCTGTGATTCTGTATTAGGATCATCGAACAAAACTTGGCTTGAGGGTCTTGGTCTCTCCACACAGGGGACTAGATAGACGTTGAGGATAAGGGGGGAGCACGAACCCAATATTTGTCCAACCGGATAGGTTATATGCATACATGTAGCATGCAACACGAGCTCCCTCTCCGCATGGCTGAGACATTCCTAACAAGGCTAGTACTAGTTCCGAAGAAAGTATGATTCCTTCGCCGCATGGATAGGGTGTAATCTTCATTCAAAGCCGAAAACTTCATTCAAAGCTGAATATTTGCCGAGAAATAACATGAAATAAGGAAGGGTATTAATTCATTAAGTGTCCAGACTCTTAACTCCTGGGTCGCTATCTATGGCCATAACAGATTCGTATTTTAAGTCCCGTTACACATCCCGTTATCCTCCGCATTATCGTCCACGGGACAACTGCTCCCAATCTATCGAGGGATCCTTTGCTCGCATCCAATTCGATCCAAATAGGCTTTTCGGTCTGTTGAAGTACCCATACCTCTTGTTGTTTGGAAGACAGAAGACGTTCTCATCCCGCTACCGGGGAGTTGCAGTGGATACTGGAGTTTCTCGGCATCAACCTCCACCTCGATGGGCATCCCGACCCGATACTCTTCTTCGTCTTCGTTGTCGCTTCGAGTATCTTCGGCGTTCTCCCCACGTAGTACTCTAACAACAAGCTTGGCAATCATAACAAACCATATAGCCATAAGTACTTCGAGAAACAAAAGACCGCTTAGGAAAAGTGTCTTGATGGTGTAATCATAGCATACCCTTCTAGAGCTGTGTATCAAGGGCTCAACCATGTAATAGTAGCCCTCGTTGCTCGGTATCGGTTTAGGGCCGACGATGTTCTTGCCCGAGCCGGAGAAACATTTCGTCCCTGTAGTCGCCAGACTATGCGCATAGACGGACCAACATACCATGACGAATGCAACATGTCGACATAATACCCAGCTGACGACGAAGATGCCGAACATGACATCGCACAATGTCTGGAGCTTCAAGTATTTGAGACACTTGGCAGTTGAGAAGATGAGGTCGTTGAGGTCCATAAGAATCAAGACGACGTTGCCAACGCGGGTGAAGCCGTAACGGTAAGAGCAGTAGACCAGACCAATAGTGATGATATGATGCGAAAGCATTTGCCAGTGGTCTTTTCGGCGTTTCTCCATGTTGACGACGACTATTTGTTGTAGCCAAAAGGCTAGTTGGGCTAGCATATAAGCTTTCATGAGACCAGATATTTCGCGATTAGGCCAATTCGTCCACATCTCTCGAAGGTTGAGCCAGTATGGCGATGTGGCGTAGATGTACTGCGAAATTTAGTACCGTGATCAAGATGTGCTTAGTTGTGAAGAGGTGAAACATACCATGCCTGAAGACCAACAAGTGGAGTAGTAGATGACCATCCATGCTTGCTCTTTGAATCTCATAGACTTATCTTTGTTCAAACCCCATGCTGCTGCAGTTGGAGCCAAGACGAAGCGCATAGTCGCATCTCGAAGGCCCGTCAAGACAATGATGAGAACAACGACTAAGTAATTGTCGTCGAACCCGACGCCATACTCCCCTGTGTCATTGTTGTAGTATGAGAGGGATGTGAATTTGGCCGTAAATGAGGGCGCAATGGTGGTGCATTGGGCAACGAATAGAGGGGCCAATAAGGCCAAGCAAATGCCTATCGATATCCAGGTCAGTATTGCAGGCCATAGTTTCTATCAGAGGCAATAGAGCTGCACAGAGAACAGTTTTATATCTTTACTTACCAATCTGATTATCGACAAGCCATTGCTTCACAGGAGCAGGCTCCTGATATCTAGCATATCGCCGTGAATGAAGTTTTGATCCCATGACGATAATTTACCACAAACAGAAAATTACAGAAAAGGCCATTTGAGCAGAGCACAAGCGTTTTATTGATCTCGCTAGGAAACTAATTGCATCAAATCATTTCAGGCGTGGATGTCTCCTTAATCTGTTGGGTCGAGAAATAGGGTGACCATCAGGTCACGCATGGGCCGACCTCGGTATTCCGCGGCCGCCCGCGGGGGCCCGATCTCATTTACGCGTAAAAAAACCAGGGAACAGCCAAGTTTTACGCGAAAAATAAGAGTAGATCTTAGTGCGATACCGCGAGAACGAATAAATAGACGTGTTCGTGTTCGTAGTTGACCGGGTTGCACCAAGTCAAAGGGTCGTTGCTGAGTTTACGCCGGGATCGTCTATAATGAGCTTATCTGCCAGAACGAGAGATCTATTGAAGCTTACTTGCGCCCGGTGTTTTGAGCTTTGGCCATGTCATGGGCTGTTAAATGAGTCTGCACATACCATAATGGAAGATCGCTGCCGGTCATGGGGAGAACCACATGGCCTTGTCAATTCAACAAACTGTCCACCTGGCTACTACCTTTGGTACGCTCAAAACACCACGACGTTCTTGCCACCATGCTTTCCAGACAGGTACTCTTGCCTCATCTTTTCAGCATCTTCGGGTTTCCACTCTTTAATCTTGACCTTAATATCGTGCTTCACAACAAGATCTAAAAGCTCCTTAGTCTCATCACGATCAGCTACAAGAGAGCCTACTAGTTTGAGATCTCGAAAAATGACATTGCGATAGGATAATGTGATGCCCTCTTCAGGTTGGCCTAGGAGGACCATGGTGCCATGCTTACGCGTTGTCTCAGCTGCAAAATCGAAGGCTGAGAGCGCATCAGTTGCGAGGATGGTAGCATCGAGGCCTGGATAATCACCCCGTATAGCATGCGCGATATTCTCAATCGACGCGTCGACGGGGTCTGTCGATAGAACAGTGAGGTCTGGCTTCAAATCGTAGGATGAGGCAAGGTCCAAAGCATCTTGCTTTACATCAATAGCCACAACCTGATATCCCTGCAAACTTGCATTAAAGGCAACTCTGGATCGAGTAGGGAGAGTCGACATACCATAGCCTTGGCTACTTGCGTTCCAATATGTCCAAGTCCGCCAATCCCGACAATGCCAATCGATCCACCTGCTGGTACCTGGGCTCGTTTGATGCCTCCGTACACGGTGATACCAGCACACATCATACATGCTGCGGTGGGGAAATCAAGTGAGTCGGGAAGTTTGACAGCAAAACGAGCGTCACTGATCATGTTTAGCAGTGTCACGCGTTGAAGAGCGAATGCGAGGTGGGATACTTACGCCGCCATATACTCCGCCCAGGCTCCGTCTGTCGTGATGCCTTTCATGAGCGGACTGTCACAGTAAATCGGCCTTCCTGCCCTGCAGTCGGGGCATTTTCCTTCAGCCCACGTAAGCGTCTGCTCGTGATCCTGTTACTCCGACTTACCGCAGCAGCTATCAAAATTGAGGCATCCTACACGGTCGCCTTTAGCAAAACCCTGGACATTAGACCCAATTTCGACAACAACACCAGCTGGCTCATGGGAGCCAATAAATGGTAGTTTGGAACCGAATGCATTCTCAAGGGCCATGCAGTCCGTATGACAGAAGCCACCCGCCTTGATTTGAACAAGAAGTTGGTGAGACTTGGGTTTGGGTTTGTCGACCTCAGAAACTGAGTAAGGCGCATTGAATTCCTTGATTTGGATTGCTTTCATTGTGTAAATACCTTGCGTTTTCGAGTTGTGGTGCAATATGTCAAGTTGTGGAAGAGTTGATAGCAATCGAAAACTGGGCTGGCGCCCACACTTGCATAACGTCATCCCGATTGAGGGGCTGTCTGGATTTGGGGACCAGCCCACCCCGAGCATAGTGCCATCACTGCATCACCTTGCTAAGAAGGGCTAGGGCAAATCTCTCTTGAATCTCGAGATGATTAAAATTGACGAGTAGAAAGGTTTCTGTGGATCGGCCGACGGCGGGTAGGTTGTGTTCATAATTCGCCGTGTATTAGTCTAATAATTGGGAGCTATCTTGATTTTATAATATACGTGGCTGTTCTTTGGGCGACTTTGTCTAAATGTAGGATGAATCTGGAGTATGCCCACTCCTTTGACTGCCAGGTGGCTTGCAACAGCATGTCTTCATGGAGTGCGAGTTTCTAAATAAGCAGCCAACAGACAGACAAAATCCTTGGTTGTCGGAACTGCACTGTTGGAAGTTGCCCAAACCCATAGTTATCTCGTCGTTGGGTTTGGCTATGGTGCTGTCTGTGGTACCATGGCAAGGTTATGCAAACATCATCTTTCCGGCCACCTCACGTTGAGGGTTTAACGGAATTTTCGAGATGAGACGATTCAACATTGTTCAGAATGCGACAATATAAGAATCAGAAGAATACAAAACGCAATTCATTGATGCTGAAGCCAAGTCATTCCGACTTTAAGATTGCTTAGCTCAAGGCTCACTCGAACCTTTAAATATCAATAATGTTACCGCTCTCTTGATCTGTGATGTGGAAGACAGGGTTTGCTCTTAGTAACGCCCCTTCTCTTAACGCGCTTAATCTCAGACTGTGAGCCTTTCTTACTCGTGAGCATCTGACATGTCCCAGAGTCTACAGGCCCAACAGTATCATCATTGCTCACTTATAAACTAGAGTCGAATGTTGATATGTTCCCGGATTTTCCATTGGAGCTCACACTGGGAGCCTTCTTACTCTTGTCCCGAATCGACAGGCTCGACAGTAACATCATTGCTCGTTTACCTAGAGTACAATCTGATCATGTTTCGATCTATTACATTTGAACTCAGACTGTAAGGCCTCTGCACATTGAGCATTCTTATGCACAAAAGTCTGCAGGCCTAGTTTTGTCATCATTGTTCGTTACAGAAAAGAACAGAAAAGGTTAAGTATGCCCTCACGTGCCCAAGAACATGAGCACAGGTAAGGTACTTAAGGCAGAATTGAAAGACCACTTACCAACCAAAGGCAATGGTGACAAAAAGAACATACATCGAAGGACCTGATGAAATAATAGTTCAAATTTGGGCTGTTGCTAATGACAAACAAAGATCTGAGCCGAACTCGCTGTACACTAGGGCACAAATTGATCATATCTCGACCGAATACATTTGAACTCAGACTATAAGGCCTTTGCACTAGTGAGCACTCTCCATACCCGAAAGTCTACAGACCTAGTAGTGTCATCATTGTTCGTTGCAGAAAAGAACAGAAAAGGTTGAATATTCCCCCAGTGCCCGAGACCCCCAGTGCGAAGTTTTGATTGCATCCTCTGTGTAGTTGTCAGTAACGTGCCCCGTTTTCCCCTAGTGCAGCAGTTGCTACCAATGAGACAGAACAGATTAAGAACTGGAGAAAACAGTAAACTTTGAATCCCCCCAACCAGACAATGTTACGTTTCGTGTCGTTCCACTGGATGCGTGGTAATGGCTGTGTGCTGTGGCTGACCGCGCCACTGGAAGTGAGGTCACGTGCACTCCGGAGAGTTGATTCCGGACACGAGTTTGGCGATGGTGAAGAAGGGAAGGAACGACAACAGCATTCCCCCACCTGCCCCAGAACATGGGAACAGGTAAGGTACTTAAGGCAGAATTAAAAGACCACTTACCAACCGCAGTGCAATGATGATACCAAAATCAAACTAGAGTAGACTGAAGAAACCTCCATTACTGGCAGGCGTTGTTAATAACAAGATGGTCTGAGCCTGCACTCGAGACGAGCCTGGGCCCGTCTCTCTTTTTATACTTGAAACATTCACAGAAACTCTCATTTTTGACAGCTGACTCACATAAATTGCGGCCTTTCTGCAAAGTTTATGCAAAGTCTCTGCGAAACGGTCACTAACACTGTCGCTACAAACTTCGGTGGTTGCGTGTTAGTGGGGCTGGCGCGAATGCACGTGACAAAGTACCTCCTGTCCACGCTGCCCCTGGGGGCTGCGTGGTGTAGTTGGTAAACTGTTCAGCACAGAAGGACAGTACCTAACCAAGATGCTGTCCGCATCGGGAAACGAACAGATCCATGCAAAGGGGCGGGCTTCAAACCCTGGGAATGTCACCAATTTGTCCAGATCCGCCTTGGTTAGCATAAGCTTTTGACATGCTCGAAATTCTCAACTTTATAATTTTTACTTCTGCAGCTGCATGGCATCCACCCACGACCGCCACTAAAGTATGTTGATCATCTGGACACATAGTTTGTCACTGATCTCGCTCATGCATTGTTTTCTATTGAGTTCTACGTGCTAAACTTATCACTGGAGCTTATCCCGAGACCTTAAATTGACTACTAGCCCCTGAAACAATGACCATGAACCACCATGTCACGTAAGAGCTCTCACGCCCAGCAGACCACGGCAATATTGCACTGATCAATATGCACTCCTAACATACAAGTTTCATACCGCAGAATCAAGAGTGTGTAATGACGGTTATTGTGATTCCTGCTAAAGATGATCGTGATCAGACCTTGAACACCAAGCGTACAACAAGCGTACACCATCAACCAAGTGATAGTTTGACAAAGTTCCTTCTAAATCTAGAGTAATCTCGACAATATTAGCCTCAAAGGTGTTTAAGGGGCACTGGCCAACTTACCGATTGGTGCTATATTCACGAGTAAACCCTGAGGTAACCACACTCTACAGACAAATGATGCTCCGACCAACACGCTGATACTGTGGATGCCATAGCTAGTACTACCAGCTCTGTCGTTAATGTAGTCTTGATGCCAAACTCTTCAATTGTGTTTCGTTCCACACAGGTTTTGAATGCTCCTTTGATGATATGGATAGGGGCCATTATAGCAATTGTGTCTGATCCAAAGACGCTCCTGTCGCATGAATTTTCCTGCAGATTATATGCTCATAATCCATTCTTTTACCGATGTAATTCATTTACCCTGCCACTTTTTGTTGTCATCTTGAAGATTCGGTAATTTTGTCTACCTCCTCTTTGTTGGAATAACGCGCATTGCCAAGCATGTAAGTCGGATGATCGATGTTCCATGCCAAAGCACGCCCGATTGGTTGAATGCTTATGACCGGAAATCACGCCTCGTCACTTATAAGACGCAGCCCTTCTTGTTGGTTTGGCATACAGAACCTGTCCCATTTCCCAAATCATCCCCTATTCCAAGCTGTTCCCCCATCAATCACTTCCCTCCACCCATATTCCATCATGACTTCCAACACAAACACTGTCTACGTTGTTACCGGCGGCAACAGAGGCATCGGCCTCGGTCTCGTCAAGGCTCTCCTCGCCCGTCCTTTCACCACCGTCATTGCAACTGTCCGTAATGAAAAAGCCCGTTCGGCTCTGGAGACTGCTGCTGCAAGCGTCTCCGCGGGTAGCGACAGTACTCTCAACATTGTCCAGCTTGACTTCTCAACTGCTCTTGCGCCTGAGCAGATCCGAAACGCTTTCGCTGTCGGACATATCGACGTCCTCATCAACAACGCCGCTGTCACTTTCCCATCCTATCCTGCACTCGAGATACCGACCGACGACCTTCGAACTGCCTTCGAGGTAAATACTATCGGACCTCTTACGGTCGTCCAGGGGCTTTGGCCATTGTTGCAAAAGTCGCCTGCGCCCAAGGTGGTCAACGTCTCTTCCACAGTCGGTTGCATCAGCTTCCAAGAAGTTGTCGCTGGTGCATACGGCCCGAGCAAGGCTGCGTTGAACTGGCTCACTCGTGCTCTGCATTTTCAGAATGAGAACTTGGTCGTCTTCGCCCTTCACCCGGGCTTTGTGCGCACGGAAATGGGCGAGTTCGCTGCTACTGAATGGGGATTCCCTCACTCCCTTTTGGAGACCACCGAGGGATCTGCCAAGGGAATGCTTGAAGCTATCGATGGTGCCACTCGAGAGACGGCTTCTGGCAAGTTTATCACTTACAAAGGTCAGGAGCTGCCTTGGTAATGATGTTTTTGATCAATCGAACCTTGAATCCTGAAGTAGATGATTTTTCTTGTGATGAATGGTTCTCATTGGCTTTCATGGTACACTCTTTCAGAAGCCTTGAAACTTTGTTGTTGGGCTGTTTTATACTAGTCATTCTTTTAGATATCTGCATCGTAACGCTTTAATGAGAGGCGTTGCATACCGACCTGGATCTCACTTGAAACCTTGTTTGTTGTCTGTTGTCTGTTGCCTGTGTACGAAATACACTCTCTGTTGGTCTTGAATTGACTTGCAACTTACTCTCCTCGTTTATGGCCAGCCGAAGCCGACTCTCTTAATAATTCTTGAGAGAACTGTACAATCATTGATTTAACACGGAGCACGAGTTGGTGGAATACGCATTAAGTTATCACAAAGACTTGTATTCCATAAGACTGACTTACTTGAAACGTTCAGGCAAATGACACGTCTTTGACGCACTCACCCGACTCATCCAATAACATTCTAGATATACGGTGTATCTCGTGTTCCTAGACGAGGTGAGCATTCGCGACATTACTCAAGGATGTGGATTTCCAAGATGATTAACAATCCGGTGTGAGGGAGAACGAACCTTCCACTTTGAACGACACGGAGACTTTAATTTCTGCATCTAGAACGCAGCGTCGGGCATTCTGATACATTATTAAACGGAGTTGAAATTCTTGCTATCATTGGTCCCAAGGTCATCAACCACCGTGTTAAAGCCTCGTCCGTATCTTCACTTGTGACGTAGGTATCAAATAAATCAAAATAGCCAACAGGGATCCAGGATTTAAGGATCATGCCCAGAAACTCCCCCACATTTTGTGGGATACTTTTCCTGCATGATTCTGTTTCAGGTCACGGGCCAAGTGAATCCTCAGGCAAATATAGTCATTCCTCAAACAAATTCACTCCATACGCTTATTCTCAATAATTACTAAATTTCCAGCCAGCAATCATGAGCTACAGTCAACCCAGTCCAGCAACCCCAACCTTCAGTATACCCAGCCCAGCAACCCCGAACCCCAGCCCAGAAAGCCAGGGATACAGTCCCTGTAGTCCAAGAGACGAGGCCAGATATCAAGAGAGACAGAGGCTTTGGGAGGAGCGTAAACAGTATATCCCTCGGCTTCCTAATCCGCGGCCTCGAGCCTTGACCCCTAACTCTGGCTCTGGCTCCGATAGCCAAGCTCCAAAAGCACTGTACCAAGTATCATGCTCATGGTTCAAAGTCCCTCCCAATATCAGGAGAGACATTCTTCGGCTGGCGTTTGGAGATAGTCGCCTCCACATGTACCTAGACCACAGTCACCCAGATGCTGCCCGGCACCAAAGCCCTGATAACCACTGCGGTATCGTCAATCAACAACTAGAGACATACTACGACACAAAAGAACGATTTGTGGATGAGTCGCGTCCAGCAGACTGGCAATGGTGTGGCTCTGTCTGCCACCGACTTCCGCGATATCCTTCCCAGCCTATGACAAGTGACGGACTTCCTGGGCCATGGGCCGACTCTTGCCGCCATGGCGATGCAGACTATTGCTGGGAGTTGAGAGCTAAAGGTAACCCTTCTTGGTGCTGCATCGGAGTGATGGGCTGGCTGTTATCTTGTCGCCAAAAGTGCGTATATCCATTGTCTATCCATGGCAAGACTGACGACTCGATAGCTATGTCGAGACTATCGACATACTTTACTCGACAAACACTCTTGTAATGGATGGTGAAGAAATGATTATGAATCTCCCACAGCTTTTGTTGCCACGGCGGCTTGCGCAAATGACTTCACTCGAGATTACCTGGCCGCTCAAGCCGTGCTTTTACCCGGACGACCCAGATTACCAAACTATTGACAAGAATCGCTTTAATAATATGCTGGACCTTCTGTCATCATCACAATTTCTGGCATTGCGCCGTCTGTACATTTACATTGAGGAGGGTGGCAACTCGGAGGTCTTCAGGAATCCGAAAGGATA
Source organism: Fusarium sp. MBC 119 (assembly GCA_030411635.1). NCBI lineage: Eukaryota > Fungi > Ascomycota > Sordariomycetes > Hypocreales > Nectriaceae > Fusarium > Fusarium sp. MBC 119. The sequence goes on from JAPERM010000167.1 coordinate 65,847, forward strand.
CCTTGACGCAATTCTTGAGAAACACGTTTCTCATTTACACGAATGTGCGTTTGCAGTGGAGAGGAATCACTTCAAGAACATATTCCGTCGTGCCACGACCGCCCTCAAGCCACATAGCAAATACAATGAGAGATTGTCGTACCGGCAAGTCTGGCGATCCATCAGTGGCGAGATGGCTGTCGTACAGTTGCCATACGTTGATAGCTATCCGGGCCCTCCGTACCATCTAGCACAGGACGGAGCTCAGCCCATTGGATATTGGATTTTAGATGGCACAGATAGACCAGCGCGTGAAAGTCCCCCACAGCGTTGGTGCACATTGAGTCCCATATATTACACAGATGGAGGATCGCCCGACATTCCCTGGTAGCCTTGGTCTTACAGATGGGCGGCCTTGGTTTATCTTCAAGATATTAACCAAGATAAACCCTATATATAAATATTTATATACGGTACGGCACTATCTCTATTTATATATCACGGGCCCTCTACCATAACTCTGTAAAGTTAATGAGATGTTTGGAAATATAATCGAGTCCTCGTATCATGGATGATTACAAAGCCTCCTCAACGACACACCCAGGAGTTGGACTCGAAATCCCATTGTTCAAAAAGTGTATGGTTCATCTAGACAGAGTAGTACTGTATCGGTGACTTAATATGAGCAAATGCTACATTGACTTAATATGAAGCTACTAGAAGCTATTCGGTCCATGAAATCAGTCGCAGTAACAAAATTCTTTGGGTTCCCTCCAGCCTTACTTGAGACCATTGACTGCCGTATTGTGGGCTATGTTCCATCTCAAACTGGTTCTGATGGACCGTAGAATTGCACTCAAGCAGGCAGACACTCCAGCAGCTGGGCCCTGTCCCTCTGCAGAGCCCCTTCAAGTGAGGTAAACGGGATACCGTACTTTGTCTGAACATCCTTGGCGCCTGCAGCAAAAGGTGTCAAGTCATTGGAATGCGTCCAAAGCTGCCAAACCTGAAAGTTGGCACCGCCCTTTGCTGCCTCGACCTCCTTTGGGCTTCGCTTCCTCGTGGTAATGTCTTTACCACTGACCTTGGACAGGATAGTAGCAAGTTCCTGAATGGTCAAGGCTTCGTTTCCGAGTTCAATCTCGTGCCCTCCAAACTTGACAGGGTCTTGCAACGCCGCGGCTGTGTATTTGCCGACATCCTCGGCATCTGTTTGCAACATTTTCCCTCCTTCTTCAAAGGAGTGAACCAATTCTCCACTCTTCGCAAGTTCGCCGTAGTTCTTGAGAACGTGTGGCAGGAAGTAATCGAAGTGAAGAAAAGCCGGTCGTAGTATAGTGTAAGCATTGAGCCCAGCCGAGCGAACTATTTCTTCAGTTGCAGCCTTGGAGGTAAAGTAGCCATAGAGGCCAACATCTTTGGTCGTCTGACTATCCCAAAGATCTTTATTGCCAGTAACCATGGTCGTACTTAAGACGACGGTATCAACTCCAGCCTTTTTAGCTGCATCAACGATAGTCTTGGCCTGCTTGGCTTCGAGCCCCGGCAGAGCAGGAAACGTGTTCAAGAATACACCTTTACAACCTTGAATGGCTTTGGAGATGACTTCCGAGTCGATGGTATCTCCTTGGAACAAGGTAACACCAGGACGGGTCAAGATCGGGGGAAGCGTCTTTTGAGTGTCGCGAACAACGGCATGAACAGAGTGGCCTGCAGCGAGAAGCTGTCCGATAACGGCTTGAGCCTGCTTGCCAGTTGCTTGAGTGATGAGATAGGTAGACATGATGAAGGATGGATTGACTAGGTATTTGTTGGTGTAAGATGTTTGTTGAATTGTTGTTTCTTCACAATTAGGAGGGAATCTCGCAGGAATATATAGGTCGTCATTTTCCATGTAATATGCCCAAGACCTCGGATACCAGGTCTCAAGAATTGCAACATTCACCAAGTAGGAAAATGGTGACAAGAACACCAGTTGCCAATTCAGGACAATGGACCAGAGCCATGGTGTTTCGTGGGTCTTTCCAACACAGAGACCCACACTCAAATACCACCGCAAACACCATTTGCTATTTTGGGAATAGCAACCCGAGAGTATTGAATGGTGACGTTGAGGCAAAATTACCAATCAAACAAGTATAGAGTTTTAACTCTCTTTGTTCTCATACGACAGACTGCACAAACTTGTTCATATACTGTATATATTTACCTAACTCAGCCAGCCTCGACCAATATCATCAGCGTCCTGACACCTAACTAGCGTTACAACATGTAAAACTATCATGATTACAAATTAAAGTATCAGATATCGCGCCAAGCTCCACAGTTTTCTTTGTCAGTGACTATCGATGCGCAACACGGCAAGTTACATCCTTAACGTCTAACTTCCGCATGGTTCGCCGGGCCCTGGTCTTCTTCGCCTTCGCAAGAAACCAGGTTCAGGGCGAGAGCTCGCCATATAGGAACTACAAGACTCAGTTATACCTCAAAGCTGCCGCTCATAAGCACCAAAAGCACCCCAATCTCTCACATACGATCATACCTGCGAGAAAATACGGGATCCCGTCCGCTCTCCCATAGTCAAGCTCGCAAGGGGCGGATTAGTAGTTGGGTCGGTGACGACCAGCGAATCCCCGCTGTTGTATGTTTTTTTTTTGCTCTTTGTTACTATTTTTGAGGATCATTGGTTGTTCTGTTGGGTTGCCTTGCCAGTTGGCTACGCCTTCGGATGGTGCGGATGCCCGCTCTACAGCACGGCTACACCACGTCATCAATCCAGAGCATGTGTGATTTAAGCAGTATGAGGGTTGAATCGGTTGCTATGTAATAAAATAAGCAGATTCTGCATTATATCATGCCGAGTTGAATAAGAGACATGCTCGCATGGCCGGTAACGCTCTGTCTCTCTGAGGTGTGCCGCCCTTGAGCTCATATGGTCTTTTTCTTTACGAGTTGTTGTAAGAGAGGTCTGTATCATAGATAATGGGCAAATTTCATGCTTCTTGGTCATCAAAAGAATTTTGCCTACGAGTGTCTTTAGTCCTAACGAACGCAAAACACTGGCGTGTCCAACGATTACTAAGTCACGGGCAAAGATGTCAATGGATTGAGTACCGTTATGCAATTTCAGGTAATCGCAGCTTTCTTCTGTGAGACTAACTAGTCTTAAGCCCATTCAATTTCCTCAAACCCGCCAAGATCCGCCTGGCGGCAATGCCCATTCTTGCACCCCTCGCACAGAGCTCTTTCATGGGGCCCCTTCGAAGTGCCCGACCACATCGGCCTTTCTACCTCAACTCCGTTCCATTTCTTGATGCGATACGTGACCCTGTCAATGTACGATTCTTCGTCGAGGTGGGGTCGGCTCAAGGTCTTGCACTCTTTGCAGCGCTGGTGGTACACCCTTGCGTTGTAGCGATCGCCAGGGTATTCCCGGATCGTGATGGCGATTTTCTTGCTCGACCAGCCGGTGGTGGTGCAACTGGGGTTGTGGCATGAGAAACGCCCCATGATGTTGGTGTCGTAGTCGTTGGTGCTTGAGTATTCGTCGTCGTTGTGGTTGAAGGAGTAGTCGAGCAGGTCTTCGTCAAGTTTGTCTGACACCTCATCATGCATTTCCGGATACATTGACCATGAATTGTTTGCTTTCGATCTTCTGCGAGGCATGCCTAATGCTGTAGTAATTCACGTGGTTTGAGTAAAAAAAAGACGATGTAGGATATAGGCCAAACCCTGGCGACGAAGAGATATAATCAGACACAGCATAATGAGCCAGTAGATAAATACACAAAGAAAGAGGGGTAAAAGCCACCTTCTATTCGTTTTTTGGGTGCCAACTCCCAGCAAAGTCATAACACCACATGTTTCACCCAACAACAAGCAGCAACCACAGTGCAAACTGTTAGAATAATGCGCTGGTCCAAGAATATTCCGGTAGCTACAGGTCGTATTTCCAATGATCGGGCAGAGGCTGGCCATGTTTTATATAGGGTCTTCTCACTTAAAATATCATTCATTTATATCTGTTCGAATATCATCATTTGGGCGGCTGGTCGACACTCAACTTTCTCCTCCCAGCCACTGTTCAAGACTGGCCTCTCGGGTGATACCATGCTGTCGCTTCCAGGTCTATGACACCCATGGGTGCCGTGGTGTATTGTGGTCGGCCTCCTGCATCAAACACTGTCCAGTAATCTTATCCATGACTTGCAACGGTAGACATGCTAGTATTGGGGTTTCAGTTCTATCCAACGAGATCCAGCGTCGTCCTTCAGAAGCAAATAAATTCATATTAATGGTTAAGCTTTTATCCCAATTAGCAAGTCTTTAAGGTCGGGTAAGAGACAATGATTGAAAAGCTGCCAAATAAGAATAGGACTTCTTGATTCTTGCGGAAAGAGGACATGAAGTTCTGATGATGGCCAGACGTCTAGGCAGTCGCCAATGGAGCCTTAAAGGTTGGCACAAAATGACCATTGTTCTTCCATCTCCCACAGGTCGATTTTAAAGCAAACTAGTCGATCCTCGGAATTTGGTCCACGGACCACATGGGTGAGATCCCCGCTGACAGGCGAGCCGCTTACTCTGGCGGAGTCTGGCCATCTGATGATGGTAGGCACCTAAAGTTAGCGCTAATCGTGTCCATTTCAGCGCTGCCTGTTCAAAAGGACAACAAAACCTTACAATTGCTAAATTATATAACGCAAACACTCGCCTTTTCCTGGAAATGACAACATCAAAATACCTGGTACTCTTCCGATATCACAAAACTCGCAGATATGGGCGCCACTATCTCTCAATTATGGACCCCTCGGTCAATTTCTGTTAGTCTTGTCGGTCTTCCTTCAGCGGGCAAAACAGCAATACGATTCAAGCTGAGTGGAATTGAAGGGCCAGTGCCCAAATCAACCGAAAGTTGTTACTCCCGTATTATCTTCGCCCACGGTTTTACATGCTGATGCCGAAAATAGCCCTCGAAATCATTGCAGTATTCCAGGGAAAGCAACAATACGATCTTATGGAGTTTTCTGGGGATGTAAGATACAGACCAATTTGGCGAAGCTATCTTACCAGGTACTGCATGATCGTGTTTGTTGTCGATAGCACAGACCGCGAGGCTATGTCCGAAACAAAGGACGAATTATTGCGAGTGGCGCGGGAAGATATGTATGCCCCAAAGCCAGTTTTGATCCTTGCCCACAAACAAGACGATCCCGTAAGTCAAATGGATTTTCAATATGGTATAAATAAGCATTGATACGGAAGATAGAAAGCAATGAGTCTCGCCGAGCTTATCGACTTCTTCGGCATACAAGAGGACCTCAATCAAACATCGAGATATGTTCGTGTCCATCATCCCAGTCTTTGATAGTCGCACTAATCACGTGTTCATTAGCATATACTAGGCTCAAGTGCTGTCACTGGAGAAGGCTTGGCCGAGGGTCTTGAGTGGGGACGCCAGGTCGTGAGAACATTGGAAGCTACGCCATGAGAGCTCAGGTGGGTACAGGAATGGTGATATTCAGGATGGTGTTTTATTGATAAGAGATTGCGTTCTTGGAAAGCCATATGGTACAATGTTTTTCCGATCACAGCTCATTAGTAAGCAATTTTGACACACTGGCCCACCCATTCCCGCTGATGCCGATGACATCCATCAATCGAAAGTCTTGTCACGTCTATATCGCCTGTTGCCATTGAAGTCCGAACCATGGCTGAACATCCTTCATTCACTCTTGCAGGCCTTTGTAAGTCTATATACAATCTCTAGGCGCCATCTGGTCGTCAATTGACCAGTCCATCAACCTTAGTGGCCGCTGGCGGTACTGCTGGCTACATCCGCACGCGTTCAACGCCCTCTCTCGTAGCGGGTGTCGGTCTCGGCGTCTCTTACGCATATGCTGGTAAGGTTCATGTCCATATCTCGAATTCATCAAGTTGATCGCATTTTAGGCTACCTGCTCAAGAACAACAAGGACTACGGATCTGAGCTTGCGCTAGCAAACAGTGTCCTATTGACTGGTTCTGCTGTCCCTAGAATCATCAAGACTGGAGGCCGAGCGCCTGTTCCACTTGTTCTCGGTGCTGTGGGTGGACTAGCGACGTACTATTACCAGAAGAAGTTCCGCGAGTTTCGATATGGTGTTTGAGTGTCCCAGCCTGATGATGGGATGACGTCAACGGCAAAGGAATTCGTGGAAAGACAGGTTCTAAATGTACTTTACAATGTATAACAGAATACCACTGATTTATGTCCCGCTTGGAATTTGTAGAAGGATCCTTATTTAGAGTCTGAGTTTGGTGGTTAAGTCGAAGTATCGAGGCATTTATGCTAGTGTAGACCTCTCCTAGCGACGACGTTCCTACACTCTATCAACGACTATGAATGTAATACTAACTCGAATCTGCACTAGCATGTATTCTTCCATGTTTGGGATAACGGATTGAAGTTGAATATGACGTACCGGTATTCAAATCGTGATAACCTGCTAACAGTCTATCAATCAACTGTAGGGTAGCCACAAGAATAATACTCAGCATGACTTAATCAGAGGGAGATATGAAAGTATGAACATAGGAAGAAACCTTGCATGAGATAACAAGTCTTTTTGTCTCCAAATATATGGCCTCCTGGCGGGTTTAATTACATGTTAATTGGCATAAAGAGACTTGGAATGCTGATCAATGTTACACAAAGTTCCCATCAAAATCGCCTGATCGGCGTCGTACGGCATTCGAGTTGCTAGTTGATTAGTAATCAATGCACGTGACCTCACGGCGCCATTTGTCAAGGCGTCTGAAGAGCCAGCATCAACAAATTGAACAGACCGTGTTTGCTTGCCATAACGAATGCGACGCGACCAGAAGCGATATCTTGGTCGCTGAATTCACGAACCGTGCCACTAATTGCAGACCCCTCTTACCGATGCAACAGACGAGACTCCTCCATTGCAGCCAGCCTCCAGTCCCGCGTCTTTGATCCATCCGATTGCGAGGCGTTGAGCTGTCGCATCAAAATCCCCGAAATCGAACGCGACCGAGCCCACGAGACCGAGACCGAGAACGTGAATGCGAATACTACAAATAAATGGCGGACTACATATAACTTGTTGGCGCATCCTCGAGACAGACTCTGACATCCGGCGTTGTTGTCTTGACCGTACAGCTGTCTTGCGTCAATGTAGCCTACCTATCCTCTAAGCCTTGGGCTGGCTCTACTGGACAACTTTCCCTCCGGGTACCTGACCCCACGACAGCAACGGTACTCAGCACGTCTAGTCCTCGCTTATCTCATACTGTTTGGACCTGCGTAAGCACGTAGAAAGAGTAAAAAAACAAGCTTGGTGATCCTGCATGACCACTATTCCATTGATGCCACATAACCCTGCGGACTTGGGAGATAGACCGTAGGTCCGACAAGATGACTGTTCGGACGGAACTCCGCCCAGCAACAGGGCTGAACTTGCTGAGTCAACCGAATGAACGAATCTCACTGATCTTCGGTAAACCTTAGCCGTAAGTTCATGCCTCCAGCCCCAGCAGGCGCAGCTTGTATCCAAATCCATGATTGGTCCGCTCGAACAAACTCTGCCAAGCAACCGGGACACCGGGACAGCACGTAAGACGAGGCTGCTATGCTCACCATGATTCGCCAGAATCGCCATAGCCCGCAGGATTAAACGCGTCTGCCCGTCATAGCTCCAACTTGGGCTTGGCTGTGCCCTTTCCAAGATGCATCCTGTAGAACCTTGGGTCATCTTTTTGTCGCATGACTGACCGAGGCTTGGAATTGATGGTCGGATCCTTCGGCTCAATCCAATATTGTGCGTAGTCTGTCGTCATGACTACGCTGCATGCGCCCCAAAGAGGCTTCAGAGTCCACGTAAGAGTGATATTTGCTCAATTGATCTGACTTAAATAAGTAAGAACCTGCCATTGCCGTCTAGGTTTGGTCAACCTGCAGACACCTCAACCACATCTATTCAACCATACATATTATGGCTCTCCATCGCGTCCTGGCTCTTCTGAGCCTTTGGCTGGGCCTTGTTGCTGCCGTTCCGTCAACTCACCTTTACAGACGGGCTGCTTCCACAGAGCCTCTTCCGCCTTCAAAGGACCCGTGGTATACGGCCCCAGAGGGATATGAAGATACAGATCCTGGTACCGTCCTGCGCATACGACCAGCTCCCGGAAACCTGACTAGAATCACCGGCAACAGCTCTGCTACATACAACATTCTCTACCGCACCACTGATAGCCAGTATAGGCCTACCTGGGCTGTCACAACTCTGGCCGTCCCTCGGCTTGGGCCAAACAGCACTGCAGCCCGTTTGTTCAACCAGAGCGCTCTCTTGTCGTATCAGGTGCCTTATGACTCAGCCGACCTTGATGCCAGCCCAAGCTACTCTTCGTACTCTTCTGCCAATGGTCTTGCCCTTTTTGGTCAGGCACTTGGACTCGGTGTCTTCCTAAACGTGCCAGACTACGAGGGTCCATTGGCCTCTTTTACTGCAGGCGTTATTTCTGGACATGCCACTCTTGACTCGGTTCGTGCTGTGCTCTCGCTCGGCCTGGGTCTCAACACCACAGCTCCCCATGTTGCGCTCTGGGGTTATTCTGGTGGTTCATTGGCCAGTGAATGGGCGTCAGAACTTGCTGTGCAATATGCGCCAGATCTATCAGGAACTATTCAAGGTGCGGCCATTGGAGGCATAATACCCAACATCACCAGCGTCCTGGAATCCGTCTCAGGCAATAGTGCTGCAGGCCTAGGACCGAGTGGCATCTTAGGTCTCACGAGCCAGTACCCAGAAGTGCGCAAGTATGTTCTCTCCCAGCTTAAGACCAGCGGACCCTACAACAAGACTGGCTTCCTGGCTGCTGAGGAATTCACATCGTCTGAGGCCGGCGTTGCCTACCAAGGAGTGGATATCTTTGAATTTTTCAAGAATGGCGAGGATATACTCCGTGACCCCAGAGTACAGGCCGTTGTGAATCGCGATGGCATTATGGGATACCACGGTGTACCCCAATGGCCCATTTTCGCTTATCATGCCGTTAAGGACGAGCTCAGCCCCATCGCCAACACTGATGCGTTGATTGAGAGATACTGCGCAGTTGGCGCTAACATCCTGTATCAGAGGAACTCTGTTGGCTCACACTCTCAAGAGTTCGTTCTGGGTCTTGATGCAGCTATACAGTGGCTAGCGGCTGTCCTGTCGGGCCAGTATGCCCGAATTTATAAGACACAGGGATGCACTATCCAGAACGTGACGAGGAACGGTACGGAAAGCTCCCTCAAGAAGCGGGATATGCCTAATGGGGTCTTTGATTTGTGGTAATTGATATGTACAGAGATTAATGATGAGTTAATGATTGGTATATAATGTTCGTCTTTAATTCGCAAATGTTGATATTTGTCTAACATTCTCTCATTGAAGCTGTGTCCTCGCTCGCTGCCTTGGATGATTCTTCTCGGGATGATCAGAGTTGATGAGTGTCTTCAACACTCGTATTTGAACGTGGAATCAAGTCCGTCAAATGGATCAAATAATTCAAGTTGTATCGTGTATATCGTGCATTCCTTTACCGTATGTCTGTAGGTCATGGAGCTAAGCAAGCTGTGGGATAAGGATATTGTTCCATCGTGACTTATCCACGTCACCATCTAAAGTAGACTACAGCAACAGCAACCACCATCGCAACAAAAGGCCCAACTTTTCGAAGTCCAGTGGTATATATCTGAGAGTCATACTGGCGCAGCTCATCCTTGTGGCTATTTCGATCATTAACCCTCGGAAACTCGACATCCGGGACATCCTTGCCCAGAAACTCGCAGAGCGGCTCCCACCCACTGCCCATGGCATAATCCAACCGTCTTCCACTCTCCAATGGCACGGCTTCTCGAACTTTGCGGTAATACTCCTCGTAGGCCTCCCTTGCGCGTGACTCGATGGCTTCTTTGGAGTACTCGTCTGCCGAGAAGAAACCGGCGTGGATCTTCTGCATAGTGTGCATTGAGCGCATACGTAGAATGCGCCACACAATGAATTTCTTTATTGGATCATAAAGTTGACCTAGGACTTGGGCTTCGAATGAAGGCCACCAGCTTTCAAATTCCCTTTGGACGACAACCACCTTTGCATCAGGATATGCTTTGATGAGTTCGAGTACGAAGGGTGACGCCATATCCGTTGCAACATCAAATTCTCCCCATATAGATTGCCAATCCGCTCTTGTAAATGGTGGCCGAGGTGCTACCGTGCCGTCTTCGCGTTTGAAAGTGTAGCCGGGCATATTGGCGAGGTGTGGCCAGGTAGCTTCAGCCGCTTGCTCAAGTCGCACCCACGGAAGATTCCAAAGGTCTTCAAGAGCATGTTGCGCCTTATACCCCAAGATTCGGTAGGCCTCAGCCATGGAGCCCGTGGCAGTGCGATAGAGGCCGGCGTGGATGATTTTCAGACCATCATCTTGTTTAGCTCTGTCTCCGGTTGCTAGGGGATTTGAAGCACTGGCTGAAGCCATTGTAATCCAAAATGTCAGTGACGGTTGTTAAACAATGATAGAAGAGTTGTAAGCAAAGTCTGAAATACAAAAGAGTTCCGAGTAGACCGATCAAGGCCAAGATCTACCGTACATATACTCCGTTCTGCTGGCTCGTGGATTGTCGGGTCTGACATCAGCATACTAGCTTGCGGCGTAGTGACCTTGGGGATTTTCCATGTGAGGTAAGCTGGGTAAGAAAATTGACAACATTACTAGCGCGAGAGACAACCTGCAATAAATGAGACTAGACTTGATAGATGTATTTACCACCATTTTGTGATCCTACGAAAGACACTCCCAAACAAGTCAACAATGCTCATCAGCGCAACGTAACATGTTCGATGTATACCACAATTCATTCCCGACCGACCTCACCAATGGTATCAAACGCCACCTGTGCAAGGTGGGTAATGGAGTCGAGCAAACCCCGCGTCTGACGAGCTAAAGGACTATCGACATCGACCTCGATAGCTGGACCCAATTCAATCAATGCCTGAAGTGCATTGAGTCGCGATTTGAGACGTAAAGTGCCCTCATGATCCGATGGGCTTGTTTGGTTGAACCCCAGGCTCCCTGAGAAGTTGGCATTGGGGGAGGGTGATACTAGCCTGTTGAGGGGAAGGCGAAGCTCTGGAAGAGGTGAAGTGAAAGGAGTAGCATGGGTAGCGCGACGCCCAATCTCGGGGGTGGCGACACTGCTTTGCGATCCTTCGCGGTAATCTTGACGAGGTCTCTTTCTCCCGTTTGAAGCACGGTTGCCTTGTTCGCTCTCGAGATCAATCCTTCTGACGCTGGGAGATAACGATGCTGTAGAGCCCGGCGGCATGGTACGGGCATAGGTATTGGATCGCTGCTCGAGTTGATCAGCATTGCCAGAACGTCGCGACTGTTCGCTGGCAGCAGATGGCGAATGCCTGCTGCTCCCCCGAGAACGAAGTTGACTGGAAGCTTCCTGTTCGGCATCTGGAAGAGGCCGGGGAATCTGCTGAGTAAGGCACTGCATGGCACAATCGATGTCGATGTCCAAGATCTGGTACGGAGAGGGGTTCTGGCGTCCATGCCGATGAATGGCTTGTGTTGTGATGGCGAGTGGCACAATGGTGTAGTCAATATGGTGGTTCTCAGTCATCCAGGTATTGAAAGTTTTGACAAGGCGAATGTTGGATGGGACTGTTTGGCCGATGTAGAGAAACAGGAGCCACGGCTCTTCGATTCGTGTCCCAAGCCCGAACCGGACAAAGAGTGTGAGGAGGCGACCGGTGAGTTGAGATTTTGTGCTAGCGTGTGCCCAATCATCGGAGTGAATGGCGTGAAGAATGACTTTGAGAGAAGTCAAGGGGATCTGCTGTCGGACAAACGCAGGCCAGTCCAACAAGGTGATATCGTCAGACGGACGTCCATTGTCCTCTTCTTCTTTCTGGACTCGAATGGCGACGGCCCACTAGGCCTCACGCAGGCGGTTCCATCGATTGCGTACAACTTGCTCGGGACAATCGGCGTTGGGACGAGACTCTGCATCCTCTGGGTTGGTGGCACTTGTGTTGGAGGATCGCAGGCAGTTGAGGAGCTCCAGGATGCCCGAAGCTTGAAGAATTCGAGACGCCATTGTGATTTGCGGGCGCAGTGATGGGAATTCGAGAGAACGGAGCGCCAAAAGACGTGAGTGTGGTGGTGATGATGAAAATGGAAGAGGCAAGAGAATGGCAGGCAGGAAGATGAAGTGCAGGCGGTCACGTGATATCATGTCACGAGTATCAAAGCCCAGGTTTGGGGCTCTCGGCCCAAGAAAAGTCCTGAACAGATGCGTAGGTCTTTTATTCCATTGGTTTTACTTAATCCTTATGATAATAATCTTAGAAAGCTATATAATGTCACAGCCTGAGCTTTGAAGATTCCTAGACTGAGGACTTTTACGAGAGTACACTTTATGACGATGCAGCAGTGCATGACCGTGATCGAATTATATGACAGAGGGAGTCTGGACTATTGCTGAACCTGCTAGCCATCCCATAAATTAATACGTGCTCATCAATCAAGAACGCCGATCTATTCACCTCAACCCCATGCTGGGGTATCTCCACGTTTCTCCCACGCTACCCCAAGTGGGCAAGCTTGCCGCGGTCTCGAATACGCCTATTGGTCCCAGTCAAGATCACGACAGACGCTGCTAAGATGTCGACATACCAACTTCACAGTTGAGATCCAAATACTGCATTTTTATGGTGATGTCATGGAAGGTTTGTCAAGTGTTCGTAATGGTGGACCTGGTCCGTAGGGACGTCATGTTCATTTACAACAGGGGAAAATGCCCCGGAGCACACAGATGGGTTCGTCGGGTCTGATCTCTCCATCTAGACCCTGTATGTGCTAATCTGGAATCGAGAAGATTGCAGCAGATCTTGTCCCAGTTACTTCTTAGACTATACTACCTGAGGCAGGTCGCAAGTATAGCTACCCAACGTCACATCAAGATGGAGAGGTCATAAGCTTCTCTGTCACCAAAAAGAATGCAACCTCACAACCACCTAAACAGGGATCTTATGGTGCAATAGAATCAGAGAGACACATCATTCCTTTTTCTGACAACCTTATTTATTCAACAGTAGCCGCACGCATTTGCCGCTGTACTGCACCCCTCTCCCTTCCACCAACAATTGAACTGGCAGGTATATCACAATGGCTACTGACCTGAAGCGAGAGACACCGCCGGACCTGAGCGATGAGGCTGGCACAGTTGACTCGAGTCCACCAGTTAATGAGAAGGCTCTTCTGAGGAAGCTTGACGCGCGACTGCTTCCTGCTGTTGGCGTGCTTTATCTGCTATCCTTCTTGGATCGCAGCAATGGTAGGATCAAATCTAGGACTGAGCAGCGCAATTTTATGCTGATACACTACGATAGTTGGAAATGCCCGAATTGAGGGTATGGTCGATGACCTCAACATGAGTAAGCCAATCAATGTGTTTTTGTTATTACAGTCTAACATGCGTATTTAGCGGGCAACCAGTATCTGACCGGCTTGACTCTGTACTTCGTCGGTTACGTTCTTTTTGAGGTATGTGCCCTGAACCTTGACAAGCGCACTCTTTAACAACTCTTAGATTCCATGCAATATCATTCTCAAGCGTACCACACCCCGACTATGGCTGCCAACACTCACAGTCGCATGGGGTATCGTGGCAACTCTTCTCGGTATCGTCCAGAATCTTACTGGGTTCCTCATTGCTCGTTTCTTCCTCGGTGTGACCGAAAGTGGACTGTTTCCTGGTGAGGTTTCCCAAACGTTGTCTTAGCCGTTGTTGAAGCTAACCGTAAAAAGGCGTGGTGTTTTACTTCTCAATGTGGTATAAAAGGCGTGAACGACAATATCGCATCTCGCTATTCTTTAGCTTTGCATCACTTGCTGGCGCTTTTGGTGGTATCTTAGCATACGTAAGTCTCGTGAGTATGGCAGAGGAATCGTAAGCTTACACATGCTAGGGAATTGGAAAAATGGCAGGCGTCGTCTGGGATAACGGATGGCGATGGATCTTCATCCTGGTAAGTCCTTGACATGAGACCTTGATACCAAGCTGACCCCCAACAGGAGGGTATTGCGACTGTGGTTGTGGCTGTTGCAGCCTACTGGTTTATCGAAAACTACCCCGACACCTCGAGGTTCCTGACAAAGTCAGAACGTGCCTTCATTCATGAACGTCTACACGCAGATAGTGATGCTATCCGCGAAGAAAAGTTCAGCTGGGCTGCTGTTCGTGAGGCCTTAAAGGATCCCAGTTGCTGGCTTTATGGCTTGGGGTTTCACACGATGAGTTTGCCTTTGTACACGCTGTCTCTATTTCTGGTAGGTTCTTCAGACCTCAGTACAGGATTGTCACTCACATTGTTAGCCCACCATTATTAAGGATCTTGGATACACGGCAGCAGTTGCCCAGCTTCTGACAATCCCACCATACGCTCTTGCTTTCCTCACCACTCTGGGCGTGGCCATTGCTTCAGAAAAGCTGGCTAAACGAGCCGTCTTCATCGCTGGCTCTGCCGGTGTTGCTGCCATTGGATATATCATTCTTCTCGCCAACAAAAATCCCACTGCGAAACCGGGAGTCTCGTACCTCGGGACATTCTTTGCCGCGGCTGGAATCTACCCTGCCACGGCCCTGGTTTTAAGCTGGCCTGCCATTAACGTGTCTGGACAGACTAAGCGCGCTATTGCCAATGCTATGCAGATCAGCATTGGAAATCTGGGTGCCGTTATGGGAACACAGCTATACCGGTCGAACGATGGTCCTCGATTCGTGGTCGGCCATTCCATGGCGTTAGCCTACCTTATCGCAAACATCGTCGTAGTAACCCTGTTGGGTTGGAGGTTGAAGAAGCAGAACCAGGAACGGGCTGCAGTAAGCGAAGAGATCAAGCATGTTGGAGAGGTTGAAGACTGGAGAGGCGACTCTGATCCCAGATGGAGGTTCGAGTATTAGTCTGGCTATTTAAGATCTAACTGGATATGATCATCAGTGCTGGCTTTATACAGACGGGTTGAGAAAATGGAGAGGTTCGTAGAACCTGGCATTGCACTGTTCCTGTCCTGGTGGTACTGGAGCAAGAAAAGTAAATTATGATGCTGATAATGACAATTAAATCTTTCCAAGACCATCTCCAACTCCCATGTCATCAGTGAAATAGGCAAGCCCACAGGATTCCCTAATATCCCGATTCGACCGTGTCAAAGGCTGAAGAGTTGCCAACACTTAAAAGCTTGAAGTCGCCCGTGCTCGTAGTCTGGCGCCGAACTTCCACAGCAGGATCGGTGCTGATACTTCCACAGCCAGCTTCGCCAAAGCCATGGCACTGTTACCCCATCCATACCCAAGGGCAGCATACATCTTAGGAGTAAACAATGGAAACAAAAACGCAGTAAGGCTGCGAGGAAACTGCTGCGCTGCTAAAGCGCTCGAAGTATGATCTGGATATGCGTCCATAAGATAAGCCTGCATTGGCATGCCCGTAATTTGCATGCCAAGCATGGTGATGAACATGGCGACGTCTACCCAAGCCCAATGGACTCTGTACTCGGCGCACCATCCATATGTGATAAACCCAGCAGGCGCGATCAATGCCCCCATCAGCATAAGGGGTATTCTATGCTCTGGAAGATGTTGACCACCTGCGCGGTGCTCCATCCTGTGGAATAGGTAATCCATCAAAGGCGCCCCCAGTTGTGATCCGACGAGTTCCCCGAGGGCACATGCGATGTAGTGCAGACCACTAATCTCGACAGAGTGGTGATAATGTTGGCTCCAAAGCTCTCCAAAGCTGGTAAGAACGATGTAGAGAAGTCCATATCCTATGGCAGAGATTACCGCTGCAACTTGGATAATTGGGTGGAATGCCAGAAGCCGCAATGGTCGACTCATAGCCTGGCTGAGAACTTTGTTCAGGGACTGCTCCTCCTGTGCGCGCTCAGCGTATGTATAGTACGGCTCGCCCGTTTCTTTGCGTAACTTCTCAGCGCGTGCCTTCAGAATTGCTGGAGCATAGGTTTCACGGAATGTAGTAAAGGACAAGGCAGCCATCGCAAGCTGGAAGATCGAGGTGGACCAGAACATCCATCGCCAAGAAACCCGATCAGTCATGAAACCGCCAATGATAGGGCCTGTTAGAAGCATAAGTTTCATGTCGGCAATTCAAGGGCTCGGGACATACCAACTGCTGCACCCAGCAAGGGAATAACTAGAAACCACCCAAGAGATTTTCCACGCTGATCTGGACGCCAAATATCACCAAGGACGCCAGCACCAAGTGCATAGACGGCGCTTGCTCCAAATCCAGCCAGGAATCGAGCACCAATGAGAAGCTCTTTGGAGTTTGTGAAACCGCATGCAATGTTCCAGATGAGGAACCAGATGTTAGATACATGGAGAATTGTCTTGCGGCCATAGACTTCAGATAAGGGCCCGATGACGAGTGGACCAAAAGCAGTCGCCAGTAAGTAGATACTAAGAGACATGACCGACTGTGTTGGGGTCATGTCCAAGTCCTTCGCAATAATCGAAAGCGCGGGGGCCATGACAGTTGAAACGAGGATTCGGTTGAAGCCCGTTACTGAGAGAACATTCGTCACAGCCCATTTGCGCCGTTCTGGCCAGTTCTTGGGGTTGTCGGTGTCTAGATCATTGAAAGCAACAAGATAAGGGTCTGGATGGATGCTAGCCATTAAGGCCAGCTCGGTCCCGACTGGGACATCATTGGGGTTCTCTTTGATATCAGCAGTCATTTTGTAGTTGAGATGATTGATAGAACAACAAAGAATGAAGGAATTGGATTGAAGCCTCGCGCACAACTCTTTATACCCCGCATCACAACAGGCAGCAAAGAGTCAGAGTCGGCAGCCGAATACTCCGATCGTGCAAGGGATGGCGGAGGTAGTGCGGAGATATCGGTCGTGATGGTCGCTTATTATCAGATCGTGCTTATCAGATCGGCAAATTAGTGACGTTGCACGAGTCGTTGACCGAGTACGAGGCAAGGTTTTAAAAGAACCTTCCTTTTACGGAAATTGTTGGGATGTTGCAATTACTCCCGTTGTTGGGGAAAAATTATTGTATGTTCTTTCATGGTGCTGAAGCATGGTTTACTTAGCAAAATATGTATAAGCCGCATGACTGGACAATGCACTGGTTTAACGAAACAACCAGGTCAAAGGACTATCAAGAAATAGTGATATACAGTTAGAAAATATCGGTATGGCACCCAGGTTCAATGATATGAGCAAGATGGCTAAAACCACTTGCTACAGCTTGCGCCTCTTCATTGATCCTGGACTAGTTATTTACGATTGAGGCGAAGTAGGCTGATAAAATAAATTTAAATCATTCGTCAGAATAGATGTCGCTATGGTATTACTTGGATGCTTCAAGCTCCTTCTTCTCTGCATCTCCTAGAAGACCAAGTGCCTCTCGCCGAGTTGGCGCCGACGCTTCAAAGTAAGGCTTCTCAGCCAAAGAGGTCACTCGCGTGCCATGTCGCGGCTCCCTACCACTGTAGTCCCAGCTGGCATTGTGGATAGTAATGCTGTGATATGTCAGTGTTACTGGGACTCTACAAGCTTGGATGTTACGTACCGGTTGTCCCAGAGAGCTGAGGTCCGAGGACTCCACTTAAATCGAACTTGGATGTCAACATTCTGCTCATAGACATCGTACAGATAGTTAAGGATAACGTCGCTCTCTGCCTTATCGAGGCCAACAATCCTGTCGGTCATGGCGCGGTTCACCCAAAGAGCCTTCCAGCCAGTGGCGGGATGAACACGAACGATAGGATGGATTCTCTCAACCCACTTGGGACCTGCTTCAGGATGTTCACGGTCCAGGTAGGGATGAGCAGATCGGTACACAGCCGATCGACCGTCGATGATCTTGCGGAATTCTGGCGATAGCTTCTCGTACGCGGCATATCCAGAAGCCCACAGCGTATCGCCACCTACTGAAGGAATGGTGTCGTTGTGAAGGTGAGTGATTCCAGCTGGTTGCTTCTCATGCACCAGGTCTGTGTGCCATCGAGATGCTCCTCCAGGTTGGCGGAAGCTAGCTGGGCGTTCTGTAGCCATAAGGTCGGGCCACAGGACGCTCACGCCAGGAAGGCCAGGAACCTGCGGGACTTGAGGCTTTTAAGAGTTAGTTAATTTCTGTTGTGATGTACTCGAGATTTATTAACTTACATGAACTTCAACTTCTCCATACCACTCACCCAGTTCCTTCTGCTGCTGTGGGGAGAGGTCTTGATCTCTGAAAAATACAACACTTCGCTCGGCAATCAAAAGAGCAAGCTCATCACGTTGCTGGTTGGTAAGGTCCTTCAGCTGCAGACCCTCAATCTCAGTTCCGATGTAAGCAGTCAAATCTGTGACCTTTGTCGCTGCGGACAAAAGACTCTTCTTAGACTTGTCAGCTCGAGCGCCGGCATCGACATGGTCACGAGGCTGGTCTCGGATCTTGTACACATCGTCAAGATACAAAGGGCGAGATGGACGGTAAGGGTAGCCCTTGGAGAGGTCTACCCCGGATCTCTCAAGACGCTCCTTGGCTGCGTCTGGGATCTTGAGGGTGTCCTTGATAGGCTCGGCAACATCCTTGATGCTGGAGTCGATAGGAGCCGGGACCATGATGTGCTAATTCTTGAGGTTTGTTTTTCGATATAATTGATTTTCTGTGATAATCTTGTCAATCAGTAGCAGAACCTAGCATCTAGATATACCGTCATGTTCCCCTCACTATTGCTACCCCAATGCCTCGAGCCGGTCACGCCATGATAGCACGTAATGACCAACACCTATTCAATTGAACCTAATTGGTCAGCGTTCGAGATGCGATATGCAAAACTCATTGCAACATGTTAGAACTGACCAATCTGTTTCTTTGTAAATCGCGCCATTGAATGATCTTGACTTAAATAGGGCATACTAGCATACTCCTCCGCTGGCTGAGGGTGCCGTGTTCTCGAGGATTTGTAAGACGGAGTCTCTCATGGGACGAAATTCCCAAGATAACGACCCCTCAATTCGAGATGATGTTGATGAATCAGCCACTCAATCCGTTTTTCCTCGCTTATTGTAACTCGTCGTAGATCCATGAGCCATTTGGAGACAAAATCTTACGATGCATGCCCCTCTATTAAACTAATGTCCGCCTGAAGGATTATCGCGTCTGCTCTTGAGATGTGTCGCAATAGGATAGTCCCTCTTAATGATCTCAGAAGATTGATTTTAGTATTAATAGATACGATCCCCTCAAGTAGTCAAATAAGTATTCGGACCCAATAGATGGAATCCATACAGGTGGTGCACCAACTAAGTGAAATAACGCGAAAGTCTATAAATTCGTGACTGAATTCACTCGCATCTGTTTTTATCAATAGGATATCTCCTGTTAAGATCTTGTCCCCGGGGGGAGCTGATCGTTGTTTGTATAGAAGCTTTCCGTTGCACGACGAGTCCGTAACGATCATGATATACTGCTCACTCCGTGCATTAACTTTTGATCCCAGTATTACTCAAATTGGCCTTCATGAATAGCGACATTATAGACCGAAAGACTCGATCTTGAGAGAAAGAGTCCGACTGTTGAGTCATGAGTTAGTTGTAACTTTAGTATTCAAATTGAGGGACTTTGCTGGGTTGCTCGTTCGTCATGTAGAAAGAAGATCATAAAGCTTTCTTAAGCTTTCGTGCTGCTTAGGAAACTATATAATCATGCTTTGCGTCTCTAAAGTGAGTGAGAGGACAGCGTCAATGATAGCAAAAGCTTAGCAGACATATATCAGATTATCCACCAATTTTGTCGACTCTAAGTATCTCATATATTGCTTTATTTGATGAGAGTTGCTCGGCTACGGCAAGCCACACTCGTAACCACAAACCCAACATGAGAGTATCAAGGTCATTAGGTAGGTATTTGTGATGTGAAAAAGGTGAAGATTAGAGTTAAATTTGAGTTTCTTTCTTTCTTCTATCAGGATCACTATCATGATCTGTGGGATTAGCACTACTCGACTAGGCACAATCTTCTTCTCTGGTTGCTACGGGTGAACTCAGTGTTGGGAACTGTCGAAACTGGGCCCTAGATAACTTTGTCATCATGACCAAAAGTCATAGACATCAGATTGAGTATGAAGTAAGGGCATGGTTAGTTTCCAGGCTATTTGTTATTCTTTCTCTTTTACAAGGTCCAACTCAACGTGCCTTAGATCAAGGGTCAAGACAGGACCCAAAACCGGGATGGGAGAACACCTCCAAAGCGTCCCTAACTTCGATATGTACTAGGGTTACATCGGTTTCATATATTTCAAGAAATAAAATCTGTTCATTTACCATGAGATCGCACTTGATGCGTTCGAAGTAGGAACAATGGTTGTTTATGCTATATACCCGAGCACGGGTTGCTTTTCTCAATATGACGGCGCATGTGGTGGAAACAATGTATGTACGCTGGTTGTTTCTTGAGAAAGACTCTTAAAGAGCCCGGCTACATCACCCAAGGACTTAATTACATGAGAAAACCCAAGCGGCAATTACGGGATCCATTATGCTGATCTTATGGCAATTCTAGACGTACTAGCCGCAGACCAGTGACTCCAACGTGTGTTAAGCGACGGGCTTGCTTAATACTAATTTTTCCCTTTCTTTTAATTGACATCTCGCATTAATTGCACTAGTGTAGTTCTTTCCATCAACGGGAATATGGGCCTTGAACCGAAAAAGTGAACGTCGCTTCAAGTCTTAATGCAGCCTCGGAGGATCAAGTTCCGATATCCCACCTGATCCCGTGAGCCGACATCCGAGGGCATGGTTTCATGTATTCCTTGTAACTGCATCATAAGGACGCTTGAAAAACGTATCATGTGCCTTTATCTTCCGAAGTCCGGAATCTGGCCCTCCGAAGGGGAGTCCTTGGTCATTTGCGGATCGGTCTACAAGGTAACATTTCCCCCGAAACATGTCCTTGGACTAGATGGAGGAAGCTTCCGAATCCTCAAGAGGTTCGTTCTTCAGGGTGAGACGGGGCTAATTTCCGGGGATCTATTGCGGATCGCGGGCCGGCTATGGTATGCTTGGTAGACGGAGTCTTAGTTGGCTCATATTATCGACGAACGAGTAATGGTACGACGGATAGGAAGTAAGGCATTCCGTCGTAAAACGGCTTGACGGAAGATGAACGCCTATTTTGGACAGCAATTAAAACAATTAATTATGTTAATTTAGATATAAAAACTCGACAAGTCCCAGATCAGAACGATGCCTCAGTTGAGTATCAACACAAGAGGTTCGACCCAACAGAGCAACATGAAATACCTTCTCGCGCTCAGCCTTTTCACCGGGCTCTCCGCCGCTCAAAACGGAGCCTATGCACAATGTGGCGGAGATAACTGGACTGGCGCCAAGACTTGCATCTCTGGTTATACATGCACTGTCGTTAACCAATTTTATAGCCAGTGTGTTCCTGGCTCTGAACAGCCCCCTGCGAACCCTACAACTACACTCAAGACTACCACCCAAGGTAGTACTACACCTACTGGCTCGGCAGGTAGTGGGAAGTTCACTTGGTTTGGGGTGAATGAAGCCGGAGGCGAGTTTGGAGAGGGCACCCTGCCCGGTACCTGGGGAAAGCACTTCATCTTCCCAGAGCCCTCTGCTGTTGATGTAAGTACTAGCAAGTGATACCTTGAGGTTCTCTCTAACGTCAAGGATAGACCCTTCTGTCCCAGGGCTACAACACCTTCCGCGTACAGTTCAGAATGGAGCGCACTAACCCAAGCTCTATGACTGGCGCCTTCGACCAAGCGTACCTCAAGAACCTCACTAGCATCGTGAACCATATCACGCAGAAGGGCGGTTATGCAGTCCTAGACCCCCACAACTACGGTCGCTACTTCAACAACATCATCACGAACACAGCGGACTTCCAAACTTATTGGAAGAACCTGGCCACCCAGTTTAAGAGCAACGACCGCGTTATCTTTGACACGAACAATGAGTATCACTCCATGGACCAGACTCTTGTTCTTAACTTGAACCAAGCCGCCATCAATGGTATCCGTGCTGCGGGTGCCACACAGTACATCTTTGTCGAAGGAAACCAGTGGTCAGGTGCCTGGTCGTGGACCACAGTCAACGACAACATGAAAGCTCTCACCGACCCCCAGAACAAGATAGTTTATGAGATGCATCAGTACCTCGACTCAGATAGCTCTGGCACTTCAGAGAGCTGTGTTTCCACGACCATTGGCGTTGAGCGAGTCAAGGCTGCGACTGAGTGGTTGAGGGCGAACAAGAAGATCGGCGTGCTCGGCGAGTTTGCGGGTGGCGCCAACGATAACTGCAAGACTGCTGTCAAGAACCTCTTGGACTACCTCAAGGCTAACACTGACGTGTGGAAGGGCGCTCTTTGGTGGAGTGCTGGTCCTTGGTGGGGAGACTACATGTACAGCTTTGAGCCTCCGAGTGGAACTGGATATAAGTACTACAACTCTCTTCTCAAGACTTACATCTAGAGGGGTTGTATTGGCGAGGTGGTGAAGGGTGGAAGCAGACCGTGTAAGGGGTGGTATCTTGAGGGAACTTTTTCTTGAATAGTTGCTGGTATTTGATATTGTTAACTTGGTACATTATCTCTTTCCACTTGTGATTATTAGTCTCACTCATCCTGCATCGCATCTTATTCCTCACAGGTATAACAGATCTGGAGGTCAGCAGATCTCTTCCAAGATCTTACCAAGTATGAATGCGATCAGCTCACTGGATAATCACACGTCAAACTATACATAAAGAGTCGCAACATGAAAATCGACTACCATATCGATTTCCAAACTTCGATCAGTCTCTGATGCAAGAGACCACTTGAACCGGCCCAATTATTCGTCTGGTATAGACTATCGTGCTATTGTATCAGTCAACTATCGAGGTCTATTTCTAAGTATTCTAAGACACAAATGCCCATACAGTCTTCTCCCAGCCCTTCCTCCTCTGGATTTGAACCCCAAAGCCCTCTCCGTCCTTCACCGGCTTATATGCAGCCTGCGCGAAGTCGCAAGTCGTTCCAGCAGGAAGCTTAGGACCATCGGGAAACACAACCTCAAAGCCAAGCAATAGGCAAGATACAAGGCCCAGATTCTCGGCAAACGCAAAGTTGCGTCCTGGACACAATGTTCGTCCACCACCAAAGGGAATGAACGACGCACGCTTCGATTTTTCAGATTCGCTGTTCTCCTTGTTGCCGCTCTCGATGAATCTCTCCGGCTTGAAATCAAGCACACCCTCACCCCAGACGCCATCTAGTGTGTGGGTGACCAGCGCGGACATTTGCACATTCTCTCCCTTCTTGAGAAGATAAGATTTAACATTAGCGTCGGTCACCATGGTGTCTTCTAAAACTCTTCGGTTGCCGACAGCCTGATTGGTGATGCGTATGGCTTCGCGGTAGCAGGCAACGAGAAGTGGGCACTTTTGATCCAGGATCGTGACGTCGATGGTGACTTTGTTATTGCCGTCGTGTTGCGCCACGGGGAGAACCTCCTCTCTCAAACGCTGTACAAGGTCGGGACGATTAAAAACATGGACGAAAAACCAGTATAGAGTAGGGATGGTGTTTGCTGTTGCAACGTGGAGCAACGCAAGTTCGATATGGCCGACCTCTTCGTCAGGAACACCGTGTTTGATAAAAGCACCCGCGCGGGCCCTGACGATCTGGCCGGCATCTTCGTGATCGTATTTTCTTGCACCATAGTACTTTCCCAAAGCGACTTGAAGTCTAGCCCTGGCGTTGTGGGGCTTGGAAGCAGTGATGGAAGGGAATATGTTGAGAAGCAATAAGCCCAGGCCAGTCTCAAAAGTCCTGCAAGTGGTCAGTCCTCAACACCGCATATCCTGGGAGGGAAGTCATAGTGTTGCGTACCAAAGATCCTCAATCAAGCTGGTATTTTCTCTGATGGGATTCTCGGGGCCATACATGGCTTCCGATGTTGCCAATGTGATGAGATCTCGCAGCCAGAGCCAGAGATTTGAACTTTTGAGAGGGTTTTCCGCATCGCCAATGTTTTCGAGTTCCTTGGATACATAGTTCAAGGCGTTGGCGTTCATGCGGTGGAGATGATCGCCGGTCATGGCTGGATGGATTGCACTGAAAAAGTCTGGTACAAGACTTGTTGTCTTGAGTTTCTTGGCCGTCTCATCGCTAATGAGGAGTTCTCTTTGTGCGAATTCCGATGCAAATGGTTCGAAGCTGAGGCTCTTCTTGCGGTAGATTGATTGGATGATAGCAGGGTCAAAGACGACGTAGAGTTTTCCGCCCAGGATGGGTAGAGTTGCAATCTGTCGATGAGTCTTGTCGCTGAATCACATGTAAGCAAGTTCGCTATTACCGCTGACATCATGGGGCATGCTCTTACTATAGAATCTTGAGGTAGGCGCCCTTGTACTTTATAATTCCAATCAAGTGTCCAATGATGGGGACTCGAGGCTTGAGCAGCGGAGGCTCTTGGCCGTCAAGAGCTGGAGAAGAGAGCTTGTGGAACAAGATAGCTGTGAAAAGCACAGCCACAACAGTGAGGTAATTGGCAGGTGACTGCTTGAAGTCATTGACCAAGAATTCGAGGACGCTGCCAGGGCTGCTGGTAGTCCCGTTGACCGCCAAGCGGCTGGTAGTGATATTGGCAGCCATTGCAGAGCTTCTCGAACTGCCGACGACAGATGAAAGAGACGAAGGGAAGATTGAGACACTTGAATCTAAGAAACAGACGAAACGACCGTTGAATCTTGCAGCGGGGTAGCGCTTGTTTAATGGAGAACTAACAAGTCCGTTGGACTCAACATTGACATCGCCTATTTCCACCGTCTAGTCACTGGGTGGCCGTGAGATTTTAGCGCGATTGCAAAACACCGAACGCTATTCGTCAATTCAGGCGCAAGTTAGGGGTTTTCTCTTATTCGGATTCATTCCCCTTGCGTGCTTACGCTGAAGAGCCCACCAGCGCAATCGCCCAAGTTCTTACAATCTTGTCGCGGGCCCGATCCGGTTGCCGACTGCGACTCTGCATCCAGCTCGGTCCAATTAGCGTAGCTTGGACCCGACGCAGAGGAACCGAGTGAGTGACTACAGCCTTTAGGGAATTGTCTGTGCCCATAAGCGGCTGCACGAAGGAAGGCTTACAACTGGGGCTAATCCATGGACGTCATATTGGCGATAAGGCAAGATTAACGTGCTGATAAGAGGATGATGCTTTGTTGGGCCTCATGTTTTGATCGACGTTTCTAATTAAGAAACAACTACGACAAAGCACATGAGCAATTATTAGAAAAGGTTTGAAGGGAATTGTGTTAATTAAATGAAACGATCCTGGTAGTGATCGAATAACCCATGCGCCTCGCTGTTATGCTTACTTGCTGTGTTACTAAAAATGAACACAGCAATTTAATTCTTCGAGCAATAGTCGAACAATTGCCTCGACCCTCCTTGGTTCAATTACACGAGCTTGAAACTTCATCTAGATTCTAGAAGATGATCTCGAGTCCGAAATACAAGCATCAGGACGCGACTCCTGCGAATCTTGATGCATAGGCGTTATGTCTACGGCATCTCGTGTCTCTGGTGTGCACCGGCTTGTAGTTCAACAGGCCTCTGGTCATGCAACATCTCAGCTGGAACCGGAGACGTTGTGTAGTTCTTCTCAGCGGAATGGGTAGGGCTGTAAGCTGCGGCAGGGGACACGCCCATAGGGGAGTCGCTGTACTTGTAGGATGATTCGGGGGAACCAGAAGAACCGGCCACTTGAGACTTGCGCTTGTTTCGGCGCCAGAGAAAGAAAGCGAGGAGAGCAAGGGCGACGACACCAAGAGTGGCACCAATGCTGATACCGGCAACGGCACCGGATGATAGACTGCTACTGCCGCTTCCGCTTCCTCTTCCGCTGGACTCACCGCTTGAAGAGTCAGAGGTAGCTGCTGGAGCTCCTGTCTCGTCGGAGCCGGTAGTGGTAGCTGTAATGGTTGGTTTTTCGACTGTCGATTTCGGCGGCTGTGGCTTTAGTTAGCGAAATGTATACACCAAACATTTATAACAGAACGATAACTAACAGCAGTGAGGGTAGTAGAATAGGCCTTGTTGTCTACGTCTCCAACACTGGACATCAACCAACGCTGTCGAGGTTGATCTCCCTCAAAGTCGTCGCTCATAAAGACTGCGCCGCTTGGTATGCAGTCGAGGTTCCAGCCAGTGCCGTTCTTGGCATTTGTAAGTCGATAGGTACCATCGGAGCCCCACGAGGATATGTCCCATTGTTGCATTTCGCTATCGTCGCTGGGCATCAAGCAAGGTCGTGTGCGTAAACTCTCGTTTAGTTCGTCCGAACGGTAGCATATCGAAAGCTGTTTCTCGGTGGTTGTCATTGAGCATCGGAGAGCGTATCGGCCGGGCTTGGCGCCGATTTTTTGCTAATGGTGGCGTTAACAGATGAGCAAAGTGTGAGGGCTGTGGTTATGCGACGTACAAATTGCCAATAGGAATTTTTGTTGGCACCAGGCCACACTCGCAAATCACCGCCCGGCGAAGTGGGTTGGAGCATGGTGCTGAGCTTTCCATCATAGTCGTCGACAGCAAGCTCGGTGAGCTGGTACCAGACATTAGAGTCGATGTCTGTCGCAGGTTTGAGATCCGCTGGCTTCGACATGGTGACGGACTATGTCGACGAGTTGTGGAGTAACAAGGTCGAGAGAATTTGATCAGCTTTGAAGCGAAGGAACAAAGAAACAAAGAACAGCGAGAATAAAGAAACGGTAGGACTGGAAAGTAGGACAAGTGGATATTAACAATAATATCCGTAGAGTAGGGCTGTGTTAGCTTGGGGGCCATCAATTGTATGCCAATGAGCTCCTGCGTAGTATTCACGGTGGCGGCTTACAGTGGAACACGACGGGACTAATCTCATGATGAGCATCCACCTCTCTAAGATTAGCTACGAAATAAAGCCACGATTGGTTAAATCTTGAAACGCCCAGGCACCTTTTTCGACAGACGGGGCGATCAATGGAGCTCAACGCTGCCAAGCGGCCCAACCCGTATGCAATAAATGAATCAGCCTTGTCTAGGCTTCGGTTTTTCGGATGCTTTTTTCCGCGCAATTTCAGCTGCAAAAGCATTGATCAAAGAGTGTTATCCTTGAGCTGATACCGTAGCGTGCCCAGTGTTTGTTCTCAGACTGCCATAATTCCTGATAAATTCCCTCTGTACGTCCCCGATTCATCTCCGTTAAATGGCCCCCATTTAGCTTCGCCACAGTCAGATTCACTCCGCACTCAATACTTAGTTTGTCAAAACGATCATCCCTCCTGTTGTAACGGCCATTGCTCCAAAGCCCGAGCACACCAATCACAGTCGCGAAATCACATGCATGTCAGACGCGACAATATCAATCATTACCAAACGCGTCTAACAGATGGAACTAAGCCCGTTTCTCTGGAGCTAAACTTACGATTCTCATGTAAATATGATGCGCGCCAAGGGTATGTACGCCTTGCTTATCAACGGGACTATGCTATACATAAGCTTAATCAAAACTTAAACCTTGGCGAGCGCCGAGTTTTGATGATCCTTCGTCATTCCCAACCCTGCGGGGTGGTAGTCAGCCAGAATAGAGCGCACCTCTGTAACCCTGATTTATTTCTTGAATAACAGGGCTATCTGCGTGCTATTCCCATATGCCGAGCTCGTTATTGGGCTCCCGGGTAGGTAGTGAAGTGCCGCGGCCCATTTACCAGCCAAACTGTTCACAATGCAGATCTATATCTGGGCCTCCAATCTTGATGCATGATGCCGTAGTATTCTTCACCTCCCTCATCAGTCCAGGTGGCCCGCATGCTATTACAAGCACCCGCTCTGCGGCAGTGGCTTTTCCAATCTCATCGCGAATTAAAGATGGCACATCTGGACGGCCACAAGTGATTGGTAGTCCCAGTGACTTTGCGAAAGATCTTTCCTTGCGCGGAAAGGCTTCAATGTCGAACTCACTGCCAGTCGCATATATGTCTTCGCCTGTCCCCTTTCCGTCACTCAGATCACTGCCAGGGGTCCTGAACGTTTCATTTGTGACGAATAGACGCACGCTCACATTCGACTGTTGGCTAAGCCGGCGAACCTTCCTGGCAAACCAAAAGAAACTATCTAAATGATATCAGCGGTGCAGAGGGTTTCCAAGAGTCGATAATACTCACCTAACTTTTTGACCGCCCAGATAAATGTCATGTCTGGCTTCTTGAATCTATGGATTAAATCCATGGCCACACCCGTTGTAAAACTCGCCCCACCGCTACCGGCGATAAGCACAAGTTTATCGTAACTAGCTGCGTCTGGGATTCTCCCGTACGGCCCCTGGACGCAGGCTCTTAACGAAGCTCCAGGATTTGCAACAGCGTAATTATATAAATCGCGCGTAAAGCCGTTTCGGGCCGCCACAACAAATTGCATTGGCTCCTTTTGAGTGATAGTGAAGGGGTGGGTCTCGAAGGCTCGGATACGCGGGATCCAGAGATAGGCGTGCTTTCCGGGGGCTGCAGTCCATAGGGCCTTCTTTAAAGTGACTCTTGTGCCCCCGTTTGTCAAGGGAAAGACTGTCGCCGTATTGTTAAGACTCGAGAGGGTTCGGGCAAGTCGCAGAAAGTGGTCGACTACCCACAGACCAGCAGCAAGGCCGATGGCGATGATGGCCCTTTTGGTATAGTTGGGCTTGTGAAGACCCATGAAAATAAGCAAAAGGATGAAGAAAAGAACGTGGAGTACATAGAAGACCGCATAGGACTTTCGACGGACAACTATTGCAACGAAAACCATACCCAAGAACATGAACCCGGCTACTATACCGGAGACCGTGCTGAGTGTTATCATATTTGAGAGTGTACCTCGTTGAGCGTTGCTGACAGTGTAGCATGAGCCGTGTATAATAGTCTGCAAGAGCGCCATGATACCGGAAATTCCGTGCAGAAATTTGAGTCGTTCATACGAATGAGCGATTAGAAAGGACAGAGGCGTGTTTCTGAGACTAAGAAACACCGTAAAGCAGAGATTGCTAATACCAAGCCTGGTGATTTTGTATCAGTAGTGTACGTAAAAATCGTCGATGAACTTACCAGCCAGCGCGCGCCCCAATGACAGATCTCATGGGCTTTGCATCAAAGTCGATATGGACAAAGAGGAAGACCACGTTCAGCGCAAAGTAAGCAGAGACAACCAGTAAGCGTCCCACGGAACCCACTCCAGGGCAGGTTCGAAGAAACACCTTTTTAGAAATCCTGTCAAAGCGTGAGCCTCTGGTTCCATGGAGCGCACTATATTCGTACCTTGAAATCCAGACTAATGGAGAGAAAACCACCGTCAAGAAAGAGGGAAATATCCTTTTTATAAGCTTGCCGAATCGAAAGAGTGCAACTAGTGCGATAGCAGCAGTCAAAGCAGCCGCGTAGTAAGTCATAGCCTCATGATTGTCTTCCAATCGAGTGGCTTGTGCGACTTCATGTGGTGTAGGCGGGAGAGAGGTTGAGGCAACAGGTGAGTCATGTCCTCCTTCAGCACGCACATTTTGGAAAGCGATGCCAAAAGCGAGCTGGACTGGAATCATGTGTTTCATTCTGCACATCGCCATGGCCGTTAGTAGAGTCAAGTTGATGGTGATAGCCAGGGAGCAATATGCACAGCAGTGATAGTCAGTTGGTCTCGAAATTGCTTGGTAAATAGGATGTCGAAGGGATCAAATTGGCCTGGGCTCTAGATTTCATAAAGTATTGAGCAAATCTTCAAAGAAGATTTTGAAGCAGACAAAGTTTATATCGTCTTGCAGTGAAGAACGACACGTAATCCCTAATCTGAGCCAAACATCAACCTTAATTGACGGTTTCACGGAAGCTGGTTGCTGAAATTCAAATAACTGCCCGGTCAAGAGCTTGCGGGGGTAGATCAGGCGGTTGTGCCATGAAAAGGCTGATTATACACAGTTCCAGACTTGGACTTGGGGTTTCCGAAATGTGTTTTCTTGGATGCTTATATTTGAAGTAACCTGTATATTTTTGCGCCGTCCTGATCCAATGGTCGTAGTTGGCTTTGAGACTCCAAGTCTTGCAATTCTTGTTCTGTTCAAGGCCTCAAATAAGGTCTGAGGGCCTCGCTTAAACTCATACAGGAAACGTAATTTTTTTCTTTCTCTTTTCTCCACTTCTGGTATGATAGTTCAGGCTCACATAGTTGCCTAATCTCTAGTTTCTAAGTTGCATATCAGTGAATCTTATTCTTCCGCAACATGGCTCTTTTTTCGTCCCTCAAGGGTTATGGGAGCCTGAGGTGCACAGTTCTATAGTATTGAAGCTATGAGGTGTTCTTTTCTACTCGATGCTGTCCTCTCATTCATTGCTCCTTAATTTCCTTTGATCTTCAGATAAGACATAAGGTCCTGCCTTTAACCTTGGAACAGAACGTGTTTGTCCTCTCATCTACTTGAGGGGCGTAAAGCATGATTATGAGGAAGCGATGATAAACGAGATACACAACCACTAAGCCCACGTCAACGAATCTTAACCACCCCTTTGCACTTAATGACGTATGAAATCGAAATAAAATTGTTGGCGATTCCATGCTCGATTATAGCAAGGCTGAAGATGAAACTTGTGATTGCCATCGGAACCTCGTGCCAGCAGCCGTCCTTTTCAAGCATCCATAGAAAAAAACTGATGTGTACTTAGATCTCCTTTCGGATAAGAGAATTATTTACAAAGGGTTGAAGGGTTTGCAGATGCAAATCTACATTGAAGTAGAAACCAATGAAATGTAGCTTTAAAGATCTGCGTTGACACCGTTGAAGCTATGCGAAAGGTACATGAGATTCTGGTCAAAGAGAAACACCGACTGACTTGACAGAGATGCAAATCCAATGACATCTAATCTTTTGATACTGAATAATACCACAAATTACCCCATGACGTCCTTAAGTCCAGGGCAGTCAGAGTCGTTCAGTGATATACCAAGCACTACTTGAGCAGCGGATCATTCTAGTGCACCCAGCTCTTGCACTTAAGGACTATACCTATGCTGATGCAATGATGACTGTATCAAAGAAACAATAATTTTCAAGCCGAGGCCCCTCTTCGGTTATGCCATTTCGCGATTTTGATGATTCGTCAAGATACGCTATTCGCTTGTGAGACTGACGTGCTTGACAACCCTGCTGGCGTATCACACCCTGGCCATCACACCGCCTCTGCCGCTTTGTCTGGATACGAACCTCAATTAGTTTTCTGTCTCTATATCTCTCATTTCCACCTCTTCCCATAGAGCGAACGATGCTCAGCGATACCAGAAGCCTTATATCTCAATTTGGAAACTTTCAACTCACAACTACAGAGAGAGATGTACTGCTACGCTTCCTCATATTCTCATCCCGCTTGGCTGCTTGGCTTCTAAGCCAGAAAAATGCCTCGACTTGCGCGATAGAACGGTGGAGGATGTTGATGAGACAACTTGCCCTCACTGCAAAGCTACTACGGATTGGTAGATTCATTCAGCAATTCAAGGTCGCCGCCCAGACTTCGACAAGGAAACATCAAGACTACTTCCTTGGTTGTGTTACCATAATGCGACAGCTCCTGATGGCGGTGTATATGACTTGTGATAACGCCACAGTCCTTAACAGTATCGGATTTGTACCTTGGAAGGGGGCCAGACGGTTTGAAATGAGAGCTTTCCGGTTGTGGTTCAGTGCGACTCTTTGCGGAGTCGTCATACAGCTATACTGTTTCTTTCGATTGAGAACCTACCATGAATCAAATGAGAGTCACCATAACCGAGATAAACACACCATCTTGTGAGTATTGCCGTGAGACGGTTATGATTTGACGCCGCAGAAGGGATTGCTGACGTGATATGTGGTTGCAGTCAACGAACAGCCAGCAAGCTTCAGCTATTCACGGGCTTGTGTGATTTGACTGTTTCTTCCGCGGCTGCAGGCTTGATTAAATGGGATGAAGGCGTTGTGTGTACATGTGGGATGCTAAGTAGCTTGGTTGCCCTCTATACGCAGTCCAGGCTCATTCCCCGATGACTAATCTCGCGATATTGGATCTTGGCGAGCTGAATGTCAAACGGAAAATAAAGTTTGGGCGGTCTTCTTTTTCTTCTGGTGCCATTCCTAATGGGGGATATATCTGGTATTTTCTGTGGCTCGAGCTCCATGGCTAAAAAGTCAATTGCCGACGTCGGCGGTCCATTCGAAGGTGTAAAAGTTTTCCATGCTCTACCATATTCTAGTGCTGAATAGTGTTTTTGTCCCAAGATAGAGTAGAAAATTGCGACAACTCCAGCCAGAGAAGTGGGCTACAAGGCTGACTTACGAAATGACAAGTCAAAACTTGATCACACAAAGATAATGGCGAAAAGCGTCAATTTATCCGCGTTATCACAATGTCCGTAGGCCCCTCGTCAGGGTCTGGACCACTTAGACCCCTGCCTCCCCGCCTCCTATGCCACGCGACAGCGTCAAGGGGATATTACTGACCTTCCTACTCTGGGCAACCAGAAACAATACCTGAAGCCTAGGTCCAACTTATCACACGATAAAGGCTCCGAAGCCCAAGGACACTGGCTCTTGGCGGACCAATGGTCGAGTGCCAAGCCGTGTCAAATGTCTAGCGTCACGATAAACTAAGTGTGAGTCGACCAGATAAGCACGCCACAGAAGGTCGCTATCACCAGGAATAGGTTAGTGACCCCGAAAATGGACTTGGGTGACGCAGGGGCACTCGCGTGCTGACCACCAGTTTCGCGGGTCACTGGCCGTAAGAGGGTCAATCTCCTTTATCAAAGGCCGAAGAGGCCGAATCTTTTCTGTCCCCTCTTTCTCTGTTTTTATTTCGTAAGTTCCCGTCCAAATCTTGCCGATCACTTGTTTTACTTTTTACTCCCCGGAGAATGTGGCTCACGGACCAGAAAAGTCGACTTTAATTACGTGCATTGCATTCGATCCAATCCTTAAGAAACTCCACCAATTTTGGCTTGGCATCCATTCTTTTTGGCCTAATTAGCCATCACGATCTTTTTCTAAAAGTCTTCCCCTTCCACCACGATAAAATAATACGAGACGAAACGCTTCTCCACGATGTCAAACGACAAACCAAAGACCACCGACATCAAGGTCGAGGTGGCACTCACGCGCGATGTCGAGATTATTGAGATGAGGAATATGGGCTCCACGCCCTCGCACAAGGATGGAAACACAACGACATGGGCCATTTCTGCGCCGAAGCCGGAGGACGAGAAGGAAAATGACTGGCTTGATGGATTTCGACGCGCCGACAGAAGGAAGATGAAGGGTTGGGATAAACAGTATCAGCCTGAGCCGAAGCCCCAGATCGCGGGAGATCGATTTTATGACATTCGCGCGGCCAATGCGAAGACGGCGACGTCGGCTTTGGCGAGAGAGTTGAAGGGACGACATTTACAGATGATTGCTTTTGGTGGTGCAATTGGTAAATATTCCCTAGTCATATTCTGACTATACTGTAGGTCTTGCTAACATTAGAAAGGAACCGGTCTCTTCGTCACTTCTGGTTCGGCTCTTCACGAGGGTGGCCCTGGTAGTGTCCTTTTATCGTATATCGTCATCGGCGCCCTTCAATACTGCACCATGCAATCGCTGGCCGAGCTGTGTGTTATCTTCCCTATCGCTGGTTCATTCTCTGCTTTTTCCACTCGATTCTTGGATCCTTCTTGGGGATTCTCTATGGGATGGAAGTAAGTCTTTAGACCCCGTCCCAGCATGCTCTTGAGATGTCCTCAAGCGCAATGGCTTTGACAAAGTACTGACTGGACCAGCTATTGTCTTCAGTGGCTCTTCACTCTGCCTCTTGAGATCATTGCGGGCGCGTTTACCATTACCTACTGGAACGAGCATATTGCCAAATCCGTCTTTGTCACCATCTTTCTTGCTGCCATCTTCATCATCAACCTTTTCGGAGTCAAAGCCTATGGCGAAGCCGAATTTGTTTTCTCAATCATCAAGGTCACTGCTATCGTGGCATTCATGTAAGTTCCCCGCCACATGCTCAACTTGATAGACTTCAAGGTACACAAGACTAACACATGTCAGCCTTCTGGGTATCGTCATCAACATCGGTGGTGAGCCTACAAGTGGCTACATAGGCGGTCGCTATTGGATGGATCCTGGCCTCTTCAACAACGGGTTCAAGGGCTTCTGTTCCGTCCTCGTCACGTCATGCTTCTCCTTCACCGGCACCGAATTGATCGGATTGGCAGCCGCTGAGACTGCTAACCCTCGCAAATCACTCCCTAGCGCCATCAAGCAGGTCTTTTGGCGCATTACGCTATTCTATATCGTCTCCCTGATGCTCGTCAGTCTGCTTGTCCCTCACGATGACCCTCGCATCTTGGACGCCAGCTCTTCCAATTCCTCTGCCTCTCCTTTTGTCGTCGCTGTCGAAACAGCCGGTGCAACTGTTCTGCCCAGTGTCATGAATGCAGTTATTCTTATCGCTGTCATCAGCGTGGGTAACTCTTCTGTCTTTGGTTCATCGCGAACTCTCGCCGCTCTCGCCGATCAATCACATGCCCCGGCCATCTTCTCCTACGTCGATAAGCAGGGTCGTCCATTAGTAGCTATCATCTTTTCTTGCTGCATTGGATTGCTGGCTTTTATTGCGGACTTGAAAGCACACGCCGTTGTCTTTGACTGGCTGCTGTCGATTAGCTCTCTGGCAACTCTCTTTACCTGGGGCAGCATTTGTCTTACGCATATTCGATTCCGAAACGCGTGGGCTCACGCCTCGCACACGCTCGAACAGCTGCCTTTCAGATCACGACCAGGCACAATAGGCTCTTGGTTCGCTCTCGCTGGCTACACTCTTATCCTTCTGAGTCAAGTGTGGACAGCCGTCTCGCCTGTCGAAGAGAAGAAGGATGCGACCACAGGGGATATCGTACAAAACGTCTTCCTCCGACTGATGGCTGTACCTATTGTTCTGATCATGTACCTCGGCCACAAGCTTTGGTACCGAACAGGCTTTGTCGCTCTGGATGAGATTGATATTCAGACAGGACGAAGATATTACCGTGTCCATTTGATGAGTGATCAGGAACTGGAGGCCAGAGTGACATGGCCGTTGTGGAAAAAGGCGTACCGGTACTTCTGTTGATTAAAACGTTTACCTCTTTTCGTTCTGTAATTTAGCCTTCTGTCGGCTTGGACCCTTGGATCAGCTTTGCTAGGGTACCAGCCTTGTTACGAAAGCCATATTTTAGCGTTTATTATGACTTATACCTTGAACAAGCCAATAACTTTGACCTCATCTCATCGTGTGCTCATGTAATCCCTAACGTGACAGTCGAAATAAGTGATGTGATGTCTTGGTAGTTTCTTGATAAAATAGGGCATCACCTGTTCAGGCTTGAACAAGTAGAATAGAAGCAGATACTCAGACGCGTAGAGAAGTAGGCGAACTGTCGTGTAGCGATGTGGAAGACTTCCGACTAATATAAACCTTTTGAAAACGAAAACTGTCGATCCTACGTTGCATGCAAGCGGCATCGAGCCTGGACAAAAGTTCGCATGTTAGTCATGGCGCATCAAGTTTCCCGATGCATGCAGCAGTGCGGCGTTGCTAAGAATGAAACGGCTCTGATTCATTCAAAGTCCCTGATTTAGACGTGGGGGTAGTGGGAAATATGCAAAATACCAATATTTTTTCTTCAATATCAGTAGGTTGATGTATAGCCTTCTGCCGGATATTCCGGCTTTGCATAAGAGTTGTGGTGTGAACCCGATGCCTTTAATAGTTAGTATTACTTCACCTTTCAGTCCTCATCGCCTAGTAACAAGTGCGGGCAGTGCTAGCAACCTGGGTGACTAGGAATCTGGACCGTATCGTATGGAACTGGCGGATGTCTTCTCATCATCAAGGTATAAAAGTATGGTTATAATTGATGTATTCAGGGATTCTAAGGGGATATCGCTTAAGTCTAGGTACTTTGACACTCCCTAGTCTTCGAGATTGTCGACCATTCTGGATTTCGATTGGTGATGTTCAAAATGTCAAGCTATCACCCTTGTCATCGAAGACAGACGGTCTCCTTGAAGCGCAGAAGACTTGAACCCCGATTGATACGTTCTCGGACCAAGTATAGTTCAAGCATCAATATTTAGGCAATTGGACAAAGCCCTGAGTTATCCGTTGGCTCTCATTTCCTAATGACTGGGAGTAGAATCCTTCGCGTACCATGCTTTTACTCTTGGATCCTTGGAGGCAGATTATTACCTTGACAGTCTTGGCTGAAACGCTGCTTATGCATCTTCGTCCAATAACTCTAACGCAGCAACGGGAATAAGGAGACTGCAGTGGAGACCGGCTCCATTCCCCGGATCACCCAGTCACGCGAGTCCGGAGGATTTACCATTTTATTGGGAATTACTTACTAGGGTTTTCCGCCATCCGTACTCGCGGGCTGATCTTGTGAAATGGCTCCCGTCGGGGACTCCGCCCGCTTGGTCCAAGAGCCTAGATTTACCTCGCTTAGTTAACAACGTTAGTAATGCTACTCAAGCCGGGAACCCCTTGCTTGTCTTATACAATAGACAAAGCGTGAAGAGACGCTATCCAGTAGATCTTCAACCCCAGGGGATCTTGTTGGTCGTACTTCGGGCTTACCAGCATGCCAAGTCTCCCAGCGTACAGGAACGGGGCTTCCTTCGATCCTTGGCTGGCGAGGAAAACTTCCACTTTAGTAAAATAACGCGCTGATCACTAGCTGCTTGGCGACGTCCTCATAATGAAAAAGCAGCACTAGACGGGGATAATGCTGCTGTGTGCGTTACAGAATGAAAGGGAGGTATAGCTGAACTGCAGCCTGGAATGAGATCAATGCTCGATACGATGAAATTCCAGAGGCTTACTGCCCGGATGCATAAACACGGGAAGAAATATGAAGCTGTAATCTGTCTCGTGTGTAGAAATCCCGGTAATGAGGTGCATACAAATATCTACAGCGATGTCCTTCGTCAATCGTGTCCGCGACTCTTGGTTTTTTTTAGTTGTTGATCTTTCTTTTGAAGTAGTAATTGTTATCTCATCAAGCGACGGTAGACCCATCGCTTGTTGACTTCATGGCAGGTCCTCCAAAACCTCCCGAAGATGGGAGCCCCTACTTCCCAATCACCGGAAGAGCGGCAAACCTCGCAAAAGCCCACATTGGAGTCACGTCACCCCTTCTTGCGATTGCCTTGCTTATGTTCGGGGCGAGGATATGGTTACGGATGAGGCCAGTTTGGAGAATAAGCTGGGAGGACTATACCATGACGATAGGAGTGGTAAGTAACAAGAGGTTGAAGAGAGCTACGAGCCAGAAGATTTCACTTGTGTGGCATCAATCTGAAGGTATCAAATGCTAACGGTATATGCTTGTTTAGGCCGCCGCTATTGTGGACTGTGGCTTTCTATTACCACAAATGTACACGGAACCGCAACTCCTCACTGAGGACCAACGACTCTGGGCACGAAAATACGCCTTCCTAGCCATTCCCATCTGGGGCATGGCCATGATGTTCATCAAGTGCAGCATCGCATTGATGATGCATCGAATTCAACCCAACGTGTTGTGGTGGCGGATCTTTTGCTTCTTCATCATGGGCATCTTAATCGCCTACGGTATCGGAAACACATTCTTCATCCTACTACAGTGCCGTCCCCTCGAAGCCGCATGGAACGCTTCGCTCTTGACTACGATGGAGGGTGCTAGCTGTCTCCCCCAAACAGGTATCCATATCGCGTCGAATACGGGATCGGGCATCAATATTGCGACGGACATACTGCTCTCTTTGGCCCCTACAGTGTTTCTGTGGAAGCTGAAGAGGCCTTTGAAGGAAAAGATTCTCGTTGGTGTACTTATGGGCTTGGGAATGTTTGCAAGTGTTGCCTCGATCGTCAAAGCGATCCTGGTTAAAGAGTTTGGGTCTGCAACAGACGCATGGGCTCTTACAAATTCCATCGCTACGTGGACGGCACTCGAACAAATTCTCATCATGATCGCCTCTTCAGCACCTTTCACTAAGCCGCTCGTTCAGACAGCTCTGCATAGGATGGGTTGGACTCTATCAGGTACTTCAGGAGCTCGCTCAGCTTATGCGAACCCATATCGCGACGTTGGAAATGGACCCAGCGGCATACGGCAATCTCGGATGAATACGAACAAAACAGCCGCTACATCGCGTAGAGAGATCTATGGAGGGGATGAAGACCCATTCGCAGCGGGGGATAGCGTCGATGCTATTCCGCTGGAGGTGAAATCTTATGAAGTGGGTAAACCGAGAGACGAACGCGATATCACGACGATCCGGGCAACGCCGGGCTCGGCTACAAGGTCGTGGGAGGATAGGGATAGTAGAAGCGAGGACAGGGAGTTGACTCCTAGCCACGCAGTGTAGACTTATTATTAATTGACTAATACAGCATCGGCCATCGTTTAACTCGCACTTTTGAACCGACTCATTGGAACTTCTGTAAGAGAAGATCATTAACTGATAGAGTCTAGTGGAAATAGGAACGATCCTTGGCTTGCTGATGGAATCGGATCATCAGGAACTACGCTCGGGCGCATATAGACATACCCTTGACTAATCCTTTTCTATGCAGATACAATACTAGATTCTCCGGCGCGGTAACTCATAACCCCGAGTAGTTTATCTACCCTGATTCTCCACGTTAAACCCGTCTGGCCATCGGTAAGCATAAAGCACAGGGAGGCCCTAGTCAACCGAACCCCCGGATCCTACGTTCAAAATAGCGCTCCATTCTTTCCACTCATTCCCCTGCGTCTTTAGACTGAATGATCCCAGTTGTTCCCGAGGCCCTTTTCTGGTGACCATTAACCGACCCTCGGGGTTCAAGAAAAATCCGGAGTTGGGATAGATTCCTTCTAAGCCATTTTTATTATCATATCCTTATGATGATGATCTGAGAACGTCGTATAATCTTATAGCTTAACGTTGAAGATACTTGTGGTATACAATTTATAGAACTATGCTTTACGATTTGGCAAAGTCTGGACTCTTGTTAAGCCCCTTAGCCGACCTGGAGTCCCTTGAAATGTCGCAGTCTCTAGAATACTACGCTACAGGTCCTAGTCTATAGCATGGATCAGGTCATCTTGGCACCTGAGAGTCTAGTCAGTAACGGGGTATAGTTTTGTGAACCCTGTAATTGGCGGCGAAAAGCTCAACATACAAGAGGCTGCGTATTCAGCGTTCCATTCCTAAATTCTGTCGATCACTTAACCCGGACAACTTTGTGTGATCGTCTTCATTTCTGATACTCGCTCCCGTCTTCCCCTAGTCACGATCATCCTTTAGACAGACGCTATGGTCGCTATCAAGTCTTTGTGTGCTGTTGCCCTTCTCGCTGGCGTCACTGCTGCCGAGAAAGGCTGCACAAAGCCTTTCATCAGAAGGGAATGGTATGCAGCAATTAGTTCATTTAGGGAGATGCCGAACCGTGGCTAACTTCAACAACAGGCGCTCGCTCAGTTTGGATGAGAGAGATCAGTACATCAATGCACAGAAGTGCTTGATGAAAAAGGAGTCACAATCGTCAACTGCTGACATTCCCGGTGCCAGAAGTCGATGGGACGACTTCCTTGGCACGCATATCATCAATGCTGATAGCGTCCATTTTGTGGTAAGTACCGATCGCCAAGCTGACAACGCCTTGTACGCCCCATTCACGAACATTGTCTAACCTCAAACAGGGCGTGTTTTACCCCTACCATCGTCTTCTTATGCACGCTTATGAGCAAGAGCTTCAAACATGCGGCTGGAAGGGCGGTGTTCCCTACTGGGACTGGACTCTGGATGCTGCCGGTGCTGACAACGACACATCCGTGTTTTTTGACTCACCCATCTTTGACAATGAGCATGGCTTTGGCGGAAACGGAGCCTGGATCCCTGGAAACTTTTCTAATCCTGCGCCAGGTCTGCCTGTCAACCCGCCTTGGGATGTCCCTGACCGTTCTGGCGGTGGCTGTCTCAAGGTCGGTCCCTTTGCTGGACTCAAGTCAAACTTGGGGCCTGGTAATGGAACTGAGTATAATCCCAACTGCATCCGTCGTGACTTTGCGCCTTTGTCTTTCAGGGATATGGCGGGACCTGATGCTATCAAAGACGGTATGAGCCAGAAGGACTTTGGCTTCTTTGATCGTGTTACCGAAAGCACATTCCACTCTGGTGGCCACTGGGGTGTGGGGGGACTTTATGGCACCATGACCGACAAGTGGCAGAGTCGTGAGTTCGTCCCAGCAAATCTCGTTTGATGGAAATACTGACCCTTCCTAGCCGCTGATCCTTTATTCTGGGTACACCACGCCAATGTCGACCGTGCATGGTGGTCTTGGCAGATCCGCGATCTTGAGGCTCGCGAAAAGGATGTTTCTGGGCCCCTGGTCAACTTTGACTGGACTAACGAGATTGATGGGAACGTAACCCTGGACCACCCCATCTTTGTTGGCGAGACTGTCAAGCTTGAGGCCATTGTGGCCGATGTTATGCACATCCAGAAGGGACCTCTTTGCTACGAGTACGAGGACACATACTAGAGAACTGTGCCTACAATGATGAGAATTTAACGACTGTATCTAATACATTTTACGTATATATATTGATGGCCTCTACCAGTACATAGACGAGATTCGATAATGGCTATATTGAATCGTCGACCTTGCTCCTATCTTCTTGAACCACGCTTCCATTGATAAGTTGTAGACCGCAGTAATCCCAATTTGGGCACTATTCGAAACTTTTTGCTCGAATACCAATGCTAACTTCTACGTTATCGTTTGGAGGAAGAAGCTGCTCCAATTGATACGTGCCTCCGATGCATCTAACTCGTAGTATGGTATTCGTAATGTTTCATGCATCGCTAGCTCAAGTCCTAGGTTACGGAGTTTCATATAAGATGCATGGTATCGAGCCATTCCCGTACCTATATTGGTCTTCTGTTCTTTCAACCTGCTATCTCGCTTGTCAAGTCATTCATTGGAACACGACGGAATGCCTCGTCGGGCATCAGTGGTAGATCCATAAGAACAGGAATTTGTGTTCAAACTGCGAATAACAGTTGGAGCATAGCATATCCTTTGCATAAGTCAACAGCAATTTCGCCTGGCTGAGTAGATACACGTCATCATTTAGCGGAACAGCGAAGTCTTGGCAATGTGACGTTATGTGGCCCAAGCACACTTATTACAAGTCTAGACCATTGGTGTTTTTGATGCAGTCATTATCTTATCGATCAGCAACGTTATAGAAAGAACCTTGATGAACATCTTGGGATGTATACGTAATTATTTGGAATCAAAATGGCTTGTTTGACTGCTTGATCACGTCATTGGCTGATCACGAAATGCTGACTCAGTCCGAGAATCTGCCGCTAAAAGGGCGTCGTGATCTACATCGCGGTATAACAAGCCCTGGAGTCGTTGTGTCATCGAGTAACTCAAACATACGAACAACAAGTCACTTTCCCGAATAACTCATTTCTGGATCAATTCATTTCCACTCATCATGTCTACCTCAAACTCACCAGTCGTCTATCACTACCTCGCCATTGGCAAGCTAGGCCGTGGAGAGGTCGTCAAGTGAGTGATACCCCGCAGTGTCTGTCACCTGAAGAAAAAACAAACTGCTTCAAGTCCAACGAAAGGAAAACTAAGCTAATGTCTCATTGATAGGCTATTCTTGAAAGATGCAGGAATAAAATTCGAGGAGAAGCGTTACCCTTATGATGATACCTGGCAAGAGTCTAGCGAAAAGCTGAAGAAGCAGGGCCTCACCCGCACCGGACTGGTCCCTTCTCTCGAGTACAAAGGTCTTATCCTCACTCAGGTTCGTCAACACTCTTACAATATAAAGCTTTGGGCTGACATCTTCAATTAGCACATCCCAATCCTTCGTTTCCTGGCTCGTGATCTCGGCAAATATGAGGGTCAGACAAACGAGGATAAGTATCTGGCAGATGCCGTAACAGACCTTTACATCGATTGGAGAGTACGTTTTTCAGTTTACCGCCTGGTTCATCATAGTGCTAACCAATGATCCAGTCTCAATGGGTCCCCAATCTGAGCAACCCAAGCGACGAATTCAAGGACAAGACCGTCCCCAAGTACTACGACGTCCTTGGGCAGTATTATTCCGACCGTGAGGGCCCTTATCTTCTCGGTAACGAAGTCAGCTACGCGGATTTTGCGGTTTATCAGTCCATCGACAATGATACAAGAACCAAGACTATCCCGGTACGTCAACTCCTTCAAATTCTTATTGGAGGCTTGCCTAATGCTTTGATGCTCCAGTCTAAACTTCCAGAGGCCCTCGTCAAGTTCAAGGAGACATTTGAGTCACGACCCAACATCGCCGATTATATCAAGCAAGAATAAATTCGAGTTTGCGCCCTGTCCATAGTGCCCATTAGTTTACCATGTAACAGGATAGAACCAATCTTCGCATAGCTCACCAAAATTAAATGATAACTAAAGTCCTTTCATTAAAGATAATCTCAATTGGCGCAATGTTCGACCAACATTATATGATCTTGCCATCCATTGACCCTCAAGACAAATGAATCGAATTAGCATTAGTGGTCACTGGTGCCTAACTATACTGCCCTATTGCTGACGCTCAGCTAGTCTTGAAATGCCCGCACCTCAAGATAACAAACGATTCCTCCCCGTCCATCAAACTCACACAACGATGAGCTCGGATACTAACCCCTTATGCGCGACATGCGCAGCCATCGACTTTGAAGAACTCTTCTACCCAGGCTACTCTAAAAACTTGCCAACGAATGAAGTGCTTCCAGATCCGTGCCTTGGAACCCTCGAAGAAATTCTGAAGCGTGCAGAAGACTGCCATTTTTGCAAGCTTATCATTGATGCTCATTAAGGAACGGTACAGAAGAGCCCCCCATGGCCGTTTGCCGGACATATACTACAGAAACAATCCTTACTTCAGAGACGAAGCATTACGTATTGCC
Organism: Fusarium sp. MBC 119; assembly: GCA_030411635.1. Lineage (NCBI taxonomy): Eukaryota > Fungi > Ascomycota > Sordariomycetes > Hypocreales > Nectriaceae > Fusarium > Fusarium sp. MBC 119. The sequence continues at coordinate 108,972 of JAPERM010000167.1, forward strand.
GGGACAGAAGTACACGAAGAAGTCAAGGAATACGGCTTGCGTCTCACTGCACTGAACGAGCCCATACAGTGCCATTTGAAACGAACAAATTTTGCCATGACAAACCTCAACCCATTTATTGAGGACGACATGAGGACTGTGGGCGTGGGCCGTGTTAAGGTCATGCTGGAACCATGTCCCTGGTATAACCTTGATATTGATGAGGTGAAGCTCCAAGCCATATGGCCAGACGGTGTTTCCGATATAGAAAAAAGAACCAGCTCAGGAGGATATCTCTCCGTGGAAGGCACCGGTCGCGCTATAGGCCGTCTTCTAGATTTCTCAGTGCTACGGAATTGGATACGCCAATGTAAGGAGACTCATGGAGACAAATGTCACAAGCCAGACTGGCTCAGCGATAGCGACAATAAGTGGCCAAAAAGGGGTCGAGTCATTGACATTAAAGGAAGTCGCATTGTCGATTTACGTCCCTCGATGCGCTACGTCGCACTCAGTTACGTCTGGGGGTCCAAGGAAAAGGCGAGAAAACTACGACTCGAGAGACGTTTAACTAAAGAAAATCTCCCTCGTCTCCAAACGCACAACGGTCTAAACGAAATATCACTCCCGCAGACGGTCAAGCATGCCATAGACGTCACCAAGCAGATGGGCGAGCGATTTCTCTGGTTGGATGCGTTTTGCATTGTACAGGATGACCAAGAAGATCTCAGTCACCAGACAGCAGGAATGGATCTGATCTATTCCAAGGCCTTCTCCACAATCGTGGCTGCATGTGGCGATGATTCTGACTCAGGGCTTGCTGGTCTTCCCAGTCATCCTCGGGACCTCTTCCAACATCAAGTCAAAGTCTCGCCGAGCGGACTACACATTACGCCTTGTGCAGCCCTATCTGACGACGATACGTTACAGTGCTCAGTGTGGAATAATAGAGGCTGGACATTCCAAGAGCGAATCCTCTCCAGACGTACACTAATCTTCACAGCCTCACAGGTCTACTGGACCTGCGAAAATGCGATGTGGGATGAAGAATCGCTTTTGGATTCCCCAGGGACTACTGCATCTGCAGCACGCTTTGAGCTTGGATGTAACGACGGGTGGGAAAGCGGGCATGATAAACTCTCGAAACAGATCTTGAGGATGTATATCATACAATTCGGTAAACGAGAATTTACATTTCCTGCCGATGCACTTCCAGCATTCTCAGGCATCATCCGTCGATACGAGAATTTGAACAAGGAGAAGCTTCTTTGGGGTTTGCGAACCGCCAGGTTCGATCAAGACTTAACCTGGGAATTTGGTTCAAACCGTCGGAAGGAAATGCATACTTTTGTACCCGAAGGATCAACTATTCGCAGCATCCCTTATCCTAGCTGGTCGTGGCTGGGATGGACAGGCTCCATAAATCCAAATGGCTGGGCAAGGGACCTTGCTGAAAGAACAAAGAGAGGTCAATCCAAATCTGTTCTAGCCTTTTACTCATTGATGAGTGATGGCAGTGTAAATTTGATTGAGGACAATGTCGAATCCTCACCTCCTTCATCGTCAGAGAACGTTACCTCGAAATGGAAGGGCGAAACAAACGTCTCTCGGCCCATAGTGATCCCCAATGTCTCAATGGCTTCAAAGTTGGGACCTCTCGAGATTACTGAAAACGAAGAGACGTCTCAGAAATGCACTACTCCGTATGATACTGGACGGCTAGTATTCTGGACAAGCCACACTGAGGTCACCATGTGGGTCGAGAACCACACTGAAATTTGCATTCAGACGCAAGATGCATTCTTAAAGATAGACGCAACGTTTAGTGGGGGTTTTTCTAACATATCTCGCTTGTTCTCTAAAGACAGTTCGATTGACGGAAACGAAAGAGACAAACATATTGACAAATCAAGGCAGAAAGGCAACCTCATTGTCATCTCGCGCTGGTTCGAGATAGCTCAAAGTGAGGACACGGGGATGTTAAATATCATGATCGTGGAAGAAAAGGTGCATGGTTCGGGGGTTTGGAGTCGCCTTGGCCTTGCTAGGATAAACGAGAAGGATTGGGTTAAACTGGACCTAGACTGGAGTTTGGTGATTCTAGAGTGACCGTCCTTGTATCTTTCGTCGATTTCGCGGTAGAGGCTCAGAGTAAGGTCAGATTAGGTGACAAGCTTGAGATAGGAACACCGACTGGGATCATACTGATGTAGCAGTTTTTTGGGTAATCAAATCAACCCATGCAACACAGCATGTGAGATTTTCTCTCGATTCCGTTACGGTATGTTACGCATATACAGCCGCAGAGCGTGGACTGGTAAGATATTGGAACGCCAAGATGCTACAGGATCCGTGAAAGTACTCGACTTGCGCGACATCGGAAGTGTCCTATGTTAGGTTTGCTTTACAACCTCCTCCGGAATAAGGGAAGTCAGCTTCAACAATAACAAAGGACACGGTTATCAGAAGTGTCCAGTCGCTTCAACGATCGAGCCCTGACGTAAAATCTAACCAACATAATTTTGAGGCAGGACGTAAGGCACGGCCCAACACATGGTGCCCTAAACACTACGTCGACGTGCCTACCAAAGTGACCCGTAGTCTGGTGTGGCACCTCACCAGCATATCAGACGGCTTCTAGGCTCTACCCCTTTTGGTTAACTATGATCAGTACAGGTTGCAGGGGGATAATGTCAAATTCCGCATTTTCATCCGTGTACTCCGTTGTCAAAGAACCTTAAGCTTAACCAGCTTCAGCCCGTTGTCCTCAGTGACTAAGTGGGGGGAGTGTGACAGGGTCAAGGGGAGTGTGTCTGAGTCGGAGTCTTCACTGCAAATTTAACCCACTCTGAGGGAGCTTCTGCTTGACCTATCATTGAACGCGTCAGAGCGAAACTCAGAGGTCTTTTTACTCGCCCTGGAATAAGAAAAACATGTGCAATATTGCATATAATCTAGTTGACTGAAATCCCACAGTTGTGATCTTTCGTTTCAAGTGACATACTCGTCGCCGCCTATGGAGGTTCATGCCCAGGCATCATGCGTTTCCATATTCCCAACCCCAGATGGCAACTGTAAGGAGAGCTTGAGATCTCAAGGAATCCATGAGTGAAAAACACTGCGTGTGATATACCCAAGTTACAGCGCTGGGTGTTGGCCCTAGTGTCTACCCTTGAACCCTATGCATCGATCTCGGATTGTTTTTGTCGACACGCTTGAGGGATTTGAGCTGAGTCAAACTGCAGGAAGGTTGGCTAAGTTGATCAATGCTTTCCGATGAAGAGAAAGTCTATACTGCGCTGCCGGAGACCAAATTAGGCCCATGAACAAATCTTGTCTTTGCTATGTTATATCTCAGCGACGCCCGTTTGGGTACGGAACGGGGCCACGGAAGCCCGGAATGCGATCATCCGACGACCCGGCACCGCGGGGCTGGTGGCCACAATGAGTCGATTCCCAAACAAGTAATCCTCATTTCGACTCATCTCTTGGATAGTCTAGACTTATATGTAGAATCAGCTCCTGATCAAGCTATATATTGTATCATCTGTCGTCCTTCTCGTTTTCTACTCTACTCTAGTGTAACCTGATCATCAATCACCTCTAAGTCTCTAGTCTCATAGCTCTCCATCTTTCTCAAATTACGACACTCCCCACAATAAGTCATACTTGATACAACAAATATGGCAGACATAAGCGTCGATGTCGACGGTCAGCAGCCACAATCATTGACGGTTGCCCAAACTCCTTCTTTCTGTAGACTCTGCAATATCGAATTGCGAGGCTTGCAAACATGGAAATCTCATATCAAAAGCGACAGCCAGTGAGTCATCCTTCGATGAACAAGTGGACTCTCTAAACTAACACTCAATCGTAGTGTGCGCAAGCTTCAATCAAAAGTAGCGGAATCCGGGGTTGTCGCATCGCCACCAACACCTCCTCTCTCGGCAGGCATTCCTCAGTCGAGAACGAGCAAGGCGGATCACTTCAATCATGATGCCGACCAAGACCAAGATTTTGATAGTGACACCGAAGACGAGGAAGAGGAAGAGGGCGAGCTATTCACGCCGGAATTCATTCCTGGCGGCTGTATCTTCTGCGCCCAGAAGTCTTCCACATTAGACGACAACATAAAGCACATGACCACAACACACGGCTTCAGCGTGCCTTTCCAGGACTTACTGGCCGTCGATCTCGAAACAGTCGTTTCCTACTTCCACTTTGTCATCTTCACCTATCGAGAATGCATATGCTGCGGCACGCGGCGAAGCACCCTTGAGGGCGTCCAACAGCACATGATGGCCAAGGGACATTGTCGCTTCGATATATCCCCAGAAACCGAAGAATTCTACCAAATGCCAGAGCACGACAACGTTTTAACTGAGAAGAAACAAGACGCCAGTGACCCCGTGCGATTACCATCAGGAAGAGTCATCTCACATCGCAAACACCACGAAACAGAACATCGGGCCCATCGCCGGCCGTCGTCAGACCATGAGAGTCTAGACCCAGACTCAACACCCTCGGATTCTGGTATGGAGATCGCACATCGACAAACAGTCAACGGAAGTCGGGAGATTGTACAAGCCGATGAGGCCATACTGGCTGCGCAGCTGTCGAGGCTCAAGGTAACTAGTGATAGAGCACAGCAGAGGGAAGAGAAGCGGGTACGAGGAAGATTGGAACGCGCCAATAATTTCTTTGCGCTCAAACGTTTCAGGTTAGATGCCGCTGATGGTCGAATGGGACGTCAGTTCTAAGGTGAAGCAATATGGTGGTGCAGTGTGCCTGTCACAGGTTGGATTTATCAACTACCAAGAAATCAACTACCAAGAACATAGCTTTTTCTCATAACTGAAGTAGGGTGAAACATATATTTTCAATCACCTATCTTTGCGTGGGAAGTGCTATGTAGATGATAGTATTGTTCCATCGTAAGGTGCTGTAACCCTCGCAGAGGTCAGCTTGATAGTATTGTTCAAATAAGTTTAAACATCACGTCGACCTATACAAGCACTCACTTGATGAACCTTAGGATCTAGAGGCCAGCGCCGGTTTGCAGAGCTATGTAGATTCCAGTGGATGATTCATTCCCCGTCTATCCCTATCCAATTGGTCAGACTCATAGAGATACAGCCAATTGAGAAGATTTTGTAAGCGCTGTGGCTGAATCAGGCTAATGCTGTACCACATAGCTTTGTGGTCAATTCTTTTCGAATCAGGCTGCGGAAGCCATCCTCCACTCTTCGCTTCAGACCATCAAGAATTCGTTTCTCAAGGACACATTCTATCTTGCAGATCAGCGCTACTAGTCCTCCCATATCCAAGCAGTTTAAATATGCAAAAATGAACGCTGTTGTCGGCGACACGCGCAAACGAAGCGAAACCGATCGCAGATCCCCATCATCGGACGTCCCGAAGAGGCTGAAAACGACCCACGAAGATGGCGAAACCCCGCGAACGACCACTCCTCGAAGTTACACTGTCGGCTGGATCTGCGCTCTTCCCATCGAGTTGTCTTCTGCCAAAGCCATGCTGGACAATGTCCATGACAATTTGGTTATTAGCGCAGATGACAGTAACACCTATATTCTGGGAGATATGGCCGGGCACAATGTTGTTATGGCGTGTCTTCCAGCACGCCAGTACGGTAACAACAACGCCGCTACAGTAGCCAACAACATGCACCGAAGCTTTCCTTCAATACGTCTTCGTCTTATGGTTGGTATTGGCGGCGGGGTTCCAGGCAAAGCCGATATTAGGCTTGGTGATGTCGTGGTCAGCGATCTAGTTGTACAGTATGATATCGGAAAGACTGTTCAACATGGCAAATTCGAACGAACAGGCACCTCAGTCAAGCCTCCGCAGGCGCTCCTTACTGCGGTCTCCAAACTTGAAGCAAGCCATGCCTCAGAGCCCAGCAAGATTTCCACTATTCTCACGGGAATGATCCAAAAGCACCCGATTATGACCGATTATACCCATCGGGACATACTCCAAGATCAATTATTCGATAGCGCGTACGATCATATCGACCCCATGGGCAAATGTGATCTATGCTCTGCCTCAAGAATGATACAGAGGCCTCCCCGAGCTAATATGAACCCCAAGATTCACTATGGAGTTATTGCTTCCGGTAACCAAGTAATGAGACACGGGGAAACAAGAGACAAGTTAGCACAAGAGCTGGGTGCTCTATGCTTCGAGATGGAGGCTGCCGGGCTAATGGATCACTTCCAGTGTCTGGTCGTCCGGGGAATCTGCGACTACTCGGACTCTCATAAGAACAAAGAATGGCAAAAGTATGCGTCAGCAACCGCAGCAGCATACGCCAGAGAACTTCTCTCCATCATTCCTCCTGACGGGACTAGGAGAACACCACAACGGAACGCTGGTAAGCAATGTCTTTAACCCTTTTGATGCCTTTCGCTGACTCTTGGAGCTCGCCACAAGCGTCTTCTAGAATCCCTCTCATTCGATTACATCGACTCTCGCCGTTCCACAGTCGAGTCTCAGCATTCTAACACATGCGAGTGGTTGCTGTCGCACCCCGATTATTTGGATTGGTCTAATCCAGCAAAGGCTGGTGAACACCATGGCTTCCTATGGATAAAGGGGAAGCCTGGTGCGGGAAAATCAACAATTCTGAAATTTGCTTGCAGACAAGCATCAGAAGACAAATCGCACACAGTCGTTTCCTTCTTCTTCAATGCACGAGGCGGTGACCTGGAGCGGTCGGTCGTTGGAATGTACCGAGCCCTCCTCTTCCAGCTTCTGAAAGCGGTACCAAGCCTCCTCGAGATTTTTGACAATTCAATACATCAAGATAAGCTTGATAACTTATGGGCGGATGTAAAACATCAGAAGCGACATGCTCAGTGGGATGTACAAGTGCTTCGGTCGTTGCTACGAGATGCGGTGGCGAAACTCGGCCATGGACGTTTAACATGTTTCATTGATGCCCTCGATGAGTGCGCCGAAGACGAAGTCGAAACAATGATCGAGTATTTTGAGGACTTAGGAGCGTACGCTGTCTCAAGGAAAACCCGCCTCCGAATATGTTTCTCTAGCCGCCATTACCCCCACATCAATATCCAGCACGGTCTCAAGCTGGTTCTAGAGCTACAAAAAGGCCATGAAAAGGATATTGCTACCTACATCCAACAGAAACTCAAAGTCGGTAGCAACAAGACATCCGACGAAGTTAGAAGCAAAATGGAAAAGAAAGCAGACGGCATCTTCATGTGGGTAGTCTTGGTCGTCGGCATTTTGAATGAAGAATACAAAAGCGGCCGAATTTTTGCTGTTAAGAAGCGTCTTGATACAATCCCGACTAGGCTAAACGGTCTATTCAAAGAAGTCTTATCACGAGATCAGAGAAATCTGCAGGACATGAAGCTTTCCATCCAATGGATTCTCTTCGCGAGACGTCCGTTGCAGCTAGAGGAGTACTACTTTGCAGTTGTGTCCGGGTTGAACCCTGAAGAGCTGGGCGAATGGGATAGGGAGGAGCTAAATAGGGACGATATGTACAGATTCCTGTTGAGCTCGTCCAAAGGGCTTGCAGAGGTCACCAAGGGTACAACCCAAACGGTTCAGTTCATCCACGAATCAGTACGGGAATTCTTCATTAAAGACGGCCTAAAGGAGTTATGGCCTGACCTCGAATACTTCGAATGCATGAGTCATGATCAGCTCAAAGCATGTTGCTACACTTGGATTCAGCTCGACGTCTGGGCACACATTCCCTCTGGCACGCAACTTCCACGAACGTTCTCTGATGTGAAGAATAACACGCCCCACCCCTTGTCAGACAGGTTTCCATTTCTCAATTACGCATTCTACCATGTATTCTACCATGCCAATGCCGCTGGCAAAGAGATTTCGCAACAAGGCTTCTTGGAAGTCTTTGATCTGAGGGCGTGGGTCAGGCTTAATCACTTTTTCACGGTGTTTTGGGATTCATTCGTTACGCCAGACAAGTACCTCGAGTTAAGCGACAGCATGACAACTGACAGTGGCGCAGAAGTGTTATCTTGGCTTGCTGAGAGCGGCTACACGGAGGTTGTGAAAGCGATTCTGTCTGTCAAAGACGTTGACATCAACTCTAGAGACTGGCGGGGTAACGCGCCGCTGTCTTTAGCAGCTGGGAACGGGCACCAGGATACTGTGAGGGTGCTCCTTGCAGGGGAAGGTATCAACCTTCAGCCAAGAAATGATTGGGGTTACACTCCACTATCGCTAGCAGCCGAGCAAGGCCGTGAGAGTGTCGTAAAACTGCTACTAGAATCAGGGGGTGTGGATGTCAATCTTGGAAGTCACCTTGGCCACACACCGCTATTCCGTGCTGCTTCGGGTGACTGTTGCGGCACGGTGAAACTTCTCTTGGAGGCAGAGGGTATCCAAATCAACTTGAGAGATAATCTCGGCATGACGGCTCTGATGCATGCAGCGATGCTTGGACACTACAAGACTGTGAAGCTTTTACTGGGCGCCGAAGGTATCCAAGTCAATTCGAAGGACAATGGCGGCAAAACGGCGTTGGCCTATGCCACTGCAATTCGACACCGCAGGACTATAAAACTACTCTCTTGAGTTAGTGACATCAATGTCATCCTAGAGGGCTGACTTGTCTTGACATTTATCAAGTATCATCGGCCAAAGCATGTCAGATATTCAACTGCTCCTGGAAGTGAACCACGACTGGAAGGCGGGGAAGAAAGGGTGTTATTTGTTATCCTCAAGGTTATCCTCTCGTTTACACTAGGGGCACAAAAGCATTTTCATACACTGAGCCACCTTGACTTTAATCTACATACCGGAGGGTAACTCAACTCCCACCTAAAATACCCGCGAGGGAACACGAAGAGCTGGGTGTGGTGTTTGTAAGACTAGAGTCATTGACTCTAATGTGTGGAGGCAATTAACCATGATCATCCATCTGAGTTCAACAGGCTTTGAGCCCCCTAAAGTGAAGGAGAGGCCTGTCAATGATAAGAAATCAAAGCAATTTTATTTTCTATAATTATCTTAATCCAATGCTCACACAATTACCTTCCAAGCTACGTTGCAGTAAAGCTTATAGTGTGTATGAGACTTGACTATCCAGGTGTGGACAAGAGACTCCAGAATAGGCGGCTTGATAGAAGCTAGACCCAAGCTTACATAATACTTAAACTCAGCCCAGACACAGCCTCACAATCAGGCTGCCTCTCCGTATTGCTTCTCAATTCTTCACAGTCGACTAACAATGGCTGATCCTCTCAGCGTCGCCGCATCAATTGCCGGACTTATCTCAATTACAGTTGAAGCTGCCAAGTACCTCAGACCATATGTTTCCGCTGCGAAAGAAACGCCTCAGGTTGCCGCCCACGTGTACTCCGAAGTGCAGAGCACCCAAGTAATCCTGAGTGGGTTGCACAAGTTGACCAACAACCTTGGTTCCGTTCAAACGCGACATGCCGCGCTAATTGGCGTCAATCAAGTCGTGGCTATTCTCACAGATGGTGTCCTTCTTTTCTCTGAACTTCATGAGGAGCTTCGGTCACTGTCGCACAAAGATGAGGTTGAGCGAATACCACTTATGGCCCGACTACAATGGGCACGAAAAGAGGGCACCTTTTCTACACTTCTTACGAGGCTACAAGGCTTCAAAAGCTCCATGACACTTGTCCTAATGATTTTAAGAAGGTTTGATCCAGCCACTATTCCAATTAACTGAAGCCGCCTCATTAACTCATTGCCATAGTGACTCTGATCGCTCAGCGACTCAACATCAGGAGGAGCTCTCCGCCAACATCAATCTTCTCTTGGAAAGTAATCACGACTTGTCTCGTCGTCTGATGAACTTGGAAGATACTCTGGACGCCCAGACTATTGCTTCAAAACGGATGAGCTTTTTATCGCTGTCTGGCACTACTCCACAGAGAAGCGAATCTCAAAGATCACAACCTTCTACTGTTGACACAGAATCGACTATTGCCGTGTCGAAATTCGATTTTGAAGATGATCTGGAGCTGTCGCGCGTATACCGACGTGCACAACGTGACACCATGGACTTTTCATTTCGAAGCTCAATTGCACGATCGAATTCATGGTCAGTCTTCTCGGGCTTAAGCCTGGGTGACATTTCCATCATGTCAGTCATTGCACTACCGGTATATCAAGAGGATCTTACAAACGCTCAACACTACGACTTCGGAGACGGCACGTCTGTGGTTGCTCAAGAGCCTCAACCCAGCATCGAAGAGCCTTTGCTAGTCGAATGCCTCGAAATCGCGCACAAAATGCTTCAACTTCCGGGAATGAAGGAACAATTTGCTGCCGTTTCTGACTCCGACGATGCATTTGACAATCTCTGGGCTGTTCTGCGTCGTGGTATTCCTCTCATCATTCTACTTCAAGCCTTGGATCCCCGCATAGACTTCGGCGCAGATTCAGCCACTTACTTTTCCAGGACCTTAACAGGTTATACCCGAGATATTCAGTTCTTCCAGGCAAAAGAAGCTATCGCCTGGTTTGTTCAGTACTGCCATGACGTTCTGGAAATAGAGACAAGCAGCCTTTTTACGGTTGCGGATTTGAGGGGGGAGAGTAGTTACGGGTTCTCCAAGGTGAGATCAACTCGCGCTTCGCAGTGCTAGTAAAAGATGACTGATTTGTATTCAGGTTATATTTATCGTATCTTTGCTCATCGAAAAGCTGACAGTTGCTGGCCTCGTGAGCGACAAAGATCCTTCTGGAATCTTTCCCGGAATTGGACTTGGCAGCGAATCAACAGAGCTCGTCGAGTTCCTCTCAGACCAGCGTCACTTAGTCCGCCAATTGGAAGACCTTGCCAATATCAAGGCTCGGCTGGAAGTTGACGTCCTCCCTCGTGACGACGTGATCGATGTTTTCGGGAAAATCGAGGACCTGGTCGACCTGCACATCACCTTCCTTGTGAGAATGGAAAGAAACCTTCTTGTTCCACCTACAGAGCAGAAATGGATGGATGCGCTTGAGTTCTATCTCGAACGCATCGAAACAGAGGCAGTATTTATTGCGAATGAACGGTTAGCCAGAACCAAGATCCGATCCTGGCTTGACCAAAAACGATTTACAGGCGACGATCGATCGATCAATTTACTGACAAAGTGCTTGAAAATCCTACCGCTTCCGGCCCAGCGTCTCCCAAAATACAATTTCTTTATCCAGGTAACTTACAAGGAGAGGATAGTGGTATGATTAGTATCAGGCCTAACAGATGATAGTACCTTGAATGCCAACCAAATATGTCCGATGACCAGAGACAAGATGTCATCATGGTCAAAAGCACCCTCCAGCAAGCCACAGCAAGGATAGATGAAGCTCTTAAATATGAAGAAAACCGAGATGCTGTCAGAGATCTAGAACGCCGAATGGAAGATTGGAAAGGTTACAAAATCGACGGTTTTGGCCACTTAGTTTTGTACGGCTTACTCAATGTTACAAGGAACAACACAACCAAGCCTGTAAGTACTTGTGCAAGTGAGAAACCCTTCATAGAGTGTGTCTAAATGATGATAGTACCGTGGTTATCTTTTCCAGAAAATTCTCATTGTTTGTAAGGAAGTCAAATTCGACCCAGCTCCGGTCCGCTTCTTCAGGAAAAATAAGCCTGCTACAGCAGTACAACAGAGTAAACTGCAACTCAAAGGGCGTATGTTTATAACCAATATCACCGATGTTGTCACGACATCGTATGATGGTATGAGCACTCTCCCCTTTCCTGTTCACCTTTTATTAACATTTTCAGAATCTTACATATGCAGAGTGGTTTGGAGAACAAACGATGATGCTAGCAGCAGCGAAAGCTTTTCTATTAATTTTGCGACGGAGTCTCAAATGTTATTATGGGCTTCGAAGCTGAATGAAGGTAGACCAAAGACAAGTCAAACAAACAATATATAGTTAGGGAGTGTTAAGGTCATTCAGGGGGTAAAGACTGCTCCCAAAGCAGGTTAATTGACACTTTCTGAGACTGAGACTGGCTCTCAGCACGGAATTTGCCCATATCAAGACGATATATCGGTGATATTCCTGACGGCGCGGTACAATGCTTTTTATCTCGGTGCAATATGGCAGCTACACAGCATTCAAGTCAAATCAGCCAAACCTCTGGAGAACCTCGCTAAAAACATGTTGGAAGACTCTCTTTAGCATGGTAATCTTTAGCTCTGACTTTGAGGGAGGCAAAAACGCGCGTCTGGTGTTCTCTGTCCAGTGGTGGTTGTATGTCGTCTTTACCCTGCCGTTCGATGCGAACAAGGGCTGCGACGCGCGTACTAGTTACCTAAGACTTACTCTGCATTTCTAGATTAGCTGTTGGCGACGGGCTTACTCTGCGTTGACTTCTTCCTATCCCGAACGATGCCAGGCATGTGGTAAAACGATGAGAACACTCGCATTCATGGGACAGAACAATACTTACAGAGCGGTCATTAATATCTTGTAAAAATAGATAGAGCAGACAGCCTTGAGTGTCATGCACGATACAGAAGCTGCGTAATCTTCAGCGTCAATTGGTGTCGTGCATGTTGGTCACGATATCCAACAAGGAATAGCTCGCGTAAAACTTCAGAGCCAAGTCGGACACTAGACTTCCCGGCTGGATGGATGATGATGCGGGGTTCTTTTGCAGAGGCATCGCTCCAACGTCATCTATTGAGTTCTTCACCTGCATGATCATGGCGCACAATCTAAGCGAGGTAGGCAATGACTTGATTTCGACGCAGTTATCAGTCCATTTTGACGACTCTCTTGTCAGATTTACATGGGGCAAATGTCGCTGCTAAGCTTATCGCCCACGGTGCAGATCCGAGGCTAAGCAGCCCAAATACTGGTCACAAGCAGTTGTGTCAGATTGGGTTCTGCCTCAACTAACGCTATTAGGTTTGGCAGCAGAAGGCTACAGCCTCCCGCACTGACGTGTCGAGGGAAAGCCACATCACATGGCTGAGGTTGATTGTCATTGTCAAATTGAACTTTAACAAAGGCGGTCTAACATCTTCATCGTCGGTGACGTGCAAAGCTTCGTCGGCCGTTGGTGGCGAGAGTCTGGGCGGATGTTGCTGTGTAGGTTAACACTGAAATTCATCGCCCACCATAATTGCGATGATGGAAGATGGTAGCAAATGTACCCAGTTGCGACAAGCCAAAGCCAGGAATAGTAGCATCACGAATCAACCAGACGTGGAGGGAAAAATACAGACGCTGACATTATGAAGACTATAGTCGTATATATACAATGCAATTAAATCGTTTTTCCTCCTATGTGAGCTTAGCCACCTTGGTCTCGTCATTTGATGCAGGGTTCTTGTCGAAGCGCGTCCAGATCTTGAGCATGAGCTGGTTGAGGATGTACAGACCAATGCCCAGACCAACAGCACCCATGGCGAACCAAACCCAAGGTCGGTCGCCAATCCACATCAGAGTCTGGGTATCGCCGTGGTGCCACGATGCACCCTCGAAATCGGTCAGGTAAGGCTCCAGCTCAGTAGCGTTGATGACCTGCACCGTCTGCTCGGGAAGAGAAGGCTGCTCAAGGAGGTAGTTCTTGAGGGCCATGGTGAGGAAGAGAGGACCGGCCGAGACCATGACGGCGACGTGGGGGAGGAGACGGGCCCAGGGGCGGGTGATGTCGTTGTAAAGTTGGATTCGGGAGAGGGCTTTTGTGAAAGCTGGGTGATGAGGGGAGGTTATCATCATATCGTTGGAGACGCCGGTGGGCGTGGTAGACTTGAAGACGGCGTGGTGCGTAGCACCGTTCGACTCGATCTGATGAAGGGGAATGGTCTCGTTGCAAAGGGTGTCCATGTCGAGGTAGATACCGCCATAGTGGTGAAGGACAAAGTATCGAATGGCATCGGCGCGTTGAATGTTGAAGGGGAATGTGTCCCAGGTGTCCAAGAACCAAGGGTACTCTTCCGAGATGAAGTCGCGAGCGTTATCGTCGGTCCAGTGCTGCAAAAGTTAGCATTCGTCAATTCGCTGTCGCACATCCACGCAACACACCTTGTACTCGAACTCCGAGTAGGCATCCTTGCAGCTCTGCACCAAATGCGTCCACGCCTCAGGAACCGTCTCATTGGCGCTCGTCTGGTGGAATATTCTCGGTATTGTCTGTTGCTCTGGGAGGTCGGGACCGAATGATGTATCGTTAAGAGGGAGCGTGAGTCGGGCACCGAACAATTCTTCGTTGCGTCGGAGGAGGGTGATGAGGGGTTCGAAGGCCTTGACGAGGACGGCGACGATGATGATGTCGATGAGGATGAGTATCACAGCGGCTCGTCGGAGTCTTGGCAATCGGAGGTACTTTTTAGGGACCGAAGGCTTCGCCCACTCAAGACGCTCCTCATCGTAGGGTGTTTTGCTGTCGGCCGCGGGCGCGCGGCCTCTGGTTGGTGAAGAAGACATTTGGCGATTGGGAATTATTAGAAAGATGATAGAAATAAAAAAAAATGGTCTAAATCAGATGGAAGCAAAAAGAGACATTGAGCGGTACAGTTGGCTTGGCAGTCAATGTGCTGTGCGCGCTTTTGAAAGGAGTGCGAGGTTTAAGCTTGATTTAATCTGACAGCCTAACAAAACGGTAAAGGTAACAGAAGGGGGTGACCCTTTATCAGCGATAGCGAGAACGAAATTCTCTGAACGAGAAGAGTTTAGGGGGGGCACGGAGCGCTGTAATCGTCAGGATTGGCTGAAATGATTCGAGCATCTCCCCACTGGAAGCATGCTGTAGCGTGAGTTTGGGGGTGATAGATATAGGGCACCGCCACTGTAGCTTTGGCGAGTGCGATAATGCGAGCTTATTCTGTCACCCCCAAAATGAAGACCCCCTTGATCTAATTTAGCCTTGGAAAAGTCAAGCCCTCGCTGCGTCGAATTAAATGGCCCCAAATGAATCGCCTACGTCAGAGCTGACAGGCGCCCGGACCATCATTGGCACTCAGGGGCTGGCTGTGCATGCATTGCCTCTGCCCGTTGCCATTTGAATGCAAGGCCAAGACACGTAATAAACACGCGCGCTGCCTCTGACCAGTTTAGGCCAAGCGGGTATCGAGACACCGGCTTGTGGCTCCCCCCTAGCAATTTTATGAAATGTTCCCGCCGGCATTCTGATTCTGATGCTGATGTTTACCCTTGTCTTGTCCTAATCCTAGTCCTTGTTGCCGGAGCAAATCTTTTCCCGGTACTTTGAACTGGTTTATTCTCCGCGCCTTCCGAGAGCCTACGTAGCGTACGGTACATACTTTAAGGCTTTGTCTACTGTAACTCTCCCTTCCAAACTCTTACAGGTTCAAACACAAACGCGCTTCTTGTTCGTAGGGGAATGCTGCAGACGTCGACACCATGAATCAGACTCAACCAAACGATGATGATTTGGGAGCGCCCCAGTTCCAGTACCATGCTGTTGTCGAGCCTATTGTAAGTATACGTCCTACCGCTTGTCGAAACATGATGCCTAATTGAGGCACGTGGTCATACAGTTCATCGTCGGTGTCATGGTAGCATCTTGCTACTTCAACCGTCTGCGAAATTTTTCCATCATCCCTTCGTCCAAGAAAGATCAGGGTCTTCTCGGCCTCAACAAAGTCGAGCCATGGGACGAAGAAGACGTTCACGACGAGCAGGAGAGGCTCAACCTGTCCGACGACTCTTCCCTTACAGACGCCCATCCTCCTAAGAAGCGATCATGCTGCGGCACAGCTATCCACACGCCCAACTCGTCCCGATACGCAAGGTACTGGCACAGTCGGTTCATACAAAAGTTTCCCTTCTTGGTTGAGATGTTCTACTGGGCTGTCAACTTGGGTTTCTACGTCGGCGTCAAGAATGCTAGCGAGCTTATCGCTGCGACCGATGGTATCTGGCAGACGGCCGAGAACCACGGCAAAGCTGTGCTTTGGTTTGAGCACGAGGGCCCTTTCAGCTGGCTGTTCCCTCTGCGCGAGATCGACGTTCAGGCTTTCTTCAGAAATGATCATCAGACGATGCTCACCATTCTCAACCGGGCTTACTCGTTGATCCACATCCCCGTCACGGTCAGGTACGCGCAAGCAATTCCTTCCCGCTCGCTAAAACACCATCTAACAAATCGTCAGCTTCCTTGCATGGTACTACTACGCCGCACCCACGCATGCCCAATTCGCCGAAGCCCGTCGCATGATGACCCTCACCAATCTCTTCAGTTTCGTTGTCTTCACTACATATCCATGCATGCCTCCGCGACTGCTCCCCGAAGAGTTTGGCTTCTTCGATACGGTCCGCCGTGAGGACGCCGAGTCCATCTACGCGACAAACAAGTTCTTCAACCAACTCGCCGCTTTCCCATCGCTACACTTTGGCTACTCATTCTGCATTGGCACCGTCCTGCTGTACCACTCTGGCTTGTTCCGTCGCCGTCTTGCGCCCCGCGAGAAGCGCATGTCCAAGCTCTGGCAGGTGTTTTTCGTCGTCTTGAGCATTGTGTACCCGGCCTTTGTCTTGACCATCATCGTGGCCACGGCTAATCACTACTGGCTTGATGCTCTGGCTTCTACGGGTGTCGTGCTTGTTGCCTGGCTGTGCAACCGTATGCTGCTGGGCTTGCTGCCGTTGGAAGATCTCTTCCTCTGGTGTGTCAAGCTGGAGAAGCCTTTCCCCACCACTGGTAACAGGGGAGGCAAGTAAATGACTGTCAATGCCGATTCATGCATATAGTTGCCATCTACACGATGATATACCACAGAGCTTGTACTATATGACGAATGAACCTACTTAATGTTAATCTAGAGTATAATGCCAATCAATAATTTAATGTTTGCTCAGCCTCCTCCGCCTTGCATCTTTCTGAGCCCCCGCGATTGATGATCGTCAACATGCTGCCCACAATACGTGATCATACCCACACAATCTGTTGCGGTGCTCGCACGACCGTATGCCGTATTCCGCATCGCGTATCAAGGAGCCAGGAGGCTTACCATCAGCCCTTTTTCTTTGCAGCAGTATCAGTGGGGGTGTAAGATTGTGGTGGAGAATTAAGGTCCCTTTCATACGCTCATCTGCGAATTACATGTGGATCTTCGGGTCCGAGGACATTAAGTGTCGGAGACGGCGAGAGATTACTTTCCATTGCCGAATCTCCACGGGCACGGAATTCTTGAAAACGCCGTTCCCAAACAAAAAACAGGCCACTTGTTTTGTGGGTGGATTGGCGCAATTTAATTTCTGCTGACGGTAAGTGGGAGGGATAACGGGTTCATCGTCAGACGCGCGGCGGCAAGGTTTTGATACGCGTAAATGAGCGGTGCAGCGATAAGGGTGAAATCTATACTCGCATTCTTCAATTACAAGGATCTAGGATTGACATCTTACTTTCCAAAAGCGTTCTTACCTCAAGCCCCGAACGTTTGGAAATAAGCTTCGAACCTCATTCAAAGTTTACATGGAAGTGTCAAGCAACGCGTCTAGAATCTGGGCACAGTAGCATTCCTAGCCGTGTTTTGATCTAGATCATTCCTTGAAAGACACATAATTGATCTGTTTGTGACTTCCCGTTGGTGTACAAACAAAGGATCCTTTTCGGGTTTGATGGTATTGAGCACCCTAAGCTTTATGTCCTCATGCGTAAGCATCTTTGCATTTCAATGTGGAATTAGACAGCAAACTTGGGTGTGGCTAGCTATAAA
Organism: Fusarium sp. MBC 119; assembly: GCA_030411635.1. Taxonomy (NCBI): domain Eukaryota; kingdom Fungi; phylum Ascomycota; class Sordariomycetes; order Hypocreales; family Nectriaceae; genus Fusarium; species Fusarium sp. MBC 119. Next base: position 126,641 of record JAPERM010000167.1, read on the forward strand.
TAGTATAAGGAGCTCTCTGCACCTCTGGTACCTGAGATAGACGAGATCAAGAATTTTCATCTACGTCCAGAATTGAACCTGTCTCGTCGCTTGGCATGTACCTGAGCTTCTCCATTTTGAGCTACCTCCAGATGAGCCGAGTGCTCATAACGACGGCGCAAATAAAAAGCTCAGGTTCATTAATACAGAGCCTGTCGCAGCTTATTCGGACACTGAAGCGATTAAAATAAATAAACAAATAAAAACTTAATGCCTATTATATCCTGGCATCTCTCAGCACCTATGCCCAAGCTCAAGTCTACGATGCGGAAATTCTAAGGTCCATGGTATTTTCGCTCTTACCCTGGAGCCCCGCCACTGATCTCCAAGTGTTACACTTTGGATCAAATTGGCTGTCTTGCCAATTGCATTCCATTCCGAAAAAAGGATCTGATACCTACTTCAATCGTTATCAGTCAAAACGGATTGTTATCACCTACAATAATTCTCTTTAGACGTTGGCCAGATCATTAAGGTCGATGTACCGCGCCACGAATGACTTCTACTTTTGTCACCTCTGTCGACACCAGTTGGAGCAGTCAGTCGTGAATGATTTTCTCAATCCCCAGAGACAATGATTGGCGTAGTTCAATCGACAATTTCGTGCATGACAATCAAGTGTTGATTGTGAATTCATCGGATTTTGGGCCATAAGTTACATGAATATGTGATATTCCTGCCGTGACCATCCATCAAGACATTCGTAAGAAAACCGTTCCATTTTGCCTTCCATCCTCCGAACCTTGAACCTCCCAGTTAATCATATCATCGCATCATCCTTCGTTCCTTTTTCCATTTACTTCTTGGAGACAGCCTTGGCGAGGTCGGCGAGAGCCTCACGGCGCTTGAACTTGGCGTCCTCAATGACACCAGCATCGGCGTCGCTGGAGAAGTTTCCGCTCCAGGTGATAAAGGTGTGGCCCTCGTGCTGGCCCGAGGTGACGGGGTAGGCGCGGACGGTGCTAACAACAGAGGTGTAGCTCAGGGCGGGCTGGGAAGAGATGACGCTGTAGGTAATGTAGTGGTCGATGGTAGAGTGCTCCTCCTGCTTGACCTCGAGGACGGTGCCGTCCTTGAAGGTCCACTTGACGATGTCGGTGTCGGGGGATGAGCCCTTGACCCATTCGCTCTTGTCGAGGGCAGAGTAGAACTTGGAGAAGTCCTGGAGCTTGATGAGGTGCCAGACGTCGCTGAAGGGAGCTTCGATGACGGCGGACTCGACGACCGAGGTGGAAGTGGGAATGCGAGACATGATGATTGTGTTTGGTGGAGTGATTGATTGATTGATTGAGTGTGAAGCTTGTGATCTCTCAAGTGATTGTGTCAAGATGATGGTTGTTGGAGGAGGAAGAAGGTAAATAGAGGGGTCGAAGAAGAATTGTGCTGTGCTGTGGTGGGCGTCTCACTAGTGTCGTCATAGGCGGCAGCTCTCTGCATTGGGACAGGAGCTGCTCAGCAACTGCCCGTTGAGGAATGTCATGCCTTAGGCAATCAATGTCGTCACCGTCACACATTGACTTGACGCCATTTTGAGAATATCTTCGTCTTTCTAGCTAGCTACATTCAATTGACTTTCAAGCAATTCTGCCTCTCTCATGATGGATTTTTTTTACTCTAATTTTTTTTTTTCGTAGTGGGGTTACGATATGGGTGGAACTTTTACGATAACATATGCTAAATCACAAGAGGGCTTCACTGGGGGTAGCCAGTGTAATAACAAGAATCAACGAGATTGAATGACTGAGAAAGGTCCATGCGAGGTAATGGAACATAATCCAAGGTGTCTTTTACCAAACATATCATCAGATTATTGGATCTGATAGTGACCTCCTCGCGTATCCCTCTGTGTTAATGCTGATGGACCCTCTTGGACCCTGATCAACCCTGTTGGACCCTTGGAGTGGAGCAAAGAGCTTCAAAGATGCAAAGCTACTACAAGTCCGCAGCATCAAAATTTCGAACAAAATCATAGTAGAACTTGATCATAGTTAAGTGATCAGCCATTCTCATCCGCTCGTCAACAGTATGCATGTGCCCCTCTTCACGACCGGGCACAGGTGTCCATCTATACACGTTACGAGAGAGATCTAGAAAAGATTGTTAGCTATTTACTCCTTCCAATTGTCTGCAGGGACAACATACGGAGATAGTGTCTTGTATCTGTGTTGCCAGTCAAGACATCCGGAACGGGAACAACAGTCCCGTCTTCAAAGGCAAAAGTGTGTCGGATAGTTCCTGCAAAGACGTCCCATACAGGACCACTTGAGGGCGACTCGGGCGCAACGTTCGATTTCCCTCTGGATGTAAGAACAAGTGTCGCGTTGTAGTCGACATTAGATTGAGGACTTGGCTCCTTGTGACCCAGCTGGGAGACGTGCTCTTCGTACTCTTTGTCACCCTTGTATGCTTCAACTTTGATGCCATATTTGTTGACGACGTCGTCAATAACTTTGACGATGTTGTGTTGAACCCCGACTAAGCTGTCCTGAGGCGCGACGCGATAGTTGACAGCCAGAGTCACGACTTCCGGCATCGCATTGATTTTCACACCACCGGAGATCAAGTCAACGGCTTGTGAAGTCTGGACGATAAAGCGAAGTGAGGGACTGACACCCGCAAACTCGGCTGCAAGTCCGTCAAGATCATTCTTCTTCAAGAACTTTCTGATCTTGGGCTGTGAATCCGGGGAGTATCGTGCCTGGCAAACTAGATGCTTGTAAACAGGGCCGTTCTTGATGATTCCAGGCTCATAGGGGTTGTCTTCAAGAGCAACCACAATCTCGGAAATGATTCCAATGCCTGTGTGAGGAAACGGGATGGAGCTGTGGCCGCCTTTAACACGCAACTCAAAGTGAACGTCCAAGTGTCCCTTTTCTGTGACGGCAGGTGAGGCATAAATCGTCTTATCGTCGAGCTTGTTCAGAGCATAACCGCCTTCGTCTAGCACAATGGCAATACTATCGTTTCCGTACCTCTCTGTGAGGAGGTCGCTGATTGGGCCAGCGCCTCTCCTGCCAGCGCATTCCTCGTCGTAGCCCAGGGCTATGAGAATGGTTCGTTTAGGTTTCCAATCTGGCTGCGCTGCTAGAGCATCAACAGCTGAGACAATTCCCGTCAAGCTGTTCTTGTCGTCATCGGCGCCTCGTCCCCAAAGCCATTCGCCGTCAAAGTGAGCCTCGAATGGCGGATGAGTCCAGGTAGACTCGTCAGCAACAGGCACAACGTCTTGATGCGCCGTGAGAAGAATTGGCTTCTGTGAAGCATCGGAGCCTTTGATTGTGTATAGTAGACCAAATGTATTGATCTTTTCCACCTTAGCTTTCTTGTGACTTTTCGTAATCAGTTTTCAGTCCCAATCATTAGAATAGTGTAGATAGCTTACAGGTTGGGGTAATTCTTTTCAAGGACCGGATAGAGGTCTCGAAACGGCAGCCATCGTTTATCAGTCTCGAGACTGCCCATGTCATCCCAGCAAACAGACGGCACTCGGACAATAGCTTGATGTCGTTCTACTTGTTGCTTGAGTGCTTGCTCCGACGAGAAAAGACTGTCGGCAGATGCCACCCTATCACCTCCAGGATTCAAGACTGGAGGCAAATCACATTTGAAGTCGGGTTTGTCATATGCGCCAATGAGCTTCTGGCCGACATCACCAAAGGGTAGCACAATGGCTGAGGCGCCAGTGAAGCCACTTGCTAAAATGAGGGACCGCAAATAAACCATGTTGAACAATTGAAGCAAATCAATTGAGGGCTAAACGAAGAGGACAAAGGTAAGAGGGGAAAGAGCCGATATAGGAACAAGAGGTCAAAGAACCTCGGAATGTAGATAAGGATCAAAGATTAGGTGATTGTCAAGCATGATGACGGCAAGTTTATACCCAGTTATTCTCGCCGGTGCGGGGATGCAATCGGCACCCAAACCAGACAAGATCAGCCAGGTTCCTCGGAAGCAATCGTGCCTTGAATTTCAGCAATTGATCTGATCATTGTTCAAGCCTCATCTGAATGTATAGTCCAGGTAAATCAACCTAAGGCTGGAAGTTGTTAAAGAGCAGGCTCAAGAGTGTATGCCGACACTTGATCACAAGCCCATAATTGTGACACTACAAAGCAACAGCATATGGCTGCGCGCAACTACTTATCCGTCTATGATACAGCTGAAATTATATCCTACATTTTCGGCTCTATTTGTTACTCTCTGCGAGCCAATTGTTACTCGTGAGAACCCGTTTCTGATGTCTCACCCTCAAGTTCCTTCTTCTCCTTCTCTCGCTTCTCAATGGTCGTCTGCTTCTCCCACATGGCGTGGTACCTTCCACCAAGAGCCAGAAGCTCGTTGTGAGTGCCGCGCTCGACGATCTCGCCCTTGTGGAGCACGATAATCTGGTCGGAAGTCGTGATGGTAGAGAGGCGATGGCTAAAGGAGTATGGTTAGTTAACGCTTGATGGATATGGCTGTAGGGACTTACGCGATGGTGATGGTGGTTCGTCCCTCGGTGACTCGCTCGAGAGCATCCTGGATTTGACGCTCGGTGTGTGAGTCAAGAGATGCGGTGGCCTCATCCAGAAGGAGGATACGAGCATCCTTAAGAATGGCTCGCGCGATGGCAATCTACGGCATGTTAGTCAGTTTTTATGTAATTGAGGCCATGGTAATGAGCTAGTCACATACCCGCTGACGTTCACCACCGGACAGCTTCAATCCTCGCTCTCCAACCTTGGTTTCATACCCGTCTGGGAAGTTGAGGATACGCTCGTGAATGTTGGCAGCCTTGCACGCCTCGAACACATCGGCTTCTGTGGCATCCGGTCTGGCGTAGAGCAAGTTGTACATGATGGTTGCGTTGAACAGCACTGTATCCTGAGGCACGACACCAATGTTTCTGCGCAGACTGTCGAGCTTTAAGTCCCTGAGATCGTGGCCATCGATGGTGATGGAGCCATCCGTGACATCGTAGAAGCGGAAGAGGAGCTTGAGGGAGGTCGACTTGCCACTACCGGATTCTCCTACGATTGCGGTCTTTGTACCAGGCGCGACAGTGAAGTTGATTCCGTCGAGAACGGGATCGCCCTTCTTGGTTTGGTAAGAGAACTTGACATCGTTGAAAGAGACCTTTCCTCGTGGCGAGGGTAGTCCGACAGCATCTGGCTTTTCCACGACTCCAGAAGTTTCTTTGAACTGTTTCAGTTAATAACCGCTTGGCAAACCGCTACGAATAGGAGAATGACTTACCAGATCAAGTAGTCGCTCAGCCTCAATGAGGTTGTTTTGCAACATGGTGTAGTATGTACCAAAGAAGTTGAGAGGTCCTTGGAGCTGCACAAAGTAGTTGATAAGACTCACAAACTCGCCAACTGTCTGCTCGCCGATAGAGATCTTGTACGCCGAAACAAAGACAAGAAGCGCGGTGCCAAGAGTGAATATGGAGCTTTGTGTAAGATTCAAACCGTTCAGAGAATATTGCACTAGGCGCTCAGCGCGCTGGAAAACCGTGACATGGTCCCTGAACCTAGACGTCTCACGAGGGATAGCACAATTATGCTGAACTGTCTCGTACGCCACAATGGCATCCGTCTTGACCGCTTCCATCTCACGCGTCTTAATCGTCATGTCCCTCCTCTGCTTACCGCGGTACTTGGCCACGTAGATGGTGAGGAAGATGTATGACCACATGATGAAAAAGACGATGATGGTATAGAAAGCATCATATTTGACAAAGAAGATGACACCGGCGACAAAGATGTCGAACACCATAGGAAAGACCTGGAAACAGAAGCTCTCGAGGAAGGTGTTGATCGATGCGCCTCGACTGAGTGCACTTGTGACTTCGCCGACCTTCTTGTTCAAGTGAAACTCGAGAGAAAGACCCAACACATGCTCGAATGCTGCAGACGATAACCTGCGGAAAAGTGATTGAGAGACCGGTAGCCACAAGAGAGATCTTGATGCACCAAGAACTCCTTGGTTGCCTTGAAGAGCGCGGTAAACAACATAGAGAATGATCTCCTTGTACGGCAATTTCCCCTCGCCAAGAGAGTCAACGAGTGTACCCAACTGGAGAGGACCCAGGACGTTGACAGTGCGCTGGCAGATCAAGAGAATGATACACACCACCACAATGGCTTGGTAGAGCGGCGAGCCTTTGGGCCTATGTCGTGTTAGCTTGGAAGAGGATTTCCCTGGCACAGGTTTACATACCACAAGTAGGGGAACAGGACTTTGAATCCAGCAAAGTAGTCAAGCCAACCGGTTCCCGAAACTTGAGTCCTTCTGGCTGGTTCCGGCGCCGCTGATGGAACACTGCCGTAATTCTCGACCGTACCGTTTCCATTCTCTAACAGCGATTGTCGTTCCTCTGGCACAGACTTGGGTTCAAGCGCCTTCAACTTGTACTCTCTGAGACCAAAAGCGCCAATCATGAGAGCTAGTACGACGATTCTCGATGATCCCAAAGCGTTGAGGGTATCGATAAAACTGGGTGTAACCCGAAGACGAGGTTCAACGTGAGAGAAGACAGCCGCAATAACAATTTCTGCGAGTGCACCGACGCTCCATGCATAGCAGTGAGCTGAGCTGGGATTCCATGGTCCTTCTGGATCGGGTAGAAGACCAGCAACGTAATAAAGAAGAACTCCAACAAAAGAAGCCTGGGTACTTGATCAGCATATGCAAAGGTATCTTTACGAGGAAAAGTACATACTAGGTAGGCGCTAAAGTCGAAAACGATGTTGCCTGTCACATCGCGCTGATCGGCAAAGACCTCGCGCACAGCGACAACAATAGTAGCAATAATCAGGAGAGACAAGACGAGTTGAAAGATCCATATCAATCGGGCGTAGAATCGTCGAATCTTGTCAGCTTGTTGCTTTCGGTCGTTGTCTAACGCGTCCTGACGCGACTTGGGCTCTCCATGGCGACTGAGCCAGAATTGGGCGGATTGGACTCCTAGTAAAGTGACAAAAAGGATGCATGGATAGACATAGAAGCCTATCCTCAATCCTAGCTCTGCCTTGGCCATGACGAGAAAATTGGCTTGTCGTTCAAGTGATGGAACGATCTTCCTTTTTCAGGGTTGTGAGAATGATGTCAATGCTTGCTTCGGCGTTTTGATCTTCCGAGAGTGCCGAGGCGAGTGGGCTTACTAATCTGATTGATCAGCTCAGCGTGGTCTGACAGATTCTTTGCCGAGCATTTCGATTCTATCTCCGAGGAAGACTTGTGTAATCTTGCGATACAAAGGCAACCTAGCAGTCATGGCCATTTTAATGCGATAAAATACCGCTGCACCTTGGTCCTGCCCCTTGATTCACATTCCACAATTGTGCATAAGCTCCGGAAACACTCCCCGCTCTGCATACCATTTCTGGAGCCTCCCACCCCCTCGATGCAGGGATTCGAGTTAAGCCTCTCTTCTGACTTGAAGGTGCATCGATTGCCTTATTTTTGTTGGAATATTTGGTATGTTGCAGTAAGGCAAGTAAAATCGGGGCGGGGTTGCTATAAAACCAGGCTATGCTGTTGGCATTGAGTGTGCAGCCTGCTCGACGTGTCAGTCACTGAGTGACAGTCAGGCTCTCACATTTTCCAGAAGGAGAAACCCGAGCACACACACTTTTAGCCCACTGCATGGTACAAGTAGTTTTGGAAAGTAGGCTATGTGGCACATTCACAAGACAAAGTAGGTGTGCATGGAAAGGCACACATGGCTTGAATAGATTGTGATACAAATAAGATGTGACCCCGTGCTGTTAGAATATTGAACTCTTGACCTGTTTTGTTATCGTTGAATTCCAGTTAGCTTCACAGACGGTAGCCCATCGTACCACTAAGCACTGCTCCAACTTCATTCAAGAATGGCAGAGGCTATTGGTGTGATTGCCAGCGTTGCAACCATCGCAGGCTTAGCAAAACCCACAACGAAATTTGTGCGAACTCTTAGACGTATTGCCAGAGATGAGTATTCAATTGCCGATGAGATTGGTAAGGTGGCATCTCACGTCGAGTTCTCCTCCACAAGTATCGACATTGCACTGCAACAGCTCAAGGGACATTGCTCAACGTTAGACAAAATGACAGATGCACCATCAAGGGTAGTGAAGTATATCCAGGACCACAAGTTGACAGATATTCTCATCCGAGGATCGGAGGACATAGAGAAGCAGTTGAAAGATGCAACGAGACACTTGGACTCGATGAGAAGAAGGTCGATGAGAAGAGGACCGAAATTTATCAAGCATGTCAGATGGTACCTTTGGAAGAAGATGGAAGTGGAATCTCTATTGCTGGAGATGGATCGAGTGAATGTTTACCTCTCGCTTATCGGTCCAACCTTGCAATTGGAGATTAACCAGTATTTTCAGGAGAGGTCAGGAGTAGAGGTGGCACGGTGCTTGGAAACACAGATGTATGTTATGTTCCTTGTAACGACATTTTTATCTCACTACTGACATGAACTAGGGAGTATCTGCGTGACCAGCTCAAGATGACTGAGACCTTACATCAGAATATGCTGGAAAACAGAGCCCTAGGGACAAACCAAGACGAAGATACGGATAGGGAGTTTCATGATTTTGGGAGGCGACTTCTTCATTTGTCAAGAACCACGCGCAATAGGAGAATCTCACCCTTAGGGGAAGAAACACGACCCATGAACCGATCATCGACTCCAGAAGAAGCATATGTCCACATACCAAGCGAAATATCAACCCATGTTCACCATGACGACAGTTTGGAAGCATATAATGAGCCTCGTAGGGCAATACCACGACAAACGTCTAGAGGCGAGAGTCCTCATGCAACCTCATCGCCTCAAACACCACAGTCATCCCGCTCAAATGCATCGGATACTTCTACATCGTCACACGCCCATGAGCGGTACCATATGACAAAACTTGGAAAACTTCGGTCGGAATCTTCACGGCAAACTTCCAATACTAGTAGTAGGGAGTCTCGTTCGTCTTTATCGTCTATACCGCCTCAAACGCCCGAAACACCTGTAACTCCACAGACGCCCCAAGCTTCTCGAAAAATTGAGATCCCCGGGCCTCTAAGGACCCTTACCCTTTCTTCCATGAGAGAGCAGGACGGTGGCACATCTCTAGCTACTTCAGGCTACCTCACGAATACTGGAACCAGGGAAAAAGGGATATATTTGACCGCGATGCTTGATGCTACTACGTTCTCTGATAACTACATCTCGATCAGACTCGCCATGGATCTTAGACTGGACATCATGGAACTTGAAGAATCACAACCTCCCTACCATCATCCTGTTGGCGGAAATGCCCGTCGAAGGATCATAGGGAAAGTCTCAAGTGTGGGATGGCGGCAAGCCGAATGGTCTAAACCTATTATACTAGACTTTTGGGTCAAGCAATCCTATCAGCGTGGGGCCGAAGAATTAGTATTTGGAAAGGATTTCATGCAAGTATTTGAAAAGCAAAAATAAGGTCAGTGGTCATGGCGTTGTTAATAAGAATGGCGTTATACGGATACTCTGCAAAAGGATAACAATTTGGTGTGTCTATTACATGGTCCCATTGCCTCAACGATTCTCAGATGTGACGTGCATGAGCAGATCAAAACAGAGTTCCGTGCTCTTGACGACCTTTTGAACCGATTCTTTGTTCAGCAAGCTGATTTTCTCGCTGAATGCCTTTACTACCACATCTCGGAGCTGCCGATCTTGATCAATCGTCGAAGTGTACACTTCTTGCACAGCAAGCAGAGAGTCCTCGTTCCCAAGCGACATCCTAACATCGTCCTCAAATTTCTCAGCCGCGAGCGCTTTAAGACATTGTATGCCATACTTTTCCCCTAATGCGTAAGCTTTGGCATGTACATAGAGAGCTCTAGCGCTGGTTTTCTGTTCCATTTTTATCCTCTGTTCCCTCCGCCTGCGATTCCTCATAGCAGAGGGGAGGTGATCGAATGATCCGGCGTTGTCGGCAGGCTCCTTGTTCACAATAGGCGTATAGTCAAGATGATAGAGGTAATGAACCATTAGTTGTACCGTCTCAGGATCATCGTCGGGAAGATCAATAATTCCATTCAACGCCTCCTATACAGGCCAGTTAGTATATGCCGCTTTTCCAAGTGGACTGTCTGGCCAAGCCCAGTTGACCGACTTTGAAGTTGCCGTCACACGCCGCTTCAAAAAAAGACGAGCGGGGACAGACGATTGCTTTGTGGACATTATACCGGTCATTTCCACAAGTGATGATGAGATCAGAGTAGGCGCTAGTATTGAACAATCTGCCAAAATTATCAGCATCTCAATCTGGAACTGGTGCGTGAAAATTCACTTCGCAATAGATTCACGAAGCGTATCGTTTTGCGTCTTAAAAGGCACGGATTCAGATGTTTCTCTGGAAGCCATGGTGATGCAAGTTGGCTGGATAGGCTGACCACCAGACCAAGGGGGGAGGGTGCCGCTCTCAAGCTACTTTCTGGGGTGAGCGAACTTTTAAGGCAGTGCCTCACTAGATCAAGAACCTTACATGGACTAATAATGACTACATCTCAATCAAGCGCAAAATGGATCAATGCATACGCAGCTGATTTGCTCTTCGGGCGGGGAACTGTCCGCATGCAGGCCACTGTCGGTGAGGCTTCGAGATACGATAATAGATTGGCTAGTCAAGTGCACACCGGGCTGTACATCGCCTGATGATCTGTTCAATTTTCTTTTGTAAGACGAGAAGGCTTGTATAGTTGCGTCTAATCCTGGTTGCCACGTCGATCTGTGAGTAATCGTAATCGGTATGCAACCAAGTATGTTAATGGATATTCAATCTTATTGGCGCTCATAGGATTCAAAAAGGCAACTTCCCCAATTAAAATAGTTGGTCTCGTAACCATCGCAGTTTCCTTGCCACACAGGGCTTGGTGTGCAGTCTTGTTGGCTGCAAGTTATGTATAGTACACTATGCGGGAGGCCGACCTCACGGCCTAGGCTGACGGATCGACAGCTGAGGCCATACAGGCTTGATGGCTAATTTCTCATGATACAACAACAACAGATGCAAAAAAATTGGTAGCGGGCGGTACAGCAATACTCGCCAGCTTTTACCTTGTGTCAACAATACACCTAGTACGCGATAGTACATGGGTTAGAGATAGTTCACAAAATGATATTTCTAAATGGTGCTCTTTTCGACACTACCTACATGACAGCCTTCAAGCTTTCCACCACCTTTGAATATGCCATATCTCTAGCTTCAGCCTTGAAAAGCCTAGGATTGATAGTCTTGTCGAATGCATGTGCAGCCCCCTCCACCTTGACAACTTCGATGGAACGACCGGCCTGTGCCAACCTCTGTCCAAAAACATCTACTTCGGGGGAGAGAATATCCCCAGAGCAAGAGAAGATGAGAATATGCGCAGGAAAAGACGACGTTTCGGCGTACATAGAAGAGACCTTCGGCGACTTGCGGTCCTCAACTCGAGGAAGGTAAGCTTCATTAAGGAGATTCTGAAAGGAAACAGGCATTGGCCGAATGGGTTCGGGGACTGTTTTATTCTCCGGGGGAATAGACATGTCGACACCAGGATAGAACGGGTATACTGCTCTGATGTTGATGTTCTTGAACTCGCGTCTCAGTTCAGAAGATGCCACCAATGCCAGGTTTCCGCCCGAACTGAATCCAGACAGAGCAACTCGATCAAGATCAAAGAGACGTGGTTGGCTCTCAACCCATCGGAAAACATCTTCAACATCTTCAACAGCTCCAGGGAAAGGATGCTCTGGTGCTTTGCGGTAATCGGCATCAAGTACGAGAACGTTGCTATCGACAGCTATTCTCTCGCAGAAAGCATGATCCATGCCCAGATTAGGCAAGATATAGGCGCCTCCGTGCCAATTGATGACAAGGCCTCGTGGACTTTCTTCGCTGTAGTTCTGTGGATAGTAAATCCAGGCGTCTATGAATCGCTTGAGATCACGAGACGGGATGCGCACGGCTTTGCGATTGCAAGTTGCAGAGGGCTTGAAATGAGGCCGTGTGGCAACATAGTTGAGAAGACGTATCAATGTGACAATGACCTTGAGCTTTATGTACTGCCAAAATGTGTGGGCGGCCATTGTGAATGGTGCAATGAAATTTGGTGAAATAGATTAAACGACTATGTTATCATTGCAAGTCTTGTTTGTGACAACATGGATGATGGGCTTGACTTTTTGTATAAATATCTGTACACACCCGACATCAGCTGTTGGTTCATCTCATTCCAGACGGTCTCCACTGTTGCTGATCGGCCGTGAGTCATCTGGCGAGTGATTGTGGTCGTGTAAGACTTTTGCGGGGCCTACGTATTGCGTATTGCTCTTTGAACTGGGATAATTATAGCATTCTAACAGTCTATTCCCGTCTATGCCCATATATAACTAAACTAACACAAATGGTTGTACACACGCTTCCATAATGGCCAACTTTTCCTAGCCTGCTCTTCCTCCTCGTTCCAGACTTGGAGATACCGCCGTCCGGTATTAATATCTATATCTTTGTCGCGAACTATTGATGTCTTGACCCAAATTTTGTGGATGAAGTAGAAGAGAAAAATGATAGGGATTGTCAAGACTTGCAAGAAGAAGTTCTTGGCCCTATCGGATGTGCTGAGTGGCGGGTCGCTCTCAGGTATGATGGGAGATATCGCTACCCATATTTGCAAGATCAAAACGATTCCATAAGCTGTCAGAGCGACCCAAGATCCCCAAACACCTACTTGAGAGCGGAACGCGAGCTGCGAAAGGTTGTACCCAGATAGTTTCCACGCTTTGCGAAACCTGATGTGGCAGATGCAGATTGAACTCCACGTGAAGAGAGTGCTCAGGCCACTGATAGCAAGAAGCCAATTAAAGATTTCGTTATGGATCTTTGAGTTGGCAGTAAAGGCCAGTAAGCCCACAAGACAGCAGCAGACAATGGCGATGAGTGGGCGTCCGGTGCGATCGATATAGGCGAACATTTTCGGGGCCAGGGACTGCTCTGCCAATGCAGCAATAGTGCGAGAAGAAGCATATACAGCTGTGTTTCCAACACTGATCAAGGAGATGAGAATAACAGCGTTCATAATATCGGGAAGCACCTCAGAGCCGCTCATCTCGATAGCAATGACGAAAGGGCTAGCTGCGGCATCAGATCCATACTTTGCACCTAATAAACGGGGTTCGTCGTATGGTACGAGTAAGCCAATGAGGAGGATCGAGAGAATGTAGAAGATAGAGATACGCCAAAAGACTTGTTTGACAGCAGCTGGAAGGGACTTCTTGGGGTTACTTGTTTCAGCCGCCGCAAGGCCAACCATTTCAGTGCCAGCAAAGGAAAAGGTTGCTGTTACTAAAACGCTGGCAAAACCTTTGAAGCCATTGTGGAAGGCACCAGGATTGTTCCAATATTTGAAGCCAATGTAGCCACTGTCTGGATCTCCTGCAATATTAATAATGATGCCGAGAAGACTGTAATGAGTTAGTACCACGAATGGGTTCGATTTCGAGACATCTTACATGAATCCAACAATAGCCGTTATCTTGACGGCTGAAAAGATGAACTCAGCCTCTCCATATCCTTTCACTCCAAGCAGGTTGATGCCGAGAATGAGAATAAAGAATAAGATGATGAATATGGACTTGCTGGCTTCTGGATTCCAGTAATTTGTTGTAAATGCGCCCGCGATGATCTCGAGCGGTAAAACAATGAGATACTGTAGTGTATAGCTAGAACGGAGGTTAGACTTGCATTTCACTGACGTGATCCTGTATCACTTACTTCCAACCCATTGCAAAACCCCAAGATGGATCCAAGAAACGCGTTGAATAGTTGGCAAAGGATCCTCCAACAGGAAAAGCCACAGAAAGCTCACCCAAAGCCTGCATTGTGAAGAACTGCATAGTCCCCATGGTGATAAAGGCGATGAGAAGCGAAGCTGGACCACCCCTGTAGAGAGCAACTCCTGAAGCGACGAATAGACCAGTTCCTGGCATTGAGGTTAGTGGGTCATCACGCAATTGGCATTGGACGCGACTTACCAATTGAACCTCCAAAAGCAATCATTTGCAAATGGCGGTTTTTGAGTTCTCGAGCCAAAGCAGTATTAGCAGAGTTATAATTCGCTTTGCTCATATTAAAAAGCCGTCCATTGGTAGCGTAAGACGTGTTGTAGCTGCTCAAGCTGTACTCATCCTCGGAGCGACTCGGAGGTGCGCGGCTGAAGCTCTGCAGCAGCCGATGCAGGGCCCCAGCAGATTCATAATCCTCCTTCTGGGGCTCCTCGAAAGTGATGCCTGCCCCATCGTTGCCAGGGCCCTTTATCGATGGCTGAGATTGAGGCAATGCCTGCATCTCGAACTCGCGTTGGTAGGCCATAGTCGGAGGTCTCTCGCCTCAACCCTTTTCGAGTTGAACCTGATCAAGGTTGAGATTTTCCCCCAGCCGGGGATTCCCAGCTGAACTTCGCTGCACGTGCCGCCTCGCCACAGTGACCTAAACTTGGATGGGACTAGGCCTGCAAGGGAGATGATCAGCACTAAATGTGGGCGAATCGCGATGCTTCCGGTCCCCACGGAACACCCGTGGGCGGGCCGTGACCTGGGTCAGGTTCTTAGATCAGGGGCAATATTGGAAAGGAATAGGGGATCCAAATCAATTACGGTACTTGGAGCTGATCGATCATACCATCCACACGTGTTATCGACGCATATCATTTTAGTCAAGTATGACATGACTCTAGCCACATGTCAGCCTTAAAGTTTCATGTGCGCTATTTTGCCGTTAGTCCGGCTTTGCACGGATTTAACATCTGGACGATTCCAACTACGGAAGCTAATATGGCCGGCTGGTTGGAGCTTGTGCTAGATCTCGGACTTGATCAACGAACTGACACTTTGATTTCAAATGTCTACCTAACTAGCACGCTCTAATCACATACCAATGCCACCACTACCCTACATCTCCATTTGTTTCATCTTTTGCCCCTAGTGAGTCCATTCTGTGTAAGGTTCAGACTTGGAGTTTCCATTCATCTGGTACAAAGCATCAATTTCCTGTGCATACGCATCCACTGTCCACTTTCGCTGGACGGTTCCCTTTCCTGCTCTTAGCATTGGCTTCTCGGGAGATGTAAAGAGAACCATGTCGCGCCGAATTTTCTGCTGCTTTGTCGGGAGCGCATTGTTAGCAGCTTCGATAGACTCCCAGATCTCATCTAACCGCTGCTCCCGCTCCGAATCATTCGTGGGTGGACTGACAGCCTCTACCAACAGGCTGGACTGGGGGCGACCATCACCGACTACCAATGCCGCCCTTACAGCAGGGTTGGCAGCGATAATATTCTCTGTCTCGATCGGGTTCAGTTTCTGATTGGTCGAAAACACAATCACATCATCAGAACGACCTCTGTAGAGCCAGTGGTTTTCTTTGGTAGGATGTTTCGTATACAAATCCTTCGTCGACCACTCATCGAGATCGGGAAATGTTTGGAAGATGGCTTGATACCGCAAAAGCTTGAGGTCGCGCACCATAAAATGCTCGTAAAGGCCATCAGCAACAGGACGGAATTCGTCACCCAGAATGGGACTGAAGCTCAGATAAGCCCAGTCCTCTGGGTCGCAGAGTTGGCATGGGAGAGCTGCGGTTTCTGTGGCTCCTATACAGTTGAGAAGCTTCGTTCTGGTGCTCACGACATCTCCTATTGCTGTTGGGAGTGGCCCCCCTCCGTAGGTAATTTGTTCCAGGCGACGGAGATTCTCTAGGTACTCTGGATTTTTGACAAGATCTGCTAGCATCATCGGCGCCATGGCGCTATGTTGTACGTTGCCGTGTACATGAACACTGTCAATTACGGCGGATGAAGGAGGGAATGGCCCAAACACAGATGTAAAGCCAGCGTAAATGGTACCCGGCAGTAACATTGTGATTCCGCCGGAGTGGCTGACTGGGAATGCTACATAAGCTCGAGATCCAGCGCACATAGCGGGGAATACATCTTGATAACCGAGCGATGGCAGTTCAGTATATGCATCCTGTGTCGCAAGTGCACCGTGTGTTACAACCAGCGGCTTGGGCATGCCTGTAGAGCCGGATGTTTGCAGAACGAGGAATGGCTCTGTCCTAGCTTCTTTGAAAGTCTTGGTGAAAGGGTAAGGCGTTTCCTGCCCGTCTTCAAGCCAATCCTGCAATGAAAGAACTTCAAGAACGTTCATCTTGTTTGCCTGTACCAGTTCTCCCACGACAGGCAAGGGAAAGACTGGAGGCAACAACATAGTCTTGCAATCAGTCTTTTGAAGGAGATCCAGGCTTGCTTCGAGCGTATTGCGTGGGGACAAAAGCAACAGTTTGTATCCAACTTTGACACAGGCAAGAATTAGGATACCATAGGCGGGATCTTGAGGACCGATGTATGCGAGAGTTGGGAAATTTTGGCCGCGACCCAGATGCTTTTCAATATGCCACGCGCAACGGTTTACACCTCGTGCAAACTCTGCGGCAGTGATGTCTCGAAAGCCTTGTGAGGGATCTTGTGTCTTGGTTATAGAGTAGAAGACTCGATCAGGATCTGTTGCCGCGATCTCATCGACGAGCGATGGCAAAGGGCGTTCACCGCGGGGCTGATATGCTGATGGTGACATGACTTGGGTGGATGTGTTTGTGTTGACTACTGAAGTCGATGGGATGATGGAGGGTCGTGGTAGAAGCAGAAGAGAAGTATATACTACCGATTGAGTCTGACTCAGTTTTTGAAGTCGTGATATTCTGAATTAGATGTATCCTACCATGGATCAAGTTTCAACTATATATAATATTCGCGTATTCGACCGGGGTCGCCTAAATGCTCTTTTGAGGGTAAGCTTCGTTTAACGACACCTGCTAAAGCCTAGTTCCACATGTTGGTTTGTGACCTGATTCGCCAGGAAACGGTATGGTCGCTCCATCGAACCGAATGAGAATTAAACGAGCCGATCCTAGGCTGACAGACGCCTTATAGCCCTGTGAGGTCACCGAATTAGCGGCAAGAATCCCCCTACAGAACGGCGCGGTCAGCTTACGTATAAATGCACATTGGTGGGTCTCGTTTGCTTGGAAACGCGCTGATTCGAGCGTATGTGATTGAGCTGAAGAACTACAGTATATCTGTCCACTACTATGGCTTATCCAGACGCGTCGCTGCGACTGCTAGGCTTATGGGCTGTGCACTAGACAGTGCTGTATTCTCCCATATCTCTATAGGTGGCTGCCTACTACGACGATTTCGTATGTGAATGGGGCCAAATAATGTCGGGATCTGAACACCTGTCAAATCTCCCAAAACGGATGCTTCTTAATATCGATACACTGTATTGCGACTAACCTCTCAGCACTCTAAGCCTCATCCTAAGAAACTGTAGAGGGTTTGGGAATTCTTGAAACGTTTGTTACCGAAATGAAGATGGCGTTGCATCTCGAAATTGGGCCATGCAACCCTAACATAGGCGAAGACTAGACCATTTCAAAGGAGAAACCAATGGCGATGGGTTTGTATAGTTGTGACTAGCTGGAAGGAATCATTCGAACGCTGCATATAAAGTTTACAAAAGTGATGGAGGCATCCTAATATTGGCGCAAAAGTACATGCTGCATTTCTACAGCTACTTGAACCTATCAAAGAAGCTGAGCAGTTGCTTGGTAGACACCACTCCTAAGGCCTTGGCTGTGTCTTCTTGAGTCACAACCAAATAGCTTATGCCCAGCTTGCCAAACAATTCCACAGCATATTCTAAGGGTGCCTTCGATGGCACTGTCAATGGACTTCTGTCAACATACTCTGCGAGTGTTCCTTCTAGGAGATGCACCTCAGATACCTCTTCAACTCCATCCGTCTTCTCAATCAAGTGCAACGCATGCTCCAGTTTGACTTGGGAAATGTATCCGTGACATATTCCGCCTTCATTGACGAACAAGAGTCCAGAATCAGTCTGACCTCGGGCTTTGAGGTGAGCCAATTTACTTCGGAGGGTTGATGTGGTGACTCGATGATTGGAACCGACAGACACCATCATGTTCTCCGTCACATCCTTGGCTGGAATGAGAACATCCACTGTGGCACTTCCTTCATCATCCCGGAACTCTCTGACCTTTGAAATGGCCTGTTCGGCTTCCAAAAATGGATGTCCCTGCAAGTGCTGGGCAAGATCGTATACGCCCTCTGGATTAATGGCATCAGCTACCCACTTGGCTGTGAGGATAGCCAAGATGAAAGGAGGAATGAAGTTGACCTCTCCGGTCAGTTCAAACATGACAACGGCCAAACTGACAGTCATTCTGCTCACGCCAGCTAGGAAGGCTGCCGATCCAACCATGGCAAAGATACCTGGTGAGATGTCCGGGATAACTTGGCCGACCATGCGACCGAAGAGTGCGCCAGCATCCATAGCTGGGATGATGATACCCGATGGTACCTTGCAGCCGAAGGTGATAGTAGTGAGAAACAGCTTGACGAATGTTCCGGAAATCAACCACCCATAATATGTGCCCTTACCCGTAAGCTTGGCCTCTTGCTGGCAGATCCAATCCTCATCGATGTTGTTGCAGTCAACCAGTAGGCGTTGCATAACTATATCTCCAGTTTCTCTGATCAAGAGGTTGGGGAACTGAAGCACCGCTGTGATCAGAGTCACAAGGGCAAGCTCAAACACTGGGCTCTTCTTGATAAAAGGCAGCTGTCGGAATGACTTGGCCCACAAGAAGTTTGCCCGACAAAAGACTCCACCAAAGACACCTCCACAGATGCCGAGAAAGACGAAGACGACATAGTGAAGAGGATCGTAGTTGACGCCATAGTTTGTCTCGAACAAAACAAGCTTTCCAGTTCCCGCAGGATTGAGTTCCTTGAGCACTGCAGCAGCTACCACGGAGCACAAGCAACTTCTCCAGAGGACTCGTCGTGGGAAATAAGTGCTAATCTCTTCGTAGCTGAAGAGGACACCTCCGATGGGAGCACCAAAAGCGACAGACAAACCCGCTGAACAGGCTACGCTGAGCATTTCCCTCAACTTCCGTTGGTTGGTCGCATACTTTGGTATGCAAATAGTGGCAAGATATCCGACACAAGCTGAGATGTGAACGAACGGTCCTTCCTTTCCTAAGCACATACCAGTCGCGACAGCAAAAGTCGCGCCGACTGCTTTGACAACAAGGACTTTGAGGTCGAAGAGATGAGGGATGACAAACCCTGAGAGAACGGTCTTGATCTCTGGAATTCCGCTTCCTGAAGCCATGTACATGATCTTTCCGCCAGACTTTTCTGTAGGGCTGGCCAGTTCTGTAGCTGATTTGTTTTGGTAGTCGTTCTCAGGCGCAGTCGCAACCAAAGTTGACTTGGTCGTCATAGTAACTCCTCCAGCGATGATGCCAAAGACCAACGAAAGTCCGACATAGATGGCGTACGCAGAGATATAGCTCTCAGTCCATGGTTTCCAGTCCTGACAGTCACCTTCAAAGGAACAGCATGTTCGGCGATTCGAGAGGACATTACTGGTGCAATATCCATCTTTCCAATCAGCTACTGTCTCAACGCTGATATCCACCATGGCAGCGACCACTGCTGTGAGTAGACCGATGGTAAATGCGGCGATCCATCCTAGCGATGAGTCCCATAGCTCGGCTACTCTGTAGCGAATCCCGCGGCGTGAATCAAGTCCAGAGAGGTCTCGTCTTTTGCTATCTTTTACAAGATCTTGCAACCAGTCAATAGTATGGTAGTCATTGTATGGGAGGTGTTTGCCTTCATATGGTGTTGTTGGCGCAGTCCGGGTATTATCGCTAAAACTCCGATGCTGAGCAGTCATCAATGGTGTCGTCTCGGTTGCCTCATCTGGCTTTCCATGGCTAGAGCCAGACGCCATATTGAAGGAAATGATTTGAAAAGTGCTACTGGACTCTACGAAAGTGGCATGTGGAAGCTAAGGCATGGAGTAGATAAGAGTTTTGAGACAGATTACTTACGGACTTCCCTCGGAAAACCACCCAAACTTGCTGCGGTCGATCGGCCGGAGAAGAAAATAATTCGTCGTAATGACCGAGAACCCGTGACGTCGATGCATGACTTTTACCACTGAGACGGGTCTGACTGAGTTGATCACGGTTATCAGAGGGTCGCGTGAGACGGGCGCAACAGCCCGCTGATCCATTTGCCTTGTTTATCTTTGTGTAGATAATCGTGCGAATCAGAGCAAAGAAATGAACTGCCACCGGATAAACAGAGTGGTGATGGCGCCTAGAGCGCCTGTGGGATCGTTGTTTCAGCTGAGATAGGCTACTTGTTGATAAGGGGACGTGGGGAAGTGGGACAAGGAATGAATTATGATGCGGCCCAGACTGACTCGATTCTTCGTTTGCGGGGGATGGACATGATCGTAGCGAGGGGCAAGTTGATGGGTTTGGGGCTGTCTAAACGCTTATCGTGTCTGGTCGCAGATTAAAGTGCTGAACAGTGCTGAGAAATGAACCACGAACCGCCACAAATTCTAAACATCAACGACAAAATGAGGTTAGAAAAGTCAAAGGGACAAAAGAATAGAGTAACATCCCGTCTCTGACATTTCTGCCTGCTGGAATCTGACGGTATTCTCCAACTGTCAATCTGGTTAGGGTTTGTTGGGCTCCGCGGAGATATATAAATACGCTTATCAGGCGTGACACTAGACCCAAGCCAACCACCAAGTCGCCCAAGATCTTGGCTTGTCTTCACCTCGTGAGCGGGGAGTTGTCATGCTCCCCCCCGCAACATAAGGCACATGGCCTGTTCACACCAAGGCTTCTCAAACAACGCTAGGCATCTCAGGGTCCAAGATCTGACCGCGAAAGACATGTTTAGAGGCAACAAACAAGATCGTGTCTTGTGCTTAACACTCACGAGCTATTCTCACCGCACTTCAACTCCCCGTATTCTCGACTTCATCCTATCATAATAAGCAAATTCCCCACGATTGCCGCCGACTTTGTCATTTGGGCGCATCCAGACATGGCCTGCCTAGGCTTTGTAGATCTGGCAGCAGATCTAGAATGCACCCCCAAACAATGATGTAGAGTGTGAGAAACGCCCTGGATAGCTCACACGGGCTCTGGAGGCTGATTCAAGTGACCGCACCTGATCCATCTTACGGACATCTTCCACCAAGTTGTATCAGCTCAATGGATGGTACCCGCGATACGCTTTGTCCTCTGATAATTGTCAAATGCCAAGAACAGGTTGAATATGAATATTTTAAACAGAAGCGCAAGATATGGATTCATAATTTTCTTCTTTTCTCAGTTCTATCTTTGTCTAGTCTTTGCATCTCGCCCTAGTCTCAGAGGTTGACTTACAAGGTCATATTCTCTGCTCAGACCTTGCCTTTCGCGGTGACACTTATTCCCTTTGAGGCTCCTTTCGTTCTACACTTGACTCACATCAGCCCCTTGTCTCCGATATTCACGACAATGACGTCTCGTGATGAGGCTGTCAGGCCTGGCCGATGGGACATCACCGCCCGCCTGTTTGGCAACAGAGCCACTGACAGTGATGACACTCCAAATGATCCAGCAGGTCCATCTAAATGGGCTATGGGTATACTCAACGACAGAGAAACCGTCGAAGTTCCAGGTACGTCAAGCTCTTCACCTCTGTTATCAAGGATCACGAGTAACTAACAACCTCCAGGATCCGTATTGCTGCTTGCTGAAGATCGCAATGAGCCTCTTGGTCTGCGCAACATACATGCTCGAACATCCCACTCATCCATCCCAACTGGTTTCCCAGTAGACAATCCTACATCCAACACTAGACCTCCAATTGCGAACAAGAAGAAAACCGACGACGGTACTATCATCCTAGATCCCCAGCCTGATGATTCAGTCAACGATCCTCTCAACTGGCCTAGCTGGCGCCGTGATGCTGCTCTGCTGTCCTTGGGCTTCTATTGCATGATCGGTGGTGGTATCACACCACTCATCGCTGCTGGTTTCACTGATGTCGCCAAAGAGTTTGATGTTTCAGTTGAGAAGGTGGCATTGACGACAGGTCTGTGCATGACTGGTCTTGGTATCGGAGCTGTTATCGCGTCCCCTACAGCTATTCTCTATGGCAAACGTCCTATCTACCTAGCTGGGGCCATAATGTTCATTGGTACGGCCTTGTGGGCTGGCTTGTCGCCCAGCTTCGAGTCGCTGCTTGTTTCACGTGTTTTCATGGGTATCTCCATCAGCCCTGTGGAATGTCTTCCATCTGCCACCATCGCCGAGATCTTCTTTCTTCACGAGAGAGCTTATCGAATTGGAATTTATACGCTTCTTCTTCTCGGAGGAAAGAACTTGATCCCACTTGCTGGTGCTGGAATCATCGGAAAACTTGGATGGCGATGGGCATTCTTGTAAGTGTGATCTTATTCATTGTTATCACCACATAGCTGACTCAGAGTAGCATCATGGCCATTGTTGTCGCCTTTGCCTTTTGTCTCTTGTTCTTGTTTGTGCCAGAGACCTTCTGGGACAGAACGCCTTCTAGGAAGCCGTCTCATAAGCCAAGTCTTCTTCGACGCATCTCCTCTCGGCCATCTGGAGGCGAGCAGCTGTTGGCCGCTATGGTAGAGGGTAACAAGTCTGACGAGAAGTCGTTGATTTCTAAGAGTAAGGAAAACGATAAAGGTCTGCATGTTGGCTTTGAGGCCCAGGAAAATCAGGACGGCCAAGACAAGATCTCCGCTGAGGGAGCTGCACCACTACCATCCGCAAATGAGAAGGCTGGAGAAGGCTCTGGTCTAAGCAACGAGCCCGCCTCGACTGAACAAAAGGATCCTGAGAAGGCTCCAGCGACCACGCCCCCCGTCCACAATACCTATACGCAAGATCTCCGCCAGAAACCTGCTCGCTCATTTGTTCAGCATCTCAAACCCTTCAACGGTCGCCTCAATCAAGATAGCTGGCTCAAGGTTATGGTTCGACCTTTTATCCTCCTGGCCTATCCCGCCGTGCTCTGGTCCGCGATCATATATTCATGCTCCATCGGCTGGCTCATCGTTCTGTCGGAGACTATGGCTATGATCTATCGAAACCCTGAGAGGTACAACTTCACGGCTCTTCAGACTGGTCTTGTATATATTTCTCCTTTTATTGGAGCTGTTCTCGGCACGGGCGTGGCTGGCAAGGTTAGTGATATTCTGGTGCGGGCTATGGCTCGTCGTAATGGCGGTCTTTATGAGCCCGAGTTCAGGCTTATCATGGCCATTCCCATCTTGATCACGACGTGCATTGGGCTCATTGGTTTCGGCTGGTCTGCCGAGGAGCACGACGACTGGATCGTCCCAACGGTGTTCTTCGGTATTATTTCCTTCGGCTGCTCTTTGGGTTCAACAACTTCCATCACCTTTTGCGTCGATAGCTACCGCCAGTACGCCGGCGAAGCTCTTGTTACCCTCAACTTCACCAAGAACATTGCGCATGGACTTGTCTTTAGTCTTTTCGTTGCTCACTGGCTTGAGAAGGACGGACCCAAGACGGTCTACATTTGGATTGGCGTTATTCAGGTGATTGTTTGTCTATTCTCTGTACCTATGTATATCTTTGGCAAGCGCGCCCGTATGTGGACAGCGAGGAAGAATCTCATGGAGAAGTGGTAGCCTTTGGAGCATTCTTTGGGTTTTATGGTAGGGTGCATATATCCCTGGGACGACCTGCATGTCTGGGATCAATTTGACGGATTCATTTGAGACTTGTCCTTTTTCAAGGGTGTTTATGCTTGACCCATTATCCAATGTCTGATGAAGCTGTGAAGATGTTTAAATCAATGTTTGCGCCCAGATGAGGATGAAGCCAATGTATCCATAATCCTGCAACACCTCAACCCCGACACAACTCAGCGGCATATTGGGCTGGATTTAATTAAAAGTGGCTTCCTGAAGCTTCTAGAAGTCTGACTGGCCTAGATGCAGTCAGCAAGAAGTTTCACGAAGGTTCTAGCAATTTCACTAAGAAGGTTCTAGTAATTTCACCAACGATCATATCCTTGTGTCTCCAGGCATCATCATGCAGCAGATTGAGCAGTCGGCGTCAACAAAAATACATAAAAACCCGTTCAACTCATTCCAAATACAGTAGACAAATCATTATTTACTCCTTTATCATTCTAAGCACTACAGTATTCAGTCTCTAGCCATGACCTCCCTTCCTTTTAGCGCCCCTCCCCATGAGGTCATTGCGTCAGCAAATCTCACTCCGTCCACCATCTCAATCCCCGATGCTGAGATCGAGAGACTCAAGACTCTTCTCAATCTTTCATCCATTCCCCAACCCAATGTATGGAACTCGCGTGACGACGGATCTTTCGGTCTTCCACAAAACGTGCTCTCCGAGTTGGTCAACTACTGGGGAAACGAATATGACTGGAGAAAGTGGGAGTCTACTCTCAACTCTGTTCCACAGTTCAACATCACTGTCGCTGATGACGACTCCAAAGAATACAAGATCAACTTCTTTGCCCTGTTCTCCAAGAATCCATCCGCAATCCCCATCTTGTTCTTGCACGGCTGGCCCGGCTCTGTTGTAGAGTATCTCCCCATCCTTCTGAAACTTCAATCTCAGTATGATGCTGAGTCGCTTCCCTACCATATCATCGTACCTCACCATGTCGGGTACCCATTTTCCGATGCACCACCCCTTGACAAGGAATTCTCGCATTTTGACAATGCCCGCCTCATGTCAAAGATGATGCATGCTCTGGGCTTCAACAAGTCTGGCTACATTGCCCAAGGTGGTGACCTAGGCGGCTGGATGGCGCCTGTTGTCGCAAATCTTGATCCAGCATGCAAACTTGTTCACATGAACATGCTGAACGTTTCGCCACCTGATGGTGAGGATGTCGAGGCCGGTATCAAGGAAGGCCGTTATACTCCCGATGAGATAGCGGCCTTCACCAGAGGTGCCGAATTTCAAAAGACAGGTACCGCGTTTATTCACCTCGACGGTACTAAGCCGGCCTCGGCAGGCTACATTATCGGGAGTAACCCCGTTGCATTGCTGGCTTGGGTCGGGGACAAGATGATCAAGTGGTCCGACACGACACCCGACAGAGATTTGATCCTGACCAATCTGGCCCTCTATTGGTTCTCAGGTTGTTACCCAACGTCGATCTATGTTCATCGCACAGCCTTTGCGGACCCTGAGTCACTCATGAACGGCTGGAAGACCCTCAAGGTGCCGTTGGGTTATTCATCATTCAAGTATGATCTTGCCACTGCTCCTGAGAGATGGGTTAAGCAGACGGACCAGATTAGCTGGTATCGAATGAATGACAAGGGTGGTCACTTTGGTGCACTTGAAGAGCCGGACACTCTGTGGAAAGACGTAGAGGATTTTATCACCGAGTTTTGGCCCAAGGCTACCTAAGGGCTGTTGGTGCACAAATATCGTCAGATTGAGAATGTTTTGCAATTGTTGGGTCGTACAGATAATACGGAAATACAGGATAGGTCATGGGTTTTTGATCGATGTAATGAAAAGAAGTTTACCTCCGGTCCAACGAAACGAATGTGTGCAAGTATGCCGCGATTTAATTGAGATACTTGCTGCTATTGAAACATGATAAATGCGCAGGGCTGTTACCGGTCGAATTGCCCGTATAAGTTATCCATGACGAAAACGTTGCATAGAGGGACTTCAACGTCATGTGTCTTACCTGGTAGAGGTAAGCGATTGTCGTGTTCCTCCAGGTATTGAACTTTTAGCCCACCGCTCAATCTATCAAGCTCCTGGTGAACAAGTGCCTGAGTATCACGTGCAAGCAGCGATGCATGAGATTACGCGCCTAATGGCGACGCCCTCAAGGAGCAGAATCTGGCACAACACAACATGAATACACCATTTTTACATCAACAAACCGAATATACGTAATGTCTGACAGTTCCCAACACGAGATCGGCCCGTCACAAACCTGAAATTTAGCGTATCACTTCCCCACCTTAAAGACAACGATACGGTAGGGTTTCCACTGCACCTTAAAATTCATAGAACTTAGCTCTTTCGTCACTTGATATTATTCAGCCCATCACTAGTATCCGGTTCGAGTTATTTCCCATATCAGACTAAGCTATCCTTATTCTATCCTTGGCGGTAGTGGCAAGGCTTCCCATCATTATATCATAAAGCTGGCATACCGAATTCCTCCACCGGCCGCTAGAAGATCTACACCGGGGCGGGCTAATCTAGACAAAAAGAACACATCTTTGCGAGGTGATGCAGGACAAGCTGCTTGGTGCGAGGTTTCAGCTCCCCACTCCTAGCTCTTGGCTTCCGGTCCCGCCGAGTATCAGGCGGCACAAGCTATGAAATTAAGCTCGGCGACCCCCCTTCGTCATACATATCTTACTACCCCTACTCGGCGCTTAACCCAAGATGGGATTGGGGATTTCCAAAGCTGACACATAACAATTCAGAGATAGCTACAAGCCTGAGGGTGCTGCCTGGACTGTGTTTCTGAGATTGTTGTTTTGAGTTGATGAAGTTGATAGCTGATGCTTGCATTGTGCGCCTTACTCGTTCTAAAACTTTGCTAGTTTTTCGGCTTCCTTAAATCCCCACGAAAACCTTCGAGACTCTATCCCAGATTGCAATAGCAAGAGATTTCCTATCGATTGTCGTAGTTGCAGGGAAGGATGTTAGCTCCTGCGAGAAATACTGTCTAAACTTTTATTGCTTTTGAATCAAGGTTTACCCCATGCACGGCTCGGCAGTTATTGCCAGGGTCCAGCCAATTGTTCTTGGGTGTCTGACGGATGACTCTGAGTCTCGGGTCATCTTGGCGCAGTGGCTAGCTGAAACCCCGAATCTGGTACTACATCCTCCTCTATGTATAGTATATGGCTAGCTGAAAATGTTGACTTAGGTATTACTTTGTAGATCCTTCTTTATCTATAGGTTTATAGCTGGCTGAAAATCCAAGTTAGGTATTGTATTCTTTTTTATATATTGGCATATAGCTAGCTGAAAGTCTTAGTTGGGTATTACTTTGTAGATCCTTCTCTATGTAAAGAGATGTGGCTAGCTGAAGCTTTGAGTCTTTTAATCAACATATAAGACTAGAAGCATCTGTGTCATTCTCTTTTTCTTTTTTCATCAGCATTACAACTGGACTTTCACTCCTAAATAAAGCAAAACTACTTCCTTGTATGGATAAGCCTTGGTCCCTCTGCCTTATCACAAGATTCTAACAGCAACCCTAGTGCACAAAGATAAGAGAAAGACTTCAGTTCCGGAATACTCAATCAAAATGGGCGTTGATTGTACCGTTCGATTTGCGAATGGGCTGGGCAGCGAATCGCATCTCAACATCACCGTATACTACAAAACCGACGACACGGAGGATGAAATTCAGGTCAAGAGAATTCATATAGATGGATCAGATTATGAATCACTGACTTTCAACTACCTTGAAAAGGTTTACTGTAAGACAGCAGGAGGATATGCCTACGTTGATTTAGACACAAACGCATTTGATGGACAGGAGTCTACGGCATACTTCACCACCAACGAGTATTGGTCTTCGGATGGGCTTGTTTATAATCTGGTATGGGAAAGCGGCGGAAAGCTCAGAGAGAGATGGGCTTTTGAGTAGTTGCAGTGACTGGAGGTTCTTCGAGTTTGCAGCTATATTTGCTTTGGCACCTACCGGTGAATTTAATGCCTAGGCACGGTACAGTCGTTTATATTAGTAATTCGGTCATTGTTCAGATATTGCGGTAATTTTAAATTAACTTACGATCCTTACTATAAGCCATACTATTTATTATCTTTCGCATTTCTGGTCTTGTAATTTCGAATCGGAACTTCCAACAAACAAAAACACGTGTCTGTTACTGATTGATCCATCGCAGCTATTAATAATCATTAATGCCCAGGGACAACGAGCAATATCTACCTATCTTCATGGCTTCCTTGTTTTATTCGTCTCCATTCTTCGCGCCCTCGGCTAAAGATACATCGCAGGCAACTTAATAGAGTTGACTACTCTTACTATTAAGTCTAGTATCTAAATAATGATTTTAATTATTTATAACCTTTGACGAGGTGATCAAGACTCTCCTGAGTAAGATAGAAGAGGTTAGCTCTCAAACCTGTCTAGAAAAGGAAGAGCTTGACTTTTGGAGTATGGAAGTTGAGATATCTGGCGAGGGGATGAACCGTCCAGATGGGGGAGATCTCGATGCTCGCTCATTCTACATACAGTCTTTATTCACGACAACGGATCATTCATTAACAGCTGAACAAGTTCAACTCCTTTTAGCAGCACAACTCTAGCCTTTAATCGTACCGACCTAACTAAAATGGGCTATATCGATCTTTAGGCAGGGGTGTCTTGTGGTATTTCCGATGAGGATACTGGGCACCCGCATGGCAAGAATCTCTGGTTAATTCGATGGGATGCCAACACGGTTGACGATGACGACGATTTCCCAGCAGATGGGACATCATACATGAAAGGTCTGTTTCTACCGTTTGAGCAAGCCTTGGTAGAGTCTGGGGTGCCACTTCGAGGATTCGTCAATTATGCCGATACTGAACTCTCCAAGGAGGAGCAGGCTTCTCGTCTATACGGTAGAAACTACGATCGGTTGAAGAAGATCAAATCTGAAGTGGACCCTGAGGGACTATTTACCAATAACCCCCAATCGATACCTCTGCCTGAGACGCCAGGGTCGCTTCGGGTACAAGGCCAGGGCGCTTGAGAGTTAGAAGTGTAGGATAGAAAATGGGATTAGGACACCTTGGACGCAGTAAAACTGTTTGACTATGTAGAGAGCATGATATCTGAACAAGATATCTCTGTATTAATCATTATACAATCTGTTCTTAGATGTTGTGCCAATCTGGTATACTGTTCCGTCCCGTATTTTCCACCTACTCTGATGGGGTAATCACAAACTCCATGGGCTTTGACATAGCCGACTTCATAAAAGGACTTCGAGCCCTGATCTCCTTACCCCAGATGAAAACACCAATAGGCGCTGCTGCCAAAACTAACGAGATAAAACCCAACAGCGAACTGGCCCAGTGGAAACCCAAGTTGGTGTACATGCTGCTCGACGCTAACGGTAAAAATGCAACACCCAAGTTCTCTCCCAAGACCGTAGCTCCGATTGCGCTTCCAGCATAGTTGCTATAGGCGTCA
The DNA here is from genome assembly GCA_030411635.1 of Fusarium sp. MBC 119. Classification (NCBI taxonomy): domain Eukaryota; kingdom Fungi; phylum Ascomycota; class Sordariomycetes; order Hypocreales; family Nectriaceae; genus Fusarium; species Fusarium sp. MBC 119. Next base: position 155,852 of record JAPERM010000167.1, read on the forward strand.
ATCAAGTAATTCGCGATGCTCACGACAACGGCCTCGGTGCCAAGTCCCACAAGCATCAGCCCGAACGCGGGTCCAACCCAAGTCACATAGGGATAGCTTGTCCAGGCATATACGAACATGCCGCCAGTGACGCCAATGAAGCCCCCTAGAACAGCAACGTACAATCGAGCTTCGGGGATGGGTGTGCCAGGAACTTCCTTGTTGCGTGAAGCAGAAGCATAGTACCAATTATTGGTCAAGACACACAAACCAAAGCCAAGAATCTCTCCAATAACGATAGCAGCTTGCACGTACCCCGACTGCACAGCGTTCCATCCATACAACTTGCTAAAGACTTGTTCGACAGACTGTGTAAAGACGTAAATCACACCCAAACTGAAAGCAGTCCAGACAGTGGAGATGAAGACAACCGACTCAGTGCACAGCATGTAAAGAGGTCGTTGTATGCTCACCCAAATGTCGTGCAGGATAGACTTGGACTCAAGCTCTTTCTGACTGTACGCGTTCTGTCCCTGCTTTCTCAACTTCCTAGCTCGTGCGGTCAAGATCGCCGAACCCCTTGTCTCGGGCATCGCCAAGATAAAGATGGGGAAGAAAACCCCGGTCCAGATCAGCTCGATGTAACCGATCCAGCGCCAGGGCAGGAACTGAAAGATGGCAGCCCCGATAACCGGTCCAAGGCTGCTTGAGTTCAGATATATCATGATGTACAGTCCAGTAGGAATTGTACGGGCTCGGTCAGTGGCAAAAACGTTACCAATGATCCCAGCAACCGCATTTGCGAGGATGGTGCAGCAGCCGCCACTGAAAAAGCGTGTGATAATGAGTGTTGCATAGTTGGGCGCTACTCCCACGGGGATCAAAAAGCAGAGGAATACAGTGTAGACCACGAGAAACACAAATCGCATGCCAAAGTCTTCCATAATTGGTAATAAGACCAGGGAGAACAGAGCACCACCAAGGCCCCAGGATGCAACTGGCCAATACGAGTGAGGAAAGTTTGCATCGCTCACATTAAAGTCCTCGCCGATAGCTTCGTGTGCTGTGGTGATGATAGTTCCGTTCATCATCGAAATAAAGGTCGCAAAGAGGCCTAAGCCTACAGCGAACCATTTTTTCTTGAGAGACCAATTGTACGGATTGCCAGGATCATTTGGGCCTGACCATTGCACGATAGTTGGTTGACCTGAGCGACACAGCCTCGTTAGCACTTGGACCCTGTTTCTGTTGCAGCTGAGGCTACGTACCTGCTGAAGCCCCATTCACAGCCTCATTGGGCCCTGGAGGGGGAGTTGTCTCGGTGAACATAGTGTCTGGTAGCCAAGTGATGGTTCTTGGCAACGACTCTTGGCTAAAGGTCAGGAAGTTTCAGTTGTATGATGCCAAGTCGAGTTGAAGCAGCCAAGAAACAAACAACCATGGGGAAATGCTGGGATGACTTCATCTTCCGGTAATAGATCCACAAAGGAAAATTCTTCCTAACTCCGGAACCACAGAACTCAGCTCATTACCTCATGATAATGATGCGCAGCCAATGGCGGCTTCTCGGTAATGGCTCTCATCGATGCGCTAAGCCTGGAACCGGCAATGCCCATCGGATTTGTACCCGACCGCTGAAGACGACCGGTGATGAAATACTAAAGTCGAGCATAATGCTGCTAAGCTCTTAAGATAGCATAATGCCTGGATGCAGGATTATGTTAGTAAGACTATAAACTATGTTCGTGAACTATTTTTGACTCGTTTATCTAGACGTCGATAGTAGCATCCTGCAGACTTAAGTGCGTACCGTCGGTCGATGGATATTACCAGATTCCCCCCGGCTTCAATCAAATACTTACCCTAGACCAGCTACAAGATGCTCATGTTGCGCAATGAATTCGCGTCAGTTTCGCGTTAATTCGAACAAGAATCTTTCTTTGGCCTTCTATAGATTCATACATTGCAATCTTCGTGATGCTTTCAACGAAGTGGTCGTTTCTAGATCTCGATCCGATAAGAGCCACCGTCATTTCAACCCTGCTTAGTCAAGCATTTGTCAATCTAGGCACCAGAGATCTTTGAGAAGTTCCGGTGGTTTAAAATAGAAGTCTTTCAAACTCATCGAACGATGATCCACGAGGCAGGTGGTTCTACCCATTTCATTCCACAGAAGAGGAACGAGGCTGTGTGCTGTGTGGTGCGACACTGAATGCAGTTGACAATGCAATCACAGATTACCCAGGGTTCTTGCACTGGTCTTCAAGATGGATACGAATGGAGCGACGAGCGTGTGCTAACATTATTGGCCACCATGATAATTTTCGCCAACGGCTCGAAATTAGCTATCCGCCAAATCAGCCTTAACGTGCCGTGTCTACAAGGGACCTGACAAGGCGCAGGGTTCTGGCAGCGGCTTAGACACTGCATCTTGGCCGAGTTGGGCTGCATTCAGCGATGCCTGCAAAATTAAGCGTTGTGATTGGACCATCCCGGGGAATATTGAGCATCAAAATAGCACCTGAAGACGCGAATTGACTACCTATTGGTCTAAGCGACAGTCCCACATGTAAGACTGCAGACACCAGGCCTCAACAAGAATGAATATGGACTGACTAAACGGCTTTTCTATGTTCAAGTCAGCATTTTGCCGCCTTTTCTTACCTAAAATTCAATTTGATGTGGTCCAAGTAAACCTGTCCTCCATCTCGTCACCATCGCCCACTCAGCCAGCTATCGGACAAGTCACGACTCGCAAGCCCTACAACGATCGACATACATGCTCATATAATACTTGCCTAAAATTCGAATCGATGCCGAGTCCACGAGTTAACTTGGGTCCTCTGACGACCAAGTTTAAATACCCAGACCGCTGTACCACCCCCGTTATCGCATGTTCTGCCTGCGACCAAGCATGGCTTGCCCAGACATGCGGTGATAACAGAGATAATACGGTATAGTTTTTCATTCTGTTCCTGCCATAAGCTTGCTCTAATCATACTCTGCAGCAAGGAGTTCTCGACGATACAGATTGTTGGCCACCAAGAGCATCGTCGATCGGTGCCGACAATGCTCTCAACGGTTGGGGCTTCTACTCTCCAGGTAAGCGTTGACAAGAGTAAGGGACATAGAGTGTAGGAAGATAGCTTATTCGTATAGGTTTTGAATGTCCCTCGGGCTATGAGCCTGCGTGCAGCGCAACCGGTACTGAAACGGGTAACTTCAACTTTCAGTTCTCAGTACAAGACGATGAAACCGTAACCGGATGTTGCCCATCGTGAGTATAGAACAAAATGCTTGATCAAGTTATGTGCTGACCAAGCAAGTGGCTATACTTGCGCCCAACCTGGAGGACCACAAACCTGTATTAGCGTCGCATCCAGAGGCTCGCTCCAGGTCGCCTCATGTTCCACTCATGAAACCCTTCTCGACTGGCTCACCTTTCCACAAACAGTCACGGAGACTGTCTCCGAAACATCAGGCCCAGAGACGCGCACCAGGACCTTAGACGGTGTCACTCTCCGTGCGCCTATGTTTCAGATCAACAGGAGGGCAAAAGACATACCGTCCTCGACTGAATTAACGTCAGCCACAGCCACATCCACATCCGAATCGACCGATTCCGCCTCTACAGGCGGATTATCAACTGGAGCACAAGCAGGTATCGGTGCTGGAGTTGGCGTTGCTGGGCTTGCAATCATCGGCGCAGCTTTCTATCTATGGCGAAGAAGGAGAAGGGCGGCACCGGTAGCTGATCTGGCTACAGAGGAACCAAAGCCAGCTGGAGAGTTACCAGCGGAAACAAAATATCCTCCTCCGCAATATCATCCTGTTGAGCTTGACGGAGCTCACCCCAGATATGAGATGTAGGTAGAACAGACACCGGAACGACCAGAGGAGTTGGAGAGTTCAAACATGCGTATCTAATCATAGAGAAGTTGAGTCATGGGTCAACTATGAAAGGATGTTAATTTTGTTTCTAATATCAATTCAATGGTAGATTACTTACCCTGTCAATATTACATAGCCAGGCGATTTTACATAAAGTACAGATACCCATCGTCACGACGTGGTACTTTGTATCAAGCGTGCTGAGGGTACCTGGGGATATGTGAACAAAAATCATTGACCTGGCCGCCAAACATCAATGTCATACCTGTCAGTCCTAAAGAGCGTTCCTCATGATTACCAAATTACCATTGTTCTGAAGAATTGCAAAAAAGAAAAAAAAAAAGAAAAAAAAAAGAAAGAAAAAAAAAAACGCGTTCTTTGCAGAAGTTTGAGCTGGGTTCTCAGATCCTATTTGAGCTCTTCATATCTTGAAGATGTTGTACGGTATATTCGAAGGAGGAAACAGGCTACATAGTATCAAGTTTTAAGCGCTATTGGTCGAGCCACCATGCCGCATTCGAGCAAGGGTAATGACATCTCAGTTCGACCAGGACATTAGGTTGTAGCGGGTCAACCACATATCAGTCAGTGACTTAAACTTGGCGATGTGATTTCTAATATGCTTTCACTCTATTTCTATGAGTTTCACAGAAGCTACATCTTGTTTGGTTGATAAACATGCAACCTTACATCACGTTCAACCAAGGTCTCGCAAGAGTAACAGAGAGGGCCAAGTCGAATTATCTTCAATTAGAATCTATACTTCGTCTACGTAGCAAACTGTTGCATGGCAACATTATTCGTAGAGCTTAGGACCTGAAGCCGCCAGAGTGACATAGAACAGTTTGGTCTGTCCGGTGATAATCATACGTCCTTTACCAGTGAATTGGAAGTTGGCAGCTACAGTTCCGGTGTAGATCTTGCCAATGAGCTTTCCAGAGGGATTCCAGACATGAACACCATCACCACATCCGGCATACACGCGGCCCTGAGAATCAGTATGGACACCTAGAGACATTAATATACATAGTAAAATAAGAGATTGGAATGACTAACCATCAGGGATGAAAGACGCGACATAAGCAAAGGTCTTGCGGTTCTCAAAGGTGCCGTCCTTGTTCACGTCGAATGAGTAGACAGAAGCGGGAGAAGACAGGTTACGACCGTAGAATCCAAGAGCAATTCCTGTGTCTGTGACATAGACGCGCTTGCCGTCAGGCGAGAAGCCAATGCCTAGTTCGTATAAGTAATCTCGATCGCGAAATGAGAGGGGGGGGGGGCCTACCGTTGGGCAGTGTAAAATCGTCAGCGACAACTGTGACAGCACCGGTCTTGAAGTTGTATCGGTAGACCTGGTTGCGCAGACCAGGGACAGGACGGAAGTCTTGGAGGTATCCGTAGAGAGTGTCGGTGAAGTACAGATCACCGTTTCTAGGGTTGATGCCAACATCGTTCAAGGAGTTGAACTGGCGACCAAAGTAGTTGTTGAGAAGGACTAAAAAGTTAGCCGTGGACATTACTTCGCAAGACCTGTATGCTTCGAGCTGTTTGGAATGTGAGTCTTACCAGTAGTGTTGTAGGGCGACTTGGGGTTCATCAGATAGAGAGCTGATGCAACATCGTCGCCTTGACCTTCACCAGCGAAGATGATGTTTCCCTTGTAGTATGTTCCACCTGAGGTTCATTAGTTCAGGGCCCAACTATATCATCATCAGTGGCTTACCATTGGGGTTGATCACCTGAGGGTCTGATGGCACGACTGTCACTTTGACTTCATCGCTACCATGAGTACCCTTGCGAACGGCCTCTGCTTCCTTTAGAGAAATCTTCTGGATAATTGAAGACTTGTTCAGGCCGGTTCCTGCGGCTGGGGCTCCGGCATTCTGGACGAAAAAGACCTCATCTGTTGGTGGGTACCATACGACAGCCTCGTGGAAGATTGGGTCCGTGTCCGACGTGGCGATCAGGGTCAACGAGGGGTCTTTTCCAATGACGTCGTAGAACTCCTCATCGTAGACATGGAATGGCTTTGCCTCAAGAGATTTTTGAGTCACTCCAGGCCATGTGAATACCTGGTTGCGGAGTCAGTGGGGATTAAGTTTAGTGAGGCTATATCGCAGAACATACCAACGAGTCATTGGCCTGGGCGGGAGGTGGCACATCCTCCAACACATTGAAAGACTTCTGGTCAATGATCTGGGCAGTAGCCGGCAATTTAGCGGCTGCCACGCCCCAAGAGGGGACAAGAATCCCGGCAGCAAGCACAGCAAGTCTGGAAGGCATGACGAATGAGAAGATGGTGCTTGGTGTGTGGCAGGACTGAGATGCAGGTTGGTGAAAGGTGATACTTAATATGTCGACTTAAACAGGCTTCCAAGACCTGATCGTCCAACCGAGTCAAGAAATGAAATTAGCTGGAATCTCGAAAACAAGGATAGACGAGGCATTAACGATCAAATGAACAGCCAAAGTGACAAGGGTTGGTCGGGGTTTGCTCCAAGCTTGTCCAAGATCCGCAAACTTAAGCTTAATTCAGCGTTCTCCGGATTCCCCGGAGCAATCACCAGCCATCGGCATTTGACAACGGGCAGAATTGATAAAGACTGTGGGGAAATGAGCATGACATAGAGTTTGAGGGGTTACGTAATGCCGTTAGCTTGTTATGCGTAGAAAATGTCAAGCTGTTGTCTTTTCGTGAGAGCACGATCCGGCAGCATGATCAGCGCATCGCTCACAAATCTACAGATCTGTATCAGTATTGAGAAATCTGTTGCGAGCACAGGGTTGAGATTCTGATTCGGTTAGGCCTAGCGAATTGGGTGAGGAGGATCGAACACACCCTGGTCCCAACATCAACCAACACGAGCAGAACCAACACAACCAACACCGGACGAACCAATGCACCTCCTATATCTTGCAGCCGTCAATAACGCCACAACTACTCACACCGTATTGTAGGACTTGGCAGGCGGACAATTATATGAAAGAGGTCAATGGAATGGCATGATTGCAGAGAGGCAATCACCGACCGACCAGGCTGGGAGTTTATTTCCGAGAGACGCAACCAACAACAAAAGTCAAAAGCACATGATTGGAGGTAGAACCTGCAAGTTTATCTGAAGATTGCGGCTTGGCGGGACGGGAAATATCTGATTATCTTACCTGCTTGCTTGAGAAAAGCACGTCATCTAGTGGGACAGGACATGTTGAATGAAGAGAGTGTGCGCAAGGTGGTATTGCTGCATCATTTTCATCGGACCGTAATTTCCAAGTCACGATTGAAGTTACGACTTTGGTAAAAAAAAATTGACAGTGACCATTGTTATAAGATTGACTACTTTGCCTGGAGAGTTTCTTTCCGGCCTTCCGAACCCATCTTGACGATGCAACGTCAAGGGTATCCCCGAAAGCTGCAACAGGGATTGAGCAATCATGCAGAAAATCCAGCATAAGGTTTGATTAATACACCCACTTCTCTGCAGAGCAAAAGAACCAACACCGAATATGTCGAGTACTCAATCGCGTGGTTAAGAAAAAGAAAAACTAGCAAGTGGTGAGACCGCCACAAGACATGCGACCCTGCGGCAATGCAGGGCACAAGTGTCATCACATTACTTAAAAGACCAGAATAAACGTCAGACCCTCGCTTGTAGCTATGGAATTACCAACAGTGATCTTTAGTTACTTCTGAGTCTGGGCTACAAGTGCTAGCTCAGGCCGATCCGCCTGGCCGCTTTGAAGTTCACCTTGATCATTCTTCTTTAACTTTATTGGTACTCCAGTTTTTCGCATATTCTTTTTTTTATAACGCCGTGCCGCTGTCAGAGATGAATGACAAGTCAACATGGTTGACATCAACACAAAGAGCGGCAATGTCGCCATCGTGATCGCCGTCTTCATCAGCATCGCCTACTACAATGTCTTGGAACTGAACGTCTACATCTTTGGAAGCTTCAAAAAGCGCACCGGTCTCTACTTTTGGAGCTTCGTTGTAGCGACTTGGGGTATCGCTTTTAATGGCACAGGCTACCTTATCATGCACCTGTCATTATCACCTCAGCAATATCTTCATAGCACTCTCATCCTCATCGGCTGGTGTACCATGATCACAGGTCAATCTGTTGTTTTATACTCTCGATTGCATCTCGTGATGCATAACCAGCGTCGTCTCAGGATGGTGCTGATCATGATCATCGTCAATGCACTCTGGTTGCATCTTCCCGTCATTATCCTGGTTTACGGCACGGGTTCGTCAAATCCAGAACCATTCCAAAGACCATATGAGATCTTCGAAAAGATCCAGTTGACCGTTTTCTTTGTTCAAGAGCTTATTATTTCTGGATTATATGTCTGGGAAACAACCAAGCGCCTAAGGCTGGAAAAGAGCGTCGGCAACACAAAGACTCGTGTGGTATTGAACCATCTGCTATTGGTCAACGTCCTTGTTATCCTACTGGATGTCTCAATTCTGGCTCTTGAATTTGCGAATCTTTTCGATATCCAGACTGCATGGAAACCGCTCGTGTATAGCGTCAAGTTGAAACTCGAATTTAGCATCCTCAACCGCCTTGTTGAGCTGACGCGAGGGTCCAGAAACGACAGCTCATATGTGCGTAGTCAGGCTGCTACACATACGGATGATGTGGACCTGGACACTTTGAGCCGGGATAGGAGGAAGCAGTTCACTGGCGCAAGTGGAAAGTTCACGGGCGAGTACCAAGTTCGTGTCGGGAAAGGGGAGGATAGTCACCGCGTGTATGGCAACGAGTCCAATCTGATGAAGACAACCGAGATAACTATCCAAAGCGAGAGGTATCCTAGCCGCGATGAGCATACGAGGGGGAGTATGGAAGATGAAAGATCAGGATCTCTAGGCGAAACGCGAAATATGGGAAGAGGCAGTGCATCATCGGCATCATCCGAGATTCAATTCGCAAGATACGCGAACTGATAGATCATAAAAAAAAGTTCAAGATGGGTCCACGATTCCATGTTTCGACTAACTGAGAGGTGCAACCATGTGTGAAAAGACAATTCACTTCTGGTCGTAATCAATACCCCATACTGACTGATGGTCCCAAGTGTCTAGACGTCAGAGGACGATGCTTAGGGAACCCAATCGAACCCTAGTAATACCTTCGATATTCGTACTCGCACGTCAGTCTGCTTTATATAGAAAGGTGATGGGTTCGTTGGCTCAAACTGCAGCATTCTCGTACGAACCGAATCAACCCAGAGAAAACCGAGCCCAGTAGAATTTCCAGAAATATTGCTGCTTAGGATAGCGTCGTGAAGTATCTCAAATAATCAGGCGCCTAGACACCTAGCGAAAGCGTTCATTGCTGAGTGTGTGTCGGTTTGATGAGCGGGGGATGAGGTCAATTGCGTAAGCTGCCTGTGCTGAAGTCGCTCGTTGTCTGAGCCAACGAGTCACTTCAACCAATTTATTGTTGAGTGTGCGGCTTCTCGGAGTCCGGAATCCGGAGACAATAAAGATATTCGGCCCCGATGGCCAGAAATGGATTAACCTAGTCTAGTCTTGCTGTGGGCTTGCAAGGATGCTGCTTTATTGCTAAGGGAGTTTGTCTTAACTCCGAAGTCAACTAAATGCTTGCTGTCTAGAGCCGATCTTCTATTCGCGGTTCTACCAAACAATGTTGGTTCTCGGTGTTACCTTAACCATGCGCTATACGGTACTAGAGTGTCTTCGATCCTCTAGATTTTATGAGTGCATAAATGAAGAGGAATTAGTGAAGGATAATGCTTGCAAACGTGGTTCTGCGAGTGATATTCGTGTATCTTTGTTTATTTAATTCTTACTGTCTAAAAGTGCTGTGTCCCTCGATGAAGATATGATGAAATAGCTTCAATAGCGCGGATATCGTTCATCTTCGCTCGGCAGATGAGACCCGGCAGATAGTGGTAAAGTGGCCCACGTCAGCCACGTTGCATTGGGCTCCTCATATTGGTACTGGTATAACTTAGCTAACTAGAGATTCTCTCCGTTCTTAGGATAGTGGAGTTCTGGAAACCTTAATACAACTCCACTTCAACTTTGACCTTTCCAGGAAAGAAGAATGGTCGGAGTTAAGGTCATCATTCCAGGAGGCATGGACTATGAAGAACGGGATCACGGAGTCCATTTCGGACGAATACAAGATATCACTGTCTTGATATCTGGAGAAATCATGAACCTAATGCCTATAAATAATATGTTGTACTCAAGTGCATGTGTCCCCTTTCAATGCCATATACAGACCACAAAGCATCTACTTGACCATCTACACATCTCACTCATCCTACATTCAATTTTACTCTATCAAGATGTCACGCTACGCTGCTGCCCATGCCAACCCTCAGGGCCCGGGCGACGCACGACCAACAGCCGTACAGATTGTTCAAGACGAAGGGCTACTGGGAAAGCTTTCCGATAAGGTTGTTCTTATCACGGGTGGCAATCAAGGAATCGGCCTCGAGACAGCCCGAGCTCTTCATGCCACCGGTGCCACGATCTTTGTGACTGCAAGAACTCCCGCCAAAGTTAAGCAGGCAATCGACGACATTATTTCTGGGCATGAAGTCAAATCTGATTCCAATGTTCACGGCATTGAGTTGAGGCTTGATTCCCTCGCGTCCGTACGCGCTGCCGCTCAGAGCTTTTTAGCTCAAAGCCAGAAGCTGAACCTTCTTATACTCAATGCGGGAGTCATGGCAACTCCCAAAGGAAGAACTGAAGATGGTTTTGAGACACAGTTCGGAACCAATCACCTCGGCCATTTTCTCCTGTTTCAACTTCTGAAGCCCGCTCTTCTAGCTGCAACTACGCCTTCGTTCCAGTCCCGAGTTGTCTCTGTCTCATCCATGGCTCACCGACAAGGTGGTATCAAGTTCGACGATTTCAACTTTGAAAAGGAGGCTTACGACCCCTGGCTTGCCTATGCGCAGTCCAAGACTGCCAACATTTATTTTGCTGCTGAAGTCGAGAGGCGATATGGTGCGAAAGGCCTGCATGCTATCGCTGTGCACCCAGGCGTAATCATGACCAACTTGGGCCAGTATATTGACACAAGTCAGTTGGAGTGGACTGATGAGATGAGACTAAGCATGAAGAGTCCTGCTCAGGGTGCGGCTACAACTGCTTACGCAGCGTTGAGTAAAGAGTGGGAAGGCCGAGGTGGGAAGTATTTGAACAACTGCGTCGAAGAACCACCGCAACGTCCAGGTGTCGATCACATGTCAGCTGAACCGGGGTATGCCCCATGGATCTATGATGAGAAAGCTGAGTTCAGACTGTGGGAGGAGAGTAATAAGCTTGTGGGCTTCGAGGATTAGTGCCATAGTCAGAACCCTGCATATGTATTGGCTACCTTATAGACAATTTTACTTCTAAGTTCTCTTCTTGAATAAAGTGTTTTCTTAATTGAAGGTTTTTAAGCTCAAGTTTCCGTGTTCTTTGCCTAATCGGAGCTTGAACGGTAGATAAAATCTGACTCGGAGGAGAATGTGCCCGGGACAGTGACCGGGAGGGCTCTCGGCGCCGAGCCACGCTTTAGGACTAGGTGCCGAATGCTTCGGCAGAATTTATACCGTTCAATTATCGCTTTCGGAAACAAAATTTTTGTTCAGCTAATCAATCAAATCAGTCGAAACATCTCATTCCATTATGGCGTACCGGACTGACTTCCAACCCCAGAGGCAAACGGTTAGTTTTGATGGGTTCCTAGTCGACTTGGACGGCACCATCATCGACTCTACAACCGCGGTCGTCGAGCACTGGGCAGAGTAAGCTTACCAGGTCGCAGGAGATCTATAATTGACTGATAGGTGGCAGTGTTGGCAAAGAGATCGGCGTCGATCCGGCAATGATTCTCGAAATGTCTCATGGACGACGTAGTTTAGACGTTCTACAGTTGGTGGCTCCGGAGAAGGCCAATTGGGACTGTAAATCCGATCCGACTTACCCTAGTGTGTCTCCAAGATGTTAATATACTTTAGATGTTCAGAAAATTGAAACCGCTATTCCGAAGAATCACGGACACCTTGCAACCGAAATCCCTGGAGCGGCTCAATTCTTGCAATCACTCGCATCCTACTCTGCTCCATGGGCTATAGTCACTTCTAGCACCGCGCCACTGGCCAAAGGCTGGCTGACCAGGTTCAGTCTACCGCTCCCTGATTCTGAACGGCTCATAACCGCAGAATCTGTGAAAGTCGGTAAGCCTGATCCTACCTGTTACTTTCTTGGACGCGACAGTATCCAGTCGAATGGCGGTGACGCTTCCGACCTCTTGGTAGTTGAGGATAGTCCGGCTGGGATCCGGGCGGGTAAGGAAGCGGGTTGCAAGGTACTTGGGCTGTTGACAAGTCACACATATGAACAAGTGGCCGCTTCTGGACCTGACTGGATTGTGAAGGATCTAGAATCTGTTGCGATTTTGGGGAAGAATGGAGGAAAAGTCGTAGTTGAGATTCGTGATATACTCTGAACTTGATAATCAATCACATCTTACCCTGTTGTATTTGTCGTGGAGTATTCGAAATGGCCCAAAGCTACTGGTCGTCTACTTGTTTCTTCCTATCTCCACCTGATCGCTGCATGCATAAGTTATAACTACAGCTTAGTTGCGATTGGTTGAGGATGAGTGGACATCAGATGAGAAGCCACTTACGTTTTCAACTCTATCCCACGAACCACGCTAGACACATACGACCACCTTGGCAAAAGGGCGGTCTGTGCTATGGCGATAGTCGAGAACTTCTGTATGGAAGTCAAGATCCCAGAATGGTTCCACTATATGCTGGCTGCTATAGCCCTGCCTCGATCGACTATCACTTCTGCAAGATCTTGGTAGCGTCTTGATGCCCTGAGCTTGCCAGTTGAAACTCCTGGACTTATGCAGGTTATCCTCTAGTTCTGGAGCTATATCCGATATTTTAAGCCGGAAGGTGCGTTCAGCGCCAACTTAGTCCAAATTAAACCACAAAGTACCAGTACTATCACCAGCAGGATCGCAAAGATACTTCAGGCTATGCGTAGGCTAGTTGCGCTTGAGGAAGCTTTCTAAACACTCGTATCGCAATCATTAAGGGTGTGCATTTCCCTGTCGCTCATGACGCACAAATTTCTCTGAACTTGGACATCAAGGTAATTAGCCGCTGGTGAAAGCTCCGAGCCTCGATTTGGCTGGGATCTATTCGCTTTGGGCAATAGCATCTAGATTATCCGCGAACTTTTGTCTGGCAGAATGGCCGCCGGAAATATCGAACGTCAATGTCACCCAAGCCCTGAAGATGAACATCAGCTTTCGCTAGTCTCAACATAGTCCAGTTATATAGACATGCTGGTCTATAAGCAAACGGATCGTTTGTCAACATCAGACGATACAAGGTACACCGTTTCAGAAAACGATGACAAAAAGCTGAGTCGCCTAAAATACGAACAAAAATGCTACTGTATTTCCGGGTAATCGGCCACATCCATGCCGGGATTATGAAACAAACAGCCTCATTCGTGGTTTTTTGCTCCGTTTCCCAGCTCGGACCAGGTTGCTGTAACCTGTCCGAAACAGGGGCCGACTGGGTCTTTTCCATACGGACTGTCGCTCACTGCCGTTTTTACCACGGACCGAGTTGTTTCTCGTTGCCCCATTCGCGCCCAGCCTGAGACGACAAGGTTGTTTCGGAGAATATCTCCACCTACTACTTGACGTGCCGTAATGAACGGACTCGGCGTGGGGCACGATGATAGTCCGCCAATAGCAAGCTTTGTTTGTTCGAGGTCGAGGTTTTGTGTTTGATATAAAGATGCTGAGCTGCCCGACAAACTCAATAGATTCTACAATTGTCTATCAACAAGTCACACAACAAACCTTCAACATGCCTTCCATTAACCAGACCTTCTCTCTCCTCGCGGCCATTGCCGTCGCCTCCGTCAACGCCGCTATGGGCCCTGCCTTCAGCACTGGTCCCGTCGGCTCTGGTTCTTGGATCCGAGAGGCCACCTCTACTCTCGTCCTGCCTGATGTTCCCCAAGGCAGCACTGGTGTTGCCTCTCTCTGGGTTGGCATGGGTACCGACAAGGGCGACTTGATCCAGGCCATCGCCGACAACTGGGACTCCAGCGAGTGGAGCATCTTTGCTTACACTCTCACCAAGACTGGTGACAACTCTCAGCTCCCTGTCCAGGATGAGAACCCTACTCCTGCCAAGAAGGGTGACCGCATCACCATGCACTGTATGAATTCATCTATCTCAGTCCGAAAATGTCAAGACTAATCACATATAATAGACAAGTACGATGACTCCACCCAGGAGTACGCTCAGTTCGTTTCCATCAACGGCAAGCAAGTCTCCACTCTCTCTACCTCCAAGGGCCACAAGGCCATGGGTTTCGGTAGCTCTGTCGAGTGCGGTGCTGAGGACTGCGGAACCATTGGTGCTCACAGTAAGTCTCATAAAGCATTCTACATAAGACCATTTACTAACAAGATACTTCAGAGTGGGTTGACACCAAGATCACCCTCGACTCGGCTGATCCCGACTACATCAACACCTTCGGAAAGGGTGAGGGTGTCACTGGCGACCTGACCACTGAGGATGGCGGAAAGACTTGGGTTGGCGCCGAGTTCGACATCCCTGAGCACACCTTTTAAGCGTTGATCATTCTCATGTATATATATGACCTGTACATATCCTGCTGTACCTGGATGTATAAGCAGTAAAAGCTGATGCATATCCCGCTGATTGGGAACTGGAAGCATAGCGAGATCAAAGATCGACTCTTTAGATTTACGAAAGCATCCATGCATCAATAATTAAAACAACCGCACAGCGTTTGGTGTTTTCTTTACACATACACATGATCATTGGCCATTTTCGCACGATTCTGTTACCCAACTCATGACACAATGTAGATCCAACATTCAAAGCTCAATTTTTAGCACATGAGGTGTCATGAGCTGTTCAGATATCCTTCTTCCCCCGTTCAGTCAACTCCTCCATGAGCTTGTTGTACTCTAGCTGATCGTCGCCTTTCTCAAAATGCTCAATGTTATCCTCTTCTTCTTCAAAGATCATGGCATACTTGTCATCAACCCGAACGTATCTCCACAGCACTAAACTTTTGTCCTCTGCGAGCAGCTTGCGAATCTTCTTGCCTGCATCAGTGTCTTCCTGAGTCTTGACCGAGTCCCCATACTCCTCTCCCTGTGCAAGTGGTGGAGTCTTGTCTTGGGCAAATGTAACCTTGGTTACAGCGGTAGTGACTTCGCGGATAAGCTTCCAGAGGTCACACCATGAAGGGTCTTCTTCGGTGCAGTCACACATGCAGTTGAGCAGCTGGATCTCCTGCAAGGTATCGGCATGATGCTTGATGAAGTCCAGCACTTCATTTCCCAGCATGATGTTTTCCAGCTGTAAGAAACGAAGAGAAGGCATATTGTCGTTGTCCAAAGGTAGAGGAACATCGTGAACGTCGGACGTCGATCCAAGGAGGCCCTCCTCGTTTGCTTCAAGCCTTAGGCGGGTGACGTTGCTTGCATGCTGCATCATGAACGCCGGCAACGTCGTCATGAAATCAACGAAGCCCAGCATCTTGTGTGCCTTCCAGCCAGCACCATTGTCACCGCCGAACACGCTGACATCGAGGTCTTCCAGTCTGCCCAAAAAGGTCTCCCACTCGTCCGTAAGCCATGCTGAGGAGTTCTTGGGGAGCAGATTGGAGATCTTGAAGCTCGTGATGTTTGGGTTTGCCGCAATTTCATTCCACACTTCTGTGTACTGGGCTCGCCAGAAGTACTTTCCCTCCCGGCTTTGAACCTGATCCTGATTCTCTGACTCGGCGAAGACGTGGATGCTGGGAACGTCGATTTCGTCGTCCCAGTCTCCATCTTCCTCGAACTGGTCTGGATCGAACCTGACGCTGAGTGTGTTGATGTGGGATAAAGTCTGACCGCGAACGATGTTCTTGACTGTGTCTGTTGACGATGTTCCCCAGATTGAAGGAGCTTCAGGCTGCTCTTGGTCGCTATCGTGGTCACTGCCCTCTTCCGGGTTTGGCTTCAGCTTAATATGCAGATGAAGCCGTGAGATTAGCTCCTTGTACTTGTCGATGAATCCATCTAGATCTCGATTGGGATCCACAGGACAAGAAATGCTCAAAGTACGAAAGAGGAGGCGAAGAGTTGCATCGCGCATCACCCGGCTTACGCAGCTGAGGTTTTTGACATCTTCGAATGGGAGAAGCTTGGCAATGTCGGTAATGAGGCCAATTGGCAGTTTCTCGAGAGCGCTGGCAGTCATTTTTGCGAATATGGAGGCTGCGCTTGATCAAGAATGAGTAGAAAGAAAAACAATGAATAATAATACTGGCGGGGTTGTTGCCTGTTGTCGGCCGTTTCCTTGATAGGTAGTGCGTTCGATGAGGATGACTGCATGCATGGCCGTGGCATGGCGTTATGGTTTTATCAGGGATTGGAGTATTTAAGTATAGCGACTCAGGACCGCGCATATGAAAGGTGTAAAACAAAGTACCTGTACAGAGCGTGGATTCGTGCTTAGCAAATCGGAACCGATCTCACGGTTTCACGGCGCTGTGGGTCATCATCATCGTATGACGTAGGTTGATCAAAAGCTTGGTCAAGCTAATGCCTGTAGATTATTGGACAGGTATTCATTCCAGTGGTTGGGTACTAAGCAAGATGGATACTATTCATAACATACAACAAGTAATGTAATTTATGTAGCAATTGTCCAATCTGAATAGCGCAGAAGGGTAAGCCAACAGACGTCAAGACACCGTCCAGGAATACTCAATATGGATCTTCCAACCATCATTTATGCGAGGTCCTTGACATCATCATAAGAGTAAATGATGTGTCTTTCGCCTAGGGCAGCCTTGAGAACCAACAACAAATCATCAATGCTGTTCAAAAACTTAAAGTACAGCGTGACAGCAACACAATAACGTCGGTGGTCTCCATCCTGAACCAGCGCCGTTGTCAACAAGACGTCATCACTCTGATTCTGGAATGATTCGACCGCTCCACGGACGAGTGGTGCTGGTAATCGTTCTGGCAGAGGCGATCCAGTTCTCAACGCCTGCTCAATCATGCCAAGAACAGCCATATTGTCTCCGATCGAGCGATCATCTAGGATGCCAGCAAGACGGACGAGGCGTTCTTGCAGCTCTTTGGGTAAGGTAGATGCGAGGTTGAGAAGTCCCCCCAGCGCTTGGTTCATATACTGCAAGTGCTCTTGGGTCTGCTTAAGAACCTTTTGATCAAACGGCCCAAAGCTGAGTTCAGCTTTCAAAAGGGCGATTGATGGATTAAGCGACAGTAAAATTTCTGCCACCTCGAGAGAAATTTGCTCAGCAACCGCCCCCAACGCGCTGTTCTTGTCTGCTCGACCCCAGTGAGATATGAGAAGGGCGTAGTGGTCGGATAAGGAGCGCACCGAGTTTGCAAGCGTTTTGCAGACATGGTTCGTTGCAGAAGGTGGACTCGGGAATAGCTGCACGGCAAATGCAGCAACAAATCCGATCAAGACGGTGACGACTCGTTTCCAGAATGCCACGTATCCCTTGCCAGGAAGTCCGTACTGGACAATATGGTCGTGATCCCAACTAAATCCAAGAACCAGACAAAAGGTTGCTCCGCCCATAATGGTAGCGAATGCGTAAGAAAGAGGTAAAAAGAGACGCCACCACAACAACGGGATAATCATCACACCTGTAGCGGCAGCCATACCGTAAGGATTGCCGATACCGTCTCCTGCTCCAATGTACCATGTGATCATGCCCATCACGCCTCCAACAATAGTTCCGATAGTTCGGGCAACAAGGGAAAAGTGAAAGTCGGCCATATAAACAAGAAGCACTGTCTGAGCACTAATAACAGCCCAGATACCCTTCTCTCGATAGAAGAAGCCTGCGCTGTGTGGGATGACCGCCGGTATCGCAGTAGCTATCGTTACAACGACCATTCTTATCGCATACATACCCGCTGGGTTAAAAAGCCAGTTGTACGTTGCGATCAGAACGCGGCTGAACTTGTTTCTCTGCGCGGACGAGCCTTGGTATCCCCGACTAATTTCTAACCTTCGACGGGCTTCTTTTGTCTGCTCGTCAAAGGCCACGGGGTCCATGAGCTGATCTGGATCTTCTTGGGCTGAGCTATCATAGCCGGGGAAACTAATTTGTCCGTGGAACAACCAAGAGATGGCGTATTGCAGCCGCGATGGGATCCAGATACGGTGCGTTGTTCGTACCTCAGAAAGGTTAAGAATATATTCCAGAAGCTTCTCAACTGCGACAGCCATGTTTAATATTCGTTCCTCTATAACCATGGCAATAACCATGCTCGATAGGAAAGGGCGGTCATTTCCTGCTTGGGGCTTGAGTTGGCCATTGGCATCAAACAAATCTGCATGAGCTGCGAGAACTCCCTTGGTCGTGTTGAGAACGCATGCTTCCCTAGCTTGACGTGATCGAGCTAGTAAATCATGAAGATTACGGTTTAACTCCTCGAATCGTGACGGCGAAGTCTTGGCAAACCATCGGCAGCCATTCACGGCTTGGATATAATCAGCCCCAAGGTTGACTGCCTGTGGGCCAATCTCCAAGATGTCTGAGGTAGTTTCCTGGAGTGTTTTTCTTGTCCGAGAACGTATAGCAGCAGTTTCCGGTCTCTGGAACGCATTCATAAGATTTGCAGTCTCCTGTCGATGCCGTTGGCCAATTTCGTACTTTTCCTTGTCAGTGGCTGGTCCAACAACTCCATTGGCTTGAGCTTTTGCGTGATCCTCTTGCTTCTGTGCCCCTCGGACCTGGGCGATGTGAAAGTCGATCAGATAAAGACTTCCGAACATGACCTTCCTAGCACGTGCATGCAGGCCTTTCACATCATCTGCATTCCATCGACCTCGTGAAAAGTCCAGAGGTAGAAAGCCGAGTGCAGGCTGTCCAGCTTTGAAGATTGCGATCAGGCCAGCTCTGGCGGCTTGAAGCTCTGCGAGCGGGACAGTTTCGCTTCGGAGACGTTTTTGAGTTGTAGCGAAAGCCTTATTGGACATCCGTATGAGTTTCTCGATTTGGCCGAGAACCATGTAAGATGTGGATTGAGGGAAGAACAATACACAGCATACTATGCCAATACCGATTCCAATGGCGCCTGGCTTCACCAGAATACCTCCCAGGCTGCCCATGAATGCGGGAAGCGTAGGGCCGATAAGGATAAAAATGTCCATGACGATAGTGCCAAAAATCTGTAACAAGACAAGCTTGGGGTTCGCGCATCTCACACGAGCCAACACGTAGATGAAGAAGCAGCCCATGCTAAAGTAAACGGCTGTAACTCGAGCATCGAGCATGAAGCCTTCGTGAATCAGTATCTGCGACTCCCATGTCGGGCTCTGCTTGGTTCTCTCAGCTATTGCCACAGCTTGTTGCTGCAAAGCTGCAAGCTTAGCCTGCGTCTGCGCACTCGGACGCGCAGCAAGCGCTGCTTTCATGGTCAAGAGTCCCCAACACCAAGCTAGACACATGCCCAGCAGCAGAGAAAGGCCGGCGAGTAGATAGACGAATAATATGCTTGCGGGCGGTGCGGCAAACAAGAGAATCGCGCCGAGAAACGTTGCTTGTCCAATCTCAACAACGCTTGGATGGATGAAGATGAGGAGCATCATGACCCATATCGCTACCCAGCATCGTAATAAGGTCTTCAAGTCGCGGGCGTTGAAGTGGTCCAGCCACGGGGGCAATCGACGCCGTGGAGGCGGCGGAGACGATTCATTTTGCGTGTCTGAGCCGTCATCTGTGGAAGGCATTGTTCATGATATTGTTCAATTGTTGTTGTTGTTTCAATTTCCAGCTCTTGGTGAGGGATTTTGGTATATTTGACAAGATGACGCGTGGGCGTGCCATGGCCATCGCGTCCGATGAACCCGAGGCTAGGAGTTTAGGGTTGACCTGTATCAAGACTCAACTATGACGTGTCTATGGAGATTGTGTAAACTCTATCTTGTCTAGTGCTGAGATTTTGGAGGGGCTGGAAGGTGTTTCATCCACTAAACAGTCCCAGCTAACGCAGACCAGTACCATGAACAGTGACATCACTATTCTCAACTTGTGAATAAAATATTGTTTGCTGGTATCCTTATTGAAGCCGATTGCCCAGTGCATATTGCCCAGCGAACTGCTCTATCCATTGCATGTGTTTGAGTCGTGGAGGCTGCTGGAATGTAAGAAGTTGGCCTTGGATCGCATTCGCAATAACAATGGTTATTTCTAAAACATAAATAACCGACCAGGGCGCTACTCAAATAGATTCAAAATCATTTATAGAACGTACGATACACCAGTAATACTCCATACCACGAAAATCCATCCTTTGCTGACTGTAGGTTCATGAAGCTGGAATCGTTGGCTGAGCTCCAACCTACCCTGTAGAATTTCTTCACGGCATGAATCAGACAACTGGATAGCTATTTTGGCATCGCTCAGCATATAAAGCCCAGTTGATAAATAATATAACATGAGGCAAGTTATCAATGCGACTTCATGAATCGCACACGTCCTACAGTCAATAGGCCAAATGTGCTATCCCATGTCTTTCTCGCAAGCCTCGATTTAGCGAACCTGTCGTTATTTGTGACAGCCACCCGGGCACAGATCTTACTTCCTGTAAACGATAGCTAATTTCCAGAAACATAACTCGCAAGTTTAATTTGTCTCGTATACGCCAAGCTGAGATAAGAGTCATATCGATACCCCGCCCTGACGATCCTTGATACACTGGCGATCTATCTCGAATTGATATTGTACTCGCCCAATAAGGTCACAGTGCGATCATAGCCAAGACTCAAGAGACGGTGAAACCCCCGCAAATGCGCCACTATTTTTGGATGAGTCACGCCACTCAGCTGCTGAAGAATTGAAGTATAAAGACTTGAGGGCGGGCCTTTGAATGAAACAAAGGTCAAGGAGATTCAGGCTTCTGCGGTCTTCAGCGACAATTGACAAACCAGCCAAACATCGACACGCCAATACATCAGCAAGTGCCCAGCAACCACTAGACAGCATGGCTTCTGTACGCGAACTGGACCTCATAAACAAAGTCGCCGTCATTAGCGGTGCATCACGTGGCATCGGACGTGCCATCGCCTTCAATCTCGCCTCCCGCGGTTGCTCCATCCTTGGGACCTGTACCAGCGATGCAGGTGTCACAGCCTTGTCATCGGGCTTAAGCGATGAAATTACTAGCCGTGTCTTTGAGACTACGTCTCGAAAACGCCCAGAGAGCCTCCGAATCAAGGGACTTGTTGCCGATATCTTTTCTAGCGATTGTGCCAAGATAATCGCCGATGAGGTCGGTAAGGCGTTCAACGGCCAGGTCGATATTTTTGTCAACTGCGCCGGAGATCCTATGCCAGGCAAGATTGGTCAAATGGGGGCCGAAGAGATTCAGCGGAGTCTGTTGGGCAACATTCAAACACCTGTGATAATCGTCGAAGAGTTCGTTCGCAGACAATACTTCCAGCCCAACAGTCGCATCATCTATATATCATCTATCCGATCGCGTCAGCCTTGGAGCGACCAGCTCATGTATGGAGCGGGAAAATCCGCCGGAGAGTCACTCTGCCGAACATGGGCCCAAGCATTTGGTGGAAAAGACGAGAGATATGCATTTATGGCCGGCACAACTGCAAACGCTGTGACAGCTGGCCTGACACAGACTGATGCCGTCATGGATTGTGGTCCGGAAGCAGTCAAGACATTCCAGGCTGAATTTTTCCCATCGCAGAGTATACCACGCTTTGGACAACCTGATGATGTTGCTGATGTGGTTGGAATGCTTTGTGGCAGGGATGGTCGGTGGATTACTGGTTCTGTGATAAGTGCTAGTGGAGGTGGTATTAAGATTGGATAAGGTTACTTCACATCATAACTGGTCTATCACGAAGAGATGTCAAGGTTACAGAGCTAGAAGAATTCATCTTGTTACACTATCAGATATCGCAGATATGCCAGATCGTTGACATTTCAAATTATTATCGCTAACAAACCAGCAAAACTGGTTGAGCTCTAGTCCACAATCGACTCTATAACAATACCTTGTCTTCTTATACTCGGTATACTTGTATCCATTCGGCCCTTGATACCGATTATCCCTTCCTCATACTTGCTTCCCTTGCCTCTTAGGCTTACCCCAACTTCTTGTCTAACTTTTCACGATAATGCGGCCTGATGTTTCTTGTTCGTAACTTATCGTTCCTTTCGTCAAGTTTCGCAAAAACGTTATCTGCTGTGGCTTGACAGATAATACGCTCGTCAATTAGGCCGTTGACCATATTGCGAACGTACTGGTGTGAACATGGGGCTTCTTCGAAGACCTCGGGAACGGGGACCATGTTACATAGTTCTTCGATTTCGGGCACACGAGAGCTTGGGATTTTAGCAAGCTCAAGATATCCGATATGGCAGTTGCTGATCTCTGGTTCAGGGACTTTCTCGCAAACCTCGGAAATTGGGTACTCTGATTCGCATATCTTTCCTGCTGAATAACTTGTCCACAGCTTTGCAGCATCATCGTGGATTGCGAAATCCCATAAATAGCGGTAGGGATCCCGGGCGAAATGGATTATGACATAGAGCCTTGCTTGAGATTCGGTTGAGCAAGGCTTTGTTCCACTAGCCTTCTGCATAGCAGGGCAACTTCGGCGAAATCTCGACTTTGCCATTACAAAATACAAAGTGAAGAGTGAGTTTGAGTTTTGGGTGGGTGAATGTAGTCGAAAGCAGACGATGCTGTGCAGCTTGTTCGTTGGTGAGTAGAGAAGAAGAAAGAATAAAAAGCAACAAGCGTTACCAGGACTGGTGTTTCTTATGTGCCAAGTGAGAGGTAAGTTTGGGCTTTGAGTAGATGAGTGTAATTAAAAGTGGGCGATGTCGGTTTCTAGTCGGTTGAAGAGAAAGGATGGTGAAAGGAAGAGAAAGAAGAAAGTGAGAAGCCCAGAACGAATGCTTCTTATATACCTATGTCAAAAGACCTAAAAGTTTGAATCGAACTGGCTTTGCTCATCCAGGAGGAAGAAAGAGTCACGAAGCATGTGGTACAAGCTTTTCCTGTAGCCTAGCCTAGAAGCTTTGAAACTGGCAACCCTGTTGGCATCAAGCTATGAGACCACAATGAGGAAAAAACTGTAATCTTGTTCACGAAGTGAACACGCGCAACCTTACTCTATTGCCGGTAATTGCTCGCTACAACAAAAAGCTTATAACCTGCATGATAGGTTTACTGCAATAAAAGCTCAATGCAGTTTGAACTGAAAGAAGAAGGAGGAAGATAAGGTTGGTTGAATTCTGAAGGTGATATAATCTGAACATGTTACCTCATGTGCAAAAGTTCTCTTGGCATACATGGCCCCTTGCCTACCCGAAATTTGAAAAGGACACAATGAAAATCTTCTAATGAAGGCTTTGATTAAACATTTGGAAATCGCATCTATGTCGGCTGTCTTCTACCACCTGGTTGTAATTATAAATAGGTGTATCAATCATCATAAATGACTTTGCCAATGGTCTCCCAGTCAAAGTTAGCACCAGACAAGACAATAGCACACGTCTGACCACGAACTTTATGAGCAACTTTGTTGAAACCAGCCAGAGCAAGAGCAGCAGCACCTTCAACATGCATACCTTCCTCAAAGGCAAGCTGCTTCAGTGCTACTCGAATCTCGTCTTCATTACACGTCACGACATCATCTACCACTAGCCTGGCCAACTCGAACGCAAGTGAGTTCCTAGTGACGTCGCCGGCGACAGATTCGGCCAGAGTTGGCAAATGCTCCGCTTCAACCCTGTAGCCCGTAGCTATGGAAGCTGCCAGCGCCATTGAGTTGACAGCAGAGATACCCCAGACCCTGGGTTTTGGTTTGACTTCCCTGATGACGCAGCCGATGCCGCTGATGAGTGCGCCACCGCCCATGGGGATGAATATGTTCTTCACATCCTTACACTGCTGGTAAATTTCGATCCAGACGGTACCATAGCCGGCAATAACGAGACTGTCATTGTAGGGCGAAAGGTATTTGTACCTCCCAGAACTAGCAAGCCGTCCGGCATACGCTCTAGCCTCGTTTAAGTCGTTGCCATAGAGGATAATCTTGACGGCGTAGGCCTTGACCCTTTCCAGCTTGTAACGTTCCACAGTCTTTGGCATCACAATCGTGAGGTCTCTACCGAGAGCATGGGACGCAAGTGCGGCCGCAATACCATGGTTGCCCGAGGATGCTGTGATCAGTCGAAATTCCGGAGATTGAAAAGACATCCTGGCCATGGCACCGCGGAACGCATAGGATCCGGTCAGCTGGTAGTTTTCAAGTTTGAAGTAGACCTCTGCGGAATGTTTCTTCCCAGCTTTCTTGGCCGGGATGCACGGTGTTCGGAAGACATAGTTCTGATTTTGCTCTCGTACCCCTATTGACTTTTGGCCGATATCATATATGACCTCATCGACGGTCACCATGTTCAAGTTGAGCAGTGAAGGACCTTGAGAATACGCGCCATTAAGTAGCGATACCTGAGATGATCGACTAGCGAGTCATAGCGTAGGTTACGATAATGCTAGGCTGGAGAAGTCAGTATTTCCTCCTGGATTCATGATAAAATGGGTTGTAAGACTGACAAATGCTTAGCGTTTCGCTACAGTGTGATCGCGTACCTGAATCTGGCCTCGTCTTTTTACGCGACGTGTGAAGTTACGTCAACAACCGCGTCCAACAGCTCCATTCAAGTTGTGACCATCCAGAGTCATGATTGGCTACAACTGACTAGGCCAACTTTTCTCTGGTCCACTCTGGTTCGGCTCTTGCGGGGTTGATTCTCTCCTTGCATGCCTGGACCTGGGTAATCAGTCATCGGAGGACTTTATCGACGACTACTCATTCTATTTAACTTCCCCTTTGCATACAATACTCTTTCGCATAGATCCTATAGGGAACGATACTTGACACCGAAACCCGATAGGTATGCATTCGACCTGAGATGAGGTCTCATGGAGTCATGCCAAAGACGACGAGCAGGGTGCACTGAATGCCGTAGGAAAAAGGCAAAGGTGAGTGAGCTTTCACTATTTATTCTTCAGTGCTTACATTATCATACAGTGTGATGAGAAGAAACCAATATGTACGCGATGTGCCAAGTATCCGAACTTGTGCTCTTATGAGTTGAGCATCAAGGCTACCAAGTTCAAAACGCCGAAAAATGAGCGAGTGAGTGCTTGCGACCTTAATGGATATCACAGTTCCGTAAAACACTACCTAGGGGTACTAATTCATTCGCCTCAGGCCTCGACAAAGCCATCCGCTAAGCGCAATAGCACGGCTGACCTCCCCCCGGTGCTTCCCGAAACGCATTCAGTTTTCTCTCCAGGTAAATATTACTCATCGCCTATTTGGCCATCCATTGAAGATACTCACGCTTTTCTATCAGTAGTGCAAGATGATCAGACTTCCTTAGTAGCATACTCTCCCGGCCTAGATCTGCCTATGCCGACACCCACCTTATCCATCTTTCATCTGCCACCCAGTCTCACACTACAAAGCGATCCTCGCAGGATATACTTCCAACACTTTGTAGTCCATACAGCAACAGTCTATTTTCCGCTACAGCCAGATGCAGCTTTGAGTTTGGTGATACCCGCAGCCGAGAGCAGCCCTTGTATGCTAGGAGCCATGGTTGCGGCCAGCAGCAGTCAGTTTTTCAGGTTGAGAGGAAATGCTGATTCTCGAAATGCGGCGATAATGGCAACTATGGAGAGCCTTGCAAACCTACGTGAGGCCATCACAACTCCGACGTTCGGGAGTCACGGCGTGGCGATACTTCCCACCACCTTGATGCTTGCTACAACCTGCGTCTGTGCGGGGGATACCGCGACATTTCGAAAACATCTCAATGGTGCTCTTCATATCGTTCGACGTGATCGTTCAAGGCATAGCTTAGAACCATTATGGTGGTTAAGCTTGAAGTGGCTCGTCCACCTCCTGTTGATGAACAGACTTTCAGGATTGCCCCTGCCTACGCGTCAAAGGAAAGGTTTCGTCGACTGGGACTATCTGTTGACATGTATGCCAGACTTCGGACGCATTGATCCCGCAACTGGCTTCTCTCGCGAGCTGGTAGCTGCTCTCGACTCTGTTTGTGAGCTATCCGAACCATGTTGTGATGAGATAGAAGACACAGATCAGTGTTCAGAGGGAACTCCCAAAAGCGGGACGGATCCAGCGGATCAAAGTGCTCTTCATGATCTTGAAGAACGCCTGATCAAGCTTAGAGGAAAATGTGCGCCGACAATTCACGACATGATGTTTCGAATAGAACTGGAGAGCAGCCACAGGTTATTCACCAACGCTACGCTCTTATGTCTGTATAGACGGGTTTGCGGACTACCCAAGGATCATGAGAAAGTCCAGACGGCAGTTGACTCTACCATCGAGTCACTGGAAAGAATAGACAAACAATCTCGAGTTCACGCACAGCTACTGTGGCCACTCCTTTCAGCAGGATGTGAGTCTACAACCGGCGCACAGCAATCTATCATTACAGAGAGGATGGAAGCTATGACTGCACAAGGTATGGGGAGCTACGAGAACGTGCTCGAGTTCATGAGAGACTACTGGAAGGACGGCGGTGACATGCGATGGGATGTTTTTGCTAGGCAAACTGGAAAGGACCTTGTACTATTCTGAGGGTGTATAGACGTGTTGTACTTTAGGCAATATAGGAGCGTGATACCGTACTAACTATTACTATTCCGAATTCTTTGAAAGAGTGCACTGATGTATTGCAAATTCCCGAAACATCCCCGGAGGTGACTTGGGAGTCATGCCCTCGTTCAAACTTAGGAAGAGACCTAACGATCTGAACTTTGATCTCGGAACTTTGGATGGTCTATTCGGTCCGGAACTTGAACATGGCAAAAAAACATTGCTGCCGCACTTGGCAGAAGTTGAGGGTATGTCAGATCTTACCTTGAAATGGCGCGTATGATATCAGTATCGTCACCACCGGCAAGACTGGGTAAGACTTGGAAGTTGCAGCCGAGAGTATTTCCACGATACTTCATTCCAATGACTAAAATCGACACGATCAACGGTGCAGACTCAATCACACCTCGGCTTGTTAATGGCGAAGATGACACCGCATTAAGCAACCATCACCAATACCGTGCAAATTCGACGTCGACATATCACCCTCAGCCATTGCATGACAAAAACCTAGGAAATCAAGGAAGAATATGATTTCTTCCACCACGGAGAATTGATCTTGGCTCACCGACACTAAGATAGTAGGACCGAGCATTGTCCATCAGTTAAGCAACCTTTGAGAGAATAAACTTCAAGAAACTTTCCAACACGTGCGATGCGCATAAAATCCGGGGTCAACAACCGAGGATGTATGTGAAAAATATCGACAATACAACGTCAATCCACTCACACTTTGCGGGGGCGGCCCGAATCGACGGTTAAAGTAGTCAAGATGGTAGGTGGGATATCCTGAATCTTATGCATATCTCCATCGAAACGCAGAAGATAGTGCCAAGACTATACCTCAAAAAAACTCCATTCATTATTCATCACTGGGAACTTTTGCCCAAGAACAGCCAGGTAGACATCATGCTTTAAACGTTCCCTGACTTAATAGGTAGGTGGAGTTGTGAGCTAGCTGGAGAAAACCGCCTCACGAGCCAGTGAAGTGATCACGATATTTTCGATGGGCCCTCAGACCATGCCATTTCCTGGTCTGATCTGCCAGTTCCTGCCAGGAACACTATGCGGTCACAACGCACGACTGTGTGATACATGATAAGCACAGGGAGCAGCGGAAACTCCGCTGTCAACTGTTGCGCATGACACTAGACAAGACATATTTCGGGCCGATACTACCCAGGGGTAACTGAGGTCATCTGGTCTCTGGATCAGCGAGTGTCACACCCCTGTCAAAGCTCCAGATGGTGATCACCATTGGAGCCACACTCTCTACCTCAAACGCTCGTGCCCCCAGGTTTTAATGACTTGACCCCGCAAACTTCACCAATCATAGACCATGCATTCACTGTGGACGTTTCTGGCCGAATCGGGGCCCCTTTCGGGCGTTTAACCCACTGTTACCGAATCCTGATTCCTTCAGCTGAACAATGCTCTATCACTGCAATTAAATCCTACAGCGTCGCATTCAAAACACACGGCATACTGTCTTGGAATTTCATGAAATAATGATAAAAGGCTCTTGTCCTGCCATGTCTTGAGGTTTTAACAGCACACACACTCTCTCTCTACACTCATCTCCCGGTTCATCATGAAGTTCCTCCAACTCGCCACTGCAGTCGTCGCCAGCATTTGTCCGCTTGCTGAAGCGGCAGATGCAAACGCCTGGAAGTCACGAAACATCTACTTTGCGCTGACCGATCGTGTCGCCCGGAGCGCCTCTGACACAGGAGGCAACGCCTGCGGAAACCTCGGAAACTACTGTGGCGGAACCTTCAAGGGTCTCGAGTCCAAGCTTGATTACATCAAGGGAATGGGCTTCGATGCCATCTGGATCACCCCTGTTGTCGCCAGTGAGTACGACTATGAACTATTGCAATATGGAAGCTGACATGCGGTAGACACCGCTGGAGGATACCACGGATATTGGGCTAAGGACCTGTACTCGGTCAACTCGGAGTATGGATCTGCGGATGACTTGAAGAGCTTGGTTAACTCTGCTCATAACAAGGTAAGACCTCAACTCTTGCGAAATGATGGTCAGCGGAGTTTCACGCCGGCCTTTCACTATCAACCCCAGAATCTCGCCTCAAAACGAATCATTTCCTTGCTGACTCGATGCCACAGAACATGTATGTTATGGCCGACGTCGTGGCTAACCACATGGGCCCCGGAATCGAGGACCACAAGCCAGAGCCTCTCAACCAACAGAGTTCATACCACTCCAACTGCGACATCGACTACAGCAACCAGAACAGCATCGAACAGTGCAGCATTGCCGGACTCCCTGACTTGAACACGGGAAGCTCGACTATTAAAACTCTCCTCAACGACTGGATTAAGTGGCTTGTTTCTGAGTACAAGTTCGATGGTATCCGAATCGACACCGTCAAGCATGTTGAGAAAGAATTTTGGCCCGACTTCCAGAAGGCCGCTGGCGTCTATGCCATCGGTGAGGTCTGGGACGGAAACCCCGATTACCTCGCAGGATACGCCAAGGTTATGCCTGGACTTCTCAACTATGCCACCTATTACCCCATGAACCGTTTCTACCAACAGAAGGGAGGTCCTCAGGACGTAGTCGACATGCACAACGAGGTCAGCAACAAGTTTTCCGACCCAACTGTCTTGGGAAGTTTCCTGGACAACCACGATAATGCCCGCTGGTTGAGTGTGAAGAACGACAAATCTCTTCTCAAGAATGCTCTCGCCTACGTGATCCTTGCCCGAGGTATCCCCATTGTCTACTACGGAACCGAGCAGGGCTATGCTGGAGGCAACGACCCTGCCAACCGAGAGGATCTCTGGCGAAGCAACTTCAAGACCGATTCGGATCTTTACCAGACCATCTCGAAGCTTTCCAAGGCTCGAACAGCAGTTGGTGGCCTTGGTGGAAATGACCAGAAGTTCCTTCTCTCTGAGGGCAGCGCACTTGCCTGGAGCCGTGCTGATGGCGACTTGATTGTGCTTACTCTTAACCGAGGCCAGAGCTACTCGGGAGAATACTGCTTGAACACTGGAAAGAACAACAAGACTTGGGACAGAGTTCTTGGATCAGGCACTTTGAAGTCGGATGGAAACGGCAGGGTCTGCATTAGCTACACCAACGGAGAGCCTGAGGTTCTGGTTGCCTCCAACTAAAAGATGGGTGGAACGAGGGTGGTCTCGTGCTGGATACGGTCTCTACCTTGGCTATGACTTACTATTTATTCTATAGCTTACAGTTGACTGCAAGTTCTACACTTTTATTCGATATGATCAACATATTTCTCAGGTACAATATATCAAGATGACTCGAATTATCCAGGGATATGCTCTGTTCATTTGCCAGAATCAGTGTAGTCTGCTTTTCACGCGCGCACATGAATGCGTTTTTAACGCTCTCTGCCTTGAGCTGGCACTTTCTGAAGTAAAACGGCCTGTGAAGAGCAATCAATAATCTTAGCATATCGGAATCCTTGTTACTTCGAATTGAACTAAGCCCAACTGAATACTTAAAACGGTGGCTGTGCAAGCATGCATGTGCACAGCCTCAATAGGCTACCGCTACATTGAATACCAAAGTAGGGTAGTTAATCTTCTGGCTGTTTTTTTTCTTCAAATATTTTCAAATCATTCGTTCTATTCTAATGCGTATACAAGCCATTGGTCCCAATGCCGCGCTTTCAATATTCCGATCTAGTCCCGCTCGACATACGTCTCGTGGAGTTGCAGCCCGGATTGCCTGAAGACACTCTTGCTGGTACTATTCTACATCGACATTTTTCACCGACAGGAGATGAGATACCAGAGTTTGGAGCACTTTCTTATGCCTGGGGAGATCAATCGAATCCAGACTCAATTATTCTGTCAAGAGAACAACATCTACACGACGAGCAACCACTTCAAGCTTGCGAGACGGGCAGCATAGACATTGGGCAGAATCTGGCTTCTGCTTTACGAGCCCTTCGACACCGCAGTGAGCCTCGCATACTCTGGTGTGACTCTATTTGCATCAATCAACAAGATATCACGGAGCGTTCTGCACAAGTCCAACGCATGGACGAGATCTTCAAGCACGCCCGGAGCGTAATAGTATGGATGGGGCCCGAAACTTCTTGGAGTGTTGTACTTATGGAAACACTGCGATGGGTTGGCTACTACGTGGAAAAAGCTGTTATGGACCCGATTCTCTCCCGACATCGGTTCATATTCACAAACGTACCAGACCAGTGTCTCCGAGGCAACACTAACCCTCTGCCGCTGAGACTAGACCAGTGGCGGGCCATGGAGCAATTTTTGGCCTTAGATTGGATTAAGCGCTTGTGGACCTGCCAAGAAATATGCTTGGCTCATCAAGAAACATGCGTTGTAAGGCTCGGAGGAGAGGAGATGTTATGGGCGAAACTGAAAGACATAGTCGTCTTTGTTTGTTCTTACGCCCCAATTCCACCTAATGTACTGTTGGATCCGTCGACCTACACCTCCAACGTGTATATGTTTGCGACTAAGGCAATGTTATGTGAATGGATACTTTGGGACCAGTGGCCAATAGCACTTGTAATGACAAACAACTACCTGTGCTTAGACGACCGCGACAGGGTGTTTGCTGTTCGTGGCTTAATGGAACCTGAGGCCTCCCAAGCAATCAGACCAGATTATACCAAGACTACAAGGGAGATCTTCACTTCGATTTGCCTCGACCATATCAAACGACGCAACGATCTGAGGTTCCTGGATCTGTGCAACTCAGCCACCAGTCCAAGCTGGGTGGCGGATCTGGAGAAGCATTTGAGCATGATGGCTGTGGATAATCACGCAGCAGGGAACTCACCTCCAGTAGCTATTGTGACTGGGCCTGGAGTGTTGGAAGTTGCTGGGATAATATGTGACGAGCTATGTTGCAACGCCGTTGATTTACCCAACAACAAGCTCACAGAGCCAGACATCGAGTATCAACATATGGTTGTCAACATAATTACCACGCTTGCCGATATGAACCTGCTTTGGGAAGACGAATACCTCGATAACTTGATCATGATGCTGACGTTTGGAGTCGTTCAAGATCGCTCTATACAGGAGCCAGAACTGATTGTTTTTCTAAAGCACTGGCGCGAGGCTCTACGGCGATGGGTAGGCGGTATTTCGGACGAAGAAGACCACTCAAAAGGCTTTGTGGGAACAGATAGAATTCTCATAAGTTCGATGCCAGGGGGAAATACTTCCACAGGTTGCTCAAAAACTCGTGGGGGGAGTTTCATCCGTGTTCCCGCCGAGAGTCGCAGCGGTGATGTGGTAGTCGCTATCCTTGGGTCAAGGAATCCCATGGTGCTACGACCCCAGAGCATACCTGGCTCATATCTCGTTATCGGGCCCTGCTATCACCCCGAATTTGCCCACGGGGAAGCAGTCCTCGGAAATGATTTTCGTGGATGGACGTGGCGATGGGATCGCGCCAAACCTTTTATAGCTTTCAGCAAAGATGGAGAGCCCCTGCGTCGGACTGACCCTCGGTTGGATCAAGTTTCATTAGACGTTAGTGATGGCATAACTGAAACCTTGATTGATGAGGGTATACCGTGCTGGGGACATCCAGGCCAAGGGGACTTTTCGTTCTTCGATCCACGAATGTCTGAAGCGGAACTGAAGAAGAGGGGGGTACCGATCCAAAGATTCAGACTTGTATAGGAGATGATGCTACTATTCGATATGCCCGGGGCTTCGCATGAGGTCTGAGGGCCTACCTTCAGCTTTTGCAAAGAGCACCTCTCAGAGCACCTCTGAGATGATGGTACATTATCAACGCAACCTGAATATTCAATGTGAAGATCCTGATCGGCGATGTAAGTTTCAACTACTAAATTAAACCTCGCTGTGCAGTTATTCATTCAATGAACGACCAGTGATAGAGAGCCAAGACCCAAATCGCTACTTAGCAGTGCACTTGTTGTAATGCCGTGCGTTGATGCCATGGATAGATCGTCAGCTAGCGACATTGAATATACCCAATAACTATTGTTGTAGAGTACATGTGAAGCCAAGCAAAGCCCAGCTCCTTATCAGGGTCTTATCGTTTGCCAGTGTGAGGCCACAATTGATACTCCTAGTCTGGTGTTGGCCAAGACTTCAAAGAGGTTAGATCCGATGGCGTGACTCACAGGCAACGCCTCGTCAGGAGTTAAGATTGAAGCTTAAATCCAATCTTGCTGAGTGAATTTACCTTCTCCATCTATCTCATAATATACCGACCAACTTACGACAGTCCACACCTTCATTATGGCGGTCGGTGGTTGGGAAAATGCAGTGTGGAGAGCTGCAGACCGCGGCTTGCAGACTCTCCGAGTCAATTGGTATCTTGGCTTTACCGCTTTTGGTGGGCCACCGGTGCACTTCAAGATTGTCAGCAAATATCCCTTTTCGTTGTTTGTATCTGACTGACAGTGAAAGTTCCATGACAAATTCGTAACCAAACTTGCTTGGATTGATGAGCAAATTGTAGGTTCAGATTGCAATCGCATGCTAATCTCCATTTCAGAGAGAATTAACACTGGTCATTAGTTTCAAGAACTGTTCAGCGTCTCACAAGCTCTTTCAGGTCCTGCCAGCACCAAAATGTTGTATTGCATCAATCTGATTCATGGCGGGCTGTTCGAAGCTATCCTGGCCTTTTTCATCTGGAGGTAAGCCTAGATACCCATGAGTCGAATTTTAAATGTTAGAGAACATGGCTAATCATAGTTGTGATGGATAGTCTTCCCGGCTTCCTTGGCATGTTTGGTCTTTCGGTCGGCGTATCTAACATTGGAGAAACACTGCCTCGTGCAGTATATGCCCTCCTCTCGGGCCTCAATGCTGCCACCGTTGGAATCATTGCTCTAGCGGCAGTCGAGCTCTCGGAGAAAGCGATCACGGATCAACCCACAAGGCTTGTTCTCTCGATAACTGCTGCAGCTGGAATTCTGTATAATGCATTGTGGTACTTTCCAGTTCTCATCGTTGCCGCCGGCTGCGCCACCATTGTTTACGACTATCGCTGGTTGCACCGTCCAGCTCGAGCCATGAAGAAAATCTTCTCAGTAGGAAGAAGAAGGCAACCTAACGAAATCGAGAACATTCAAAGCGCCGAGAATGGGCCCCCCAGAGAAGCTAATACTCCAAGCATACCCCTCCGTGATCAGGATGATGATAATGCAAGAGAGTCGGAACCACGCATCATCCCGCAGGAATACCGCCTGAACTTCTCGTGGAAATCTGGAACCATCATCATCGCCACGTTCCTGCTTACCTTCATCGCTGTCCTTGTGATACGAGGAAGTCTGCCCGACGCGCCTCTATTATACAAACTCTTTGCCAATTTGTATCTCGCTGGTACAATCATCTTTGGAGGAGGTCCAGTGGTGATTCCTTTGCTTAGGGAGTATGTAGTAGCCGAGGGATGGGTCACTCCGCGAGACTTTCTGATCGGCCTTGCTATCGCTCAGGCTTTTCCAGGACCAAACTTCAACTTTGCCGTGTTTCTAGGCGGTTTGACCGCTATCAACGGCGGATATCCTGCATTTGCAGGGGCACTGATTGCCTTTTTCGGCATCTTTGTTCCTGGCATGGTACTTGTTCATGGAACAATGGGTGTCTGGGGCGTGTTGCGAAGTCGACGTTGGGTCAAATCTGGAGTTAGAGGCATCAACGCTGGTGCTGTCGGGCTGATATACACGGCAGTCTATCGCATCTGGCAAGTTGGGTACATTGATCAGGGCTTTCAGTCAGGCAAGAGTTTGGCTGATGACCCTTGGTGGGTTGTTGTCACTGCAACCGCCTTCGTGGGTGGACGATATTTTGGTCTGGCGGCTCCGCTAGCCATTCTGCTTGGAGCTTCGTTGGGTTTGCTGAGATACGGAGTTGTCACAAGCCATGAATGAGTAGTATCGTCACCTAGAGTCAAGCATTTGGCATCACTTGATACTCGTGTGGTCTGATGCGGCTGACTCCGACAGCTTGCAACCTGGGATCCCAGTGATCAACGGGTTCTAGATGCTTGTAAAGTAAGCCGGAAAAAGCAAAAGCCAGGAGAACGGTCAGATAAGAACATAGGAATAGCATCCGAGCAATGATAAAGAGGTCACATGTGTGTGGGGCCGAGTTGTTGGAGTATTCGGGATGGCATCCGTCGACGGCATTCACATTTTTAGAGGCCGGCATTAGTCCGATCACCGGCAACGAAACCGACGAGGGTGGGCAGATGGCCAAAGGCTAGACCCTGTGGCAAACCCCACGTTTTGGGATCGAGGCTCAGAAACCGAATGCGGAGATGTCAAGAGTTGAGACATGAGCCAGACGTGAGACAGTTGATGGAGGAGAAGGATGTTGCACCTCAATAGGCCGGTAGGTGGGCTCAGGATCAACAGACATGCACGTCTATACCTGGTATCTATTTCCTCCTTCTCCAACTCGAACCGAGTCGTTCAGCAACCCTGTGGCCACGGGTACCTGCACATCTCGGCACTGCAATATTTCCTCCAGGTCTTGCCAGAGTGTCTCCAGACAAAATCCAAGGGTTACAATAGGTTTCCCATGATTCGTCAAAGAATCCAAGATATTTACAGAGAGTTAAAAAGTCGATTGTCCCCGACTTGATCACAGCTCCCATCGCCCGGATGGGCCAGCTTGGCTCGATTGAAAATGGAATAAAATAAAACGAGATCACGGAATGGTATAAGTGAAGTTTCGGAAACGGCTTCACATGTGTGAACCTACCTAGATTATGCATATATATTCATCAAAAATATCCAAATACCCATCCAGCTTGACCAAAATGTATAAATAGACCAGGATCGGCCATCCGCGTGGCTCGACCGCTTTGAGCCTCCGGACGTTGCCGGTGCTTCCTTCAGTCGGCGACAGCAGAGATTAGATAACAAATTGTATACTACCCTTGTTCTTGACAACATTCCAGCAAAGAAAAAGTCAATTGGGATCCTGTGATACTCCTCGAAGCGAGGGCCACCTGATCATGCCAGAATCCGGGGTAGAGGCCGAAGAAGCGGGGAAACATCAACAAAAGGTGGAGGTGAATTATGTCTGGTGGCGGAGCGACATGTCCAAACTGCGCCTACGCTAGCCAACTTTTGTGGTCCTCGTGAGGGGAAAACTCGAATATTGCTCTATCTTTGTTATCTTATCCAACCAGAGACACTCAAGTTCCGATGATGTAGTCTAGATGGGCGATATCGGATGACCACCCGATGGTGGCTATACTAACCTAACCTACCTAACCATCTCCATATCCAGAACAATCGAAGCTTTGGGGTATTTCTATTTCTGAGTTGGAGTCGCCTTTTTTTCTTCCTCTTCCTCTCTCTTCATCTTTTTTCTCATCCTTTCTCCAGCAATTCTAGCCTACGACAAGCATTGGTTAACAGCGGGACAATTGACTTCGGTACAAACAAGCACGACTGCTTCCATCCTCACAAACACCACACAGCACAATGTCGACAGACAGCAGAAATCAATCAATCCTCATCCTCGGTGCCGGCTGCTTTGGCCTGGCTACTGCTTTTGAGCTCGCTCAGAAGGGTTACAAGAACGTCACAGTCCTCGAGAAGGACGTCGATGTACCCAGTCGCTTCTCTGCCGCCTACGATCTTAACAAGGTCATCCGCGCCGAGTACGCCGATGCTTTCTACACCGGTCTAGCCCTCGTAAGTAGACAATCCTCCGCTTTTCCATTGCGTGCCCTTTTCTAACCAATTGCAACAGGAAGCCATCCGAAAGTGGCAATCGGATCCTCTCTACACCCCCCACTACCACGAGACTGGTTTCCTCAACGTCACATCCGGCAAGGCTGCCCAGAACACCAAGGGTGCAGTCGAGAGCTACTTCGACTCGCTTCAGAAGAACCCTGCCTTCAATGGCCTAACAACACGCGTCGCCAACAGCCAAGAGATCAAGAAGCTCGTTCCCAAGTTCACAGGACCTCTTACTGGCTTCTCCGGCTACCACAACAAGCTCGCCGGTTACGGCCACTCCGCCAATGCTTTGAGGGCTGTGTACGAGCAGTGCGTCAAGCTCGGTGTCAAGTTCCATCTCGGCAAGAAGGATGGCGAGGTTGAGTCGCTATTGTATGCAGAGAGCCGAGAGGGCACAAAGTGCGTAGGAGCCAAGACCCGAGGAGGCAACATTCACACTGCCGACAAGACCATTGTCGCACTAGGTGCCGACGCTGCCAACCTCCTCCCCCGTATTGGCAAGCAGATGACCGGCCGTGCCTGGGGAGTCGCCCATATCCAGCTTACCGACGCTGAGGCCGCCGAGCTCAAGGGCATTCCCGTCACCAACGTGCGTGACCTGGCCTTTTTCTTCGAGCCCGATCAAAAGACCAAGAAGCTCAAATTCTGCCACATGGGTGGTGCTTTCACAAACTACTCTTACTCCAAGGATGGCTTATCGATTCCTTTCCCCGAACTCGCCGACTCGCAATTCATGCCTCTCGAGGACGAGACTCACATCCGACAACTTCTCAAGGAGGTCTTCCCTCAGCTCGCCGACCGTCCTTTGATCGACCAACATCTCTGCTGGTTCGCCGATACCGATGACTCCGATTTCATCATCGACTACGTTCCCGGAAGCAACGGTTCATTGGCTGTCCTGAGCGGAGACAGTGGCCATGGCTTCAAGATGCTGCCTATCTTTGGCAAGTTTGTCGAGAAGCTCCTGGCTGATGAGAGACAATCTCAGCCTAAGTGGCAATGGAAGGAGACCAAGGCCAAGTCTACCGGTGCTTGGCGAAGTAGTGATAGCCAGGAGCTTGCTGGTGTTCCCCGTGCTAAGTTGTAAGCCTGTCATTGTTATATAGATTACGAATTTAATGCAAAAGCTTGTCTGTGTACCCTTCCGTCTCGGATTGTCTCTTGGTGACTCCACTCATGTGAATTGTTTCCATGGCAGCTTGTTGGATATGCATATACACATAGCTGTTCCTGTGATGTACGAACTAACCTCTTCGGGATCATCATTATGGTAGTAGTTTGTCCTTGAACCTGTGTTATTTGTTATTGTTAAAGCCGGCTTCCTTTACTCTGGAGGAGGTTGTAGAGCAAGCTGTAGACAGTTTGTCTTTCATTGTATCAAATACTGAACGATAACACGAACCAGGTCAGCACAAATAAGATACATACCTCCATGAAATGGTTTCAACAAATTTCAATAGGAGAAAATGCCTGCATGCTTTACTGCCTTGAACCTACATTTCCAGGGACTATGCAAAGTGGACTTAATTAGAACATTCCATGTCTTTGGGCTTCAAGAGGACATTCTCAGTGCATACCTAGCGAGGTCGTGTATCTCATCTGACCACCCAAGACTTATAAATGATGTTTTCTACACGTACAAGAAAACTTAATCTAATTAAATCTTGATGCTGGAGAGTTCGTCCACGAGAATTGAAAAAGCAATCAATCTGCCGCCACCAGGTCCTCATCCAGCGCTCGAGCTCGGCATGCAGGTCTCTTAAATATCAAACACCTCAGAAACTGAAAGTAGCGGATTGCTTGATTATATAGCCACTTCCACTATCTTTAATATCCCGACCCAGGCTATCATGGAGCAGGTGCGACTACTCCCTTTCCCAGACACTTCGAGTTTATTTTTATGCCATGTTGGTTTTTCATTGGTGCTTGTTCATGTTGCTTTTACAAAAATCTATCCACTCATAAGGATGTGGTTCGCATCACATTCGCAGCTACATTGGCACAATTCTATCTGAACCCAGATCGTTCGTTCACTTTAGATGGCTGACGGGAGTCTACGGCCCGATAACTGGGGTGCAAATTCTCTAGCGAACGTTTACAGAAAAGTTTATCTTGAGGTTGAGGAACGACGTAGCGTTGCAGAATTGAACAATCGTATTCTTTCAATTCATTTCGTGGCGTGATTATAATAATTAACTATTATACAATAAGAATGTTTATACTGACAACCCGATCATCCTCTCCAAGCTTTGAACTGCTTACGACATTGCCAGGGCTGCAGCAACTCCAGCAACAGACATGGCGGCAAAAATGCGTGCGAGATTCGACGACGCGGCAGATGTGTTCACGGGTGTAGCCGCACCAGATGTCTCGGTACCAGTAGCCTCGGTTCCTGAACTCTCGGTCTGGCTGGCATCGGTAGCAGAAGCGCTGGCCTTAGCGACTCCGGTATGCTTAGCGCTGAGCAGTTCCTGGCCAGCGACGATGGTGACAGGACCGTAGGCAAGGTTGTAACTTTCCAAGTCGTCAGAAGCAGTAAAGGTCGCGGTAGGATGTCCATCGTCATTTCCGCCAATGTTGATGGTCGTGCACTCTTTTGCGACAGTGCGGCTCATCTCGCAATGAAGTGAGAATTTCCAAGGATCGTCTTCGTAGGCCATTGTGACAAAGAGATCAAAATCTCCAGTGCTGGCTGCTCCGGCAGAAAGAGTCTTGCTTGCCCATGGTCCCAAGGTAACAGTGTTGTTGTAGGTGCCGCAGTCGTTGCCGTCAGTGCCTGGCGGACAGTTCAAGACGTAGGTTGTGGCGGTGGCATCGGCGCCAATGACATCGGCCCAGACTGGATAAGCGTCATAGTAGAAGACGGGGAGAGAAGTGGTAAGATGAGAAGGCATGTTGACTAGCAATAAAGAGCGGATGCGTTAAAGAAAGTCACGCGAAGCAATATCAATGAATGAATGAGTGGGATGTCAAAGGGAAGAAATCACGATGGGAAATGAGATAGGAGGGGGGCCAAAAAGGAAGTCGCCGAGTGGTTATGAAGCTAACACTGGCGCGAATTCCCAGAGGTCGACGCCGAAAACGGACCAATCATGTCGCGACTTAATCTAGATCAAGCTAGACTCGGCCCAATCGTCGAAGCGAGGATCACAAGGCCTGCCAATTAAATAGCCTGAATCTGATCATCACCGGGGATAAAGGCCTGTAAATTTAATGAGTCGATTCGGCGTTAAGCGAACGGCTTGACGTGCACTTCCACGTTAATATATGCCATAGCCTTCTTCAAACACAACTTGACTTTACTGAGAGTTTCAATGTCTTGAGTTATGGCCCTTCGCTTCATTATCTGCGATTTACCCTTCAAATAATCGCTACCAATACAAGCCCTGCCACAGACACTGCAGCCAACGTTCGCGCAAGGCAGGTAGCAGCACCGGAGTCCTTGCTTGTGGCTGTTGGCGTACTCGTTCCGCTCGCATCGGTTTTTCCGTCTCGTGTAGGAGTCTCATTAACCATCTGAGGTGCGAGCATATCGGATACTGCATAACCTTCCTCGGACGTGGTGCTGTAGGACACAGTTGCATCGCTTTTGTCGGGCTCTGTATGTGTACCAGACAGCAACTCGAGACCCGCGGTGATGGTGACAGGATAGTGCGTGAAAGTACGTAAATCTTCAAGCTCCGAGGCACCACTGGCGGTCATTATAGGGTCCTCAACTGTCCCAGTCCATGACTGCGTTATAGTGCATACCTGAGCAATGGTCCTGCTCATCTTGCAGTTAATTGTCGGCAAGGATGGGTCATCAGCGTCAGTCGCAATGATGTCGAACGTTCCGGTCTCTTCAGCACCGTCGGGCAGAACTTCGCTAGCCCAGGGCCCAAGAATGAGTGTGTAGGTTGGAGGTGAGATACCGCAGTAATCGAGGTCTGTTATTTGAGTCATACAATTGTTAAACTTGTAGGTTGTTGCTGTGGGCTCAGCGCCGATGACTTCGGCGACCATGCGGCCGTCCCACGGTGGCATAAGAAGAGAGGTAACGAATGGTTCATGCATTTTTGTAAAAAAAATGTGAGATTTCAGTGAGTAAGAGAAGTGATTGAGATGGAAGGTAAAAAGAAGAAGAGCTCAAGGGAAGGAAAACTCTGGAAAGGCGCTGCAGATAAGGTAGCCATAGTGGCCCGAGCGAATTGCACAGGGCTGTTGGTAGAGCCAACACAACCAACCAACACAGCATCTCGTTTCAGTTTGATGACTCAACATTCGATTCCATCGCAGAACATATGCCTGTATGTTAGAGGCCGACGTTATAAATAGGTAGATAAGTTTCAGTGTGAGTCCTATGATGGAGATTTGCTTCTATACTGCTGCGTTTCGGGTTGTATGTTATAAAACTAGTCGATAAGATGCTGGAAAAGGCGCCGAGCTAGGTATTTTGGATCTCTGCTGTTTAAAAAAAAATTCTCAGATCTCGCCGGACTAGATCGGACTCCAGAATGCTATGGCTAGGAGTAGCATCATCACACATTTAGTTGCTGGATGAGAACCCAACGTTAACACCCTAACTTGGTAAGCTTACAGGCATTATGATGGCCGCGAGAGGCGATGGCAAAACTTGTGGCGAACTTATTAGGTAAATGTTAAGCAATAGTGTTGTGCGATGAGTCTGCCTTGTGATCTCGAGAAGTCTTTAATAGAACTCCTTTGCTTTGAATATCTACGCTTTAGGCTGTTTACCTAAAGCAATAGTGTAGTGAATGAATCGTGGAATGATACAAAAAGAGGTATAGCTATGAGCAAAACCCATCTCCTCTTGAGCTGCTATTCTGTCGTCTGCTTTCACCAAGCAATAAGCTTGACCGGTCTGGTGGTCTAGTGGTATGATTCTCGCTTAGGGCAAACCCTATAGCTTAGCTTGCGAGAGGTCCCGGGTTCAATCCCCGGCCAGACCCTTTCTTTTGCCGCTTCTATCAAAAATGTCTTGTTTTTATTTCATCTCTTTTGTTTTTTGCCTTTCATGTTTGGTGGCTTGGAATGACAATACACCGGTCTTATTATGCTATAGAATTTCTTTCTGTTTGCTGTGTTACTAGTATTTTATCCATCTGGGGGCTAACTGTTGTCTCTGGCTAACGATCACCTTTCTCCTGGTAATCCACGCTCTTCGCCACGTTCTCCCACTCTCGACAAATATCCAACGTCTCCTCGCACTTGGCTTTCATTCTAGACCAGCTATCTGAGCCTAAAGGCACACGAAGAGGCAAGGTCTTACCCTCTGCAAAGCCAGTTCCCTTGACCAACTCAATCATACGCGCAACAGCCTTCTCGGGATCACCCGGAGAGTTGGCCGTGAACGTAGCCTCAGCTTGTCGCACTGCTTCGTTGAACTGTGCATACTCGGGAATGCGTGCCTCGACGTGCTGCAACTTATTGAACACTGGCGTGCGGCAGTATCCTGGCTCCACGATAAGAACTTTGAGGTCTGGGGCAAAGATTGCAAGTTCTTTGGCGAGGCATTCCACGGCGCCTGAGACAATGTTAGCTACTGAGGTATCTGAAATCAATTGCAAACTCACCCTCCAGTGCAAACTTGCTAGAGCAATAACCAGATGCACTGGGATCTGCATGCCAAGCAGCTTGGGAACTGACGTAAAGCAACGTGCCACTTCCCTTCTTTCTTAGGTGCGGCAGAACGGCACGGGTGATGTTCAGAGGCCCATGGAAGTTGACCTGGAATGACCCTTCCATATCTTGTTGACTGTTTCACTTGTGTAAGGCATGGCTTGAGCGAGGAGGGGGATTATCTTACGTCAGCTCTTCAACGGCACCGCTCAGGATATATCCCGCATTGTTAACGATAACATCAATGCCGCCATCGTAAATATCCCACGCCTCGTTGATCTTGGACGTGATTGTATCCGGAGCAGCCGCGACATCTAGATCAAGGATCTTTGCGCCCGTATCTTCGAGGTGGGTAAGCTTTGTGTCTGCATTACGGCCGGTTGCGATGACATTGTCACCCGCGGCACGAAGCTGACGGACGAGCAGCTCGCCGAAGCCGCTTGAGCAACCAGTGATTAGCCAAGTCAAAGTCATTTTTCTGTTGAAATTCGGTTGATAAAGTGTAAGCAGCCGATGAAGGCGCATAAGGTGTTAGTTTGTGTCAGGTGACGTGTTCCTACCCACATATCAATGCATGGATTAGAATCCATCGCCAGAATTGGGCAAGCCGCGAGTTTCAGATACGGGCCAGTTTGTATTCCTTCTATACAGCTCCAAGAGTTTCTTGGGAGTAGTCTTTCACGCGTTCTATCATTTAGATTCTGACATGAGAGCGAAGGACTAGCATCCGAATAAAGTTGTTTCTGAAACTGCTCTTCATCAGTCGCCGATTGCTCACTTCCTTTCAACCAATTACTAGGATGCAAAACGTAAACCCATTTGACTATCTTGTACCTGTGTAATTTGATCCCTAGCCGAGGCGGCCTAATACTGTAAAATTTGGGTATTACCTACCAAGGACTCACTCCATAAACACCCAAAACTCTTCCAACATCCACATCCTTCTTACCCTTGACAACGCACGCCACACGCTCTCCTCCATCCGCCGGCTCAGCTGCTCCTCGGTTCTTCAGGGACTCAGCGTCGCTCGTAAAGTTCGTCGCACACAGACCCGGATCAGCACCAAACACAAGAAACCCCTCGGGCCTGAGCCGAGCATAGTACATAGTCATAAGCATGTTCAGCCCAGCCTTACTGGTGCGATACTCGATAGCTCTGGGGCTGTAGTATGGGGATTCAGGGTTGGCAGCATGAGTGATAGACCCGACGCTCGAGGTGACGAAGATAAGACGCGGAGGTTTGTGTTCGGCTTTGCGGAGAAGAGGAAGAAACGCTTCAGTTACGCTCAACGCACCGACGAGGTTGGTTTCGAGAACAGATCGGAATGCCTCTCGTGTTGGAGGGCTGGAGGTCGAGATGATGCCTGCGTTGTTGACTAGAATATCCAATCTTCCCCACTCCGAAGCCAGAGTATGAGCGGCAGCGTCGACGGAGTTGTCATCTGTCACGTCGAGTTGAATGCTGCCCACGGTGCCCTTGATGTTTTCCAGTGATTGCAACTCTCTTGCTGCCTCTTCTCCCTTGTATTCATCCCGACTACCAAGAACCACATGGTAATCAACCGACGAAAGCACCAGGTTCTTGGCTGTTTCGAAACCAACTCCCTGATTGGCGCCTGGTATGGAATCTTATTTGCATAGCTCTCGTGCGTTGAGATATGCTTACTCACCAGTGATCAGGACGAGCTTTTTATACTGGGACATGTCGGATGCGTTTCGAAATCAAGTCGCTGTGTCTGGACGATGGGTTAGAGAGACGAATTTCTGGGTTCTAGTGGCATTTTTAGTAATTAAACCATGTTTTTTCTCATGGTACCCGAGTTCCTGTGTGTGACGGCTGACGGACTTAGCGGAAAGTCCAGCTTAAAATCCGCTCACGCAAGCGTTAGGTGCTTATGCGCACTTCTCGGCAATAGAAAAACACGGATTTATCCTGTCCATTGGATTGGCTGAATTGTTATCTATTTACGGTCTGTTTAAAAGTACATACTCTGCTGTGATTGACTTATCTGTAGAAAGCAGTGGGAAGCGTCTCTAGTGAGTTTCGAGTATCCCTATGACAGTACTGACTCTAGTTATTAACTTGGACAGATTCCCTAGGTTCTAAAGATAATTCCGAACCTCCCGAATGCTACGTGACTTGAAACTGGAGTGTGAAGTCGAAAGGCACTATGACCAATTCATGTTGACTCGTAACTTCTAACTCGCAGTCCAAGTTTACAAGGGCAACTGTTATTGCTGATTGGAGGAGCAACTATATAAACATATGTCAATAAAAAAATAATCGTATTGTCAGCCGGACGCCCCCCTGGTGAAGGGGCAAAAATTACATACAACAGCGGGGATTCGCTGGTCGTCACCGACCCAACTACTAATCCGCCCCTTACCAGCTTGACTATGGGAGAGCGGACGGGATCCCGTATTTTCTGGTAGGTATGGTCGTATGTGCTTGTGAAGGGGCTTGGAAAGGACTAAGTATGGACAGTGGTATGAGACCAATATGAGCAGCTAGGTGGGAGTTGTCGTCTTGTGGCTGTGGGTGGACATTGTCTTTGATAATACTAGAACAGGACTGGGTTTAAATCAGTCTATAACTATTACAAGGGTTTGTGGAAAGAAGATATTTACTGTTTGTTAGCTGGGCTATGTAGTTTTCGACGTCAAACCGGCCAACATTGT
The DNA here is from genome assembly GCA_030411635.1 of Fusarium sp. MBC 119. Taxonomy (NCBI): domain Eukaryota; kingdom Fungi; phylum Ascomycota; class Sordariomycetes; order Hypocreales; family Nectriaceae; genus Fusarium; species Fusarium sp. MBC 119. Next base: position 200,505 of record JAPERM010000167.1, read on the forward strand.
CAAAATGCATGTTAAGTATGCCAGTTGCATCAGTGCATTACCATATGGGAATTCAGACACGGGCTCTACATTCCCGTTCAACTATGATCTGAAAACTTAGTAAAAAATCTTTCAGCCAAGCACATTCTGCGAGTCAATCAACCAGAAATAGTCAATCCGTTGGCCATTTTGATCTGTCTTGTGATGCACAATCGTAATTGGCCAACCCTACCCTAGAATCCGCTGATGGTACTGAGACATCACGGCCCAGGCTATGTACGCCCTACCGAAGGAACTGAATATCCACCAGCGGGTTTAGCTCAGTTGGGAGAGCGTCAGACTGAAGTCAAACTTCAATCACTATCATTGATATCTGAAGGTCGTGTGTTCGATCCACACAAACCGCAATCCTTTCTTTTTGTCCGTTGCGAAAAGACGCATCCCCACTTAGTTAGTGTCTGGAGCAATACGATCCACGCCTCTGATGACCTTGCTTGTCGGGGTAGTAAGCGGGTCGTCAACATGGTTTGCTTTTTGCTGATAGCAGGTACTTTAACTTTAGTAAGCGAAAGAGCTATTCAGCGTCTTATGCTTTTTTCTAAAGAATATTTGTGGTAAATGCACAACCCTATCTATCTATCTGTGAGTTCCTCTGTTGAATGAGGACTTCAGAAGGGTTGATAGACATCCATGTTTTATTTTAGACAAGAATTGTTGTGCCCTGCAGTTGACTTCTCACTCACATTAGGAACATACTTGCGCAGCAGTCAATACGTAGTTTTGGACCACCTATCCACTCTTACTACAATCAATATACTCGCGGACTCTTCGAAAACGCCTCTAAACCCCCCCAACATCTAAGACCCGTGTCAATGTCACTCTCTTAATCGCATCACCGCTCAGGCTCGCAACTTCTTCCAAAGCTGGTGCATTCGCTTGGCTTGTCCGGGTGTAAACTTTTGTGGGCCGCAAGTGCTACTCTTTTTCAGCCGTTGATTCCATACTCCACGGATAGTATGGTGACTTACCGATTGACATATGTCATGAAGTTGTCAGTAGGATCTAGACCGGGTTGATCAGGACAAGTGTCGCGGTCAGCCGGCGGGCAATCGTCACCGTCCTGCAGAGGGGGGTATGCCTCGTAAGGAGTATCGTCGACATAGTCTCCTGGTTCCTCGCAACCGTTCGCAAAGGTATGCTCAAGACCAAACCAGTGACCCACTTCATGGACAGTCACGAAGCCAAATACTGGAGGAGCTTCGTAAGGATTCTCCGATTTCATGATGCAGCCGTCGTTGATGATATCCTCCTTCGTGGGATTGGGGATTGGGAGCTCGCATTTTCCACCAGGCGCCATGTCTCTGATATAGAAGAGGTTCAAGTCTTTGTAACTGCCCACTCGAAGAGCTGCTCTAAGATCAGGCTCAGTGGGATCCTCGACAGGACTGCCGCCGGGGTTAGCCCAGGACTCATTAACAGTCCAAGTTGTGTTGATCAATTCGAAAGCAATGTCGTGAGATTTGTAGCTCTTGTTGAGAAGATCAATTTGGCCCTGAACGGTCTCTTTCTAAAGACAAGGGATAAGTTGGTGACATCTTCAAGCGCTCTGAGAAACGACTTACAGTGAGATATCCGTCTTCCTCTTTCTCACTTGCTGCAATAACGTGAACATAAGTGTTGACTTTGATTTGTGTTCTCTTTTCTCGAGTTTCCAAATCTCCCTTACCGAGGTTCTCAGAGATAGACCTCAGCGCGTGGCTGGAAGGTGAGGTACCACATGAGATGCGAGAAGCTGCAGCAGCACTGGCCCAAAGGCCAAAAGCGACAGTTGACTGCATATGCATTTTAATATTTTGAGATTGAGGTAGAAAGAGGTAAATGGCGATGATGGTTGGTGAGGACATTGGTGAATATCATGCGACATGTTTCCTTTTAATCTCACCAAGTGAATCCTTCGTCGTACTGCGCCTTACTGCGCCCCATCCGCTCTTTGCTATATCATGAGATCTACGTCTGGGACTCCCTTGGCGAAACCCCTCACCGAGTCGAACGATGTAACAAGGATCTGGAAGCGAACAATAAAGATACTGGGGGTTTCCATAGCCACTTCTAAGCCAAAAAGAACAAGACCTGGAACTTTTTACGAGCTTATTTTAAGCGATGGTTCCTTCACCTAACGATGTCTTCCCATTGGCTGTTACGCTGAGAAATGTCACTGATTAAACAACAGGCATTACGCGGTCACCCATATTGGGCCAAGGAGATATACCAAGCGACTTTGCAATGATCAAATAGGAATGGTATTGCCTTGGTATGAACAAGGTTGAAAATACCCGGGCTGCGGTGTGTAAGGCAGCAGTTCGGCTAATCTATCTGAACGCGCGGCCTAGATAATGGTTTTGTTCAAACTATTCTGCACAATCAAGACAGATCGTAATTATCTGTGAGAATGCTAGACATTACAAAGTAACACTGAGACTCTTTGGGGTAAAGAATCGACACTATACCGAGAAACAGTTACTATCCATGTACATGGACGAAAGTGCTAACGTGATATGTTACCCTTTACTCCAGTCAAGCCTGCTGAGAACGCGTCAGCAGGTCTTTTAGGCTGATTACTTTGCATAACCGTTCGAGTGAAATCTGAAGGCTGTAATTCCAACCATCTGTGGTCTGAGCAAGGCGGGCATATCGACAACGCGCTCTAGGTCGGAGTGCTTCACTCTGAGTCACACTCGGCATTACGTGGAGAGTCGTGTTGGTAATCTTGCCAAGTCCCCGAGATTTTACTGGACTCAAAACAACGAGGGATTGGTGCTCAACTACAAGAGGGTTTGAGCTGATAGTTTCACAATGGTCTCAGTCTACAAGTCGCAAGAAATTGAATCACTCGGCGGCAAAGTAAACGTGAGAATTTGGGAACTCAAGAACAAAATCAGTGTATCTATATGTGAAAGCCCTTGTGTGCTTAGAGCAGAGTAAATAGTATGGCTCACCTGCAAAGAACATTAGTACTGAACTTTTTACAGCTACTGCTAATCTTAACCTAATTGAAAAAGTTGGGTTTAACAATATCAAGAGCATTTTAGTGTTTGCTGCGGCACACTGATATTAAAAGAAGCCCAGGATATATTATATATAATAGCCAGTAGCTCAAGCATCGTCCTGTATCTGGTACTGGCTGTAAGTCCAAAAGGTTGTGGTAACCCACCAAAAAATATCTATCATACCGAGAGCGAATATTAGCTTAAATCTTAGTATTACTAATGAGATATATCTAGACAAAGCACTCGAGCGAGCTAGTTCAAACACACGAGATGTCTAATGCGCGATCCTACCAGTTTTCCAAAATCGTGGTTCTTACTGAGTGCCATTTCTCTTGAATATTTCATCATTGAAAGATGCTTCGTCGACTGAAGACTTTCTTAATCAATGCCAAATAATTGGACGTGGAAGAACGAGCGAAAGACGAGCCGTGGCTTCTTGCCAGCGTACGAATCTGCCCCAATGACACAGGCTATGTGATGGTGCTCCCTACCTTCCAGAGGTATGCTTTAACCATCGTACGTAACACGATATTTCCACAATTTAAGCATACCTCTAAGCCCCCGCTTTGACTAATGACACAGGCTACCTTGGCCTCACCTCTGACCATCAGGCGGAATCTATACCGCCTGTTATTTTCAAGGCCTCAAACACTGCCATCTCATAGCCATGATTGGCATGTCGATCATCCCTGCAGCTACGCCATTTTGACGGAAGCCAAGCCCGTAATCTGACACTTGACTGAACTTTTTCAGGCCGACAATTATCGGACAATCTTATACTGTTTCAATTCTGGGAGTACATGGTAGGCTGAGAGAAGGATTGGCCCCCTCTTTAAGGATGGGGGCCAATGCATTGTGAACCAACCGTGTACACGATGATTTGACCCTACAGGTCACACAACGAGAGTCCCCAGTGTCCTTGGCTGCCCAGGTCGTGCTTCCTAGCCAGCGTCATCACGGCTCGTATTACGCTTCCTCGCTGTAGATCAAGGACTTGGCCAGATTGGTGCAGTGATAGCTGCAGTCGGATTAAGAAAGTAGATCCTTGAGTGGAAATAAGCCACGCGGTCCGGGAAAGACATGACACACTTTTGCAGGCAATATACAACAAATGTGTGCCATATTCTTCCCGGACCGCGTGCAGGCGTAGATGCAAGACGGCTAGATCGGCGATCTACGCCAAACTGCCTGACAAGGCTGACACTTCCCTGTCTGTATGGAGGCCCAGTACCTTTTTTAGACATACCAGGCGCTCCTGGGCCCCGTTTTAGCTAGGAAACCATCGCGTCTGTCAGACAATGCATCATACTGCAAATTAGTGCAGCGATCGACTGAGCAGTTCTGCATCCTGGGACCAGTTCATGAAAGGCATTGGAGGAGACTGGCATGCCTTGGCTTATTGTCATTATTAGTAAGAGGACTAAGTAACAAGGTAGTGAGAGGTTTGAATCGAATAGTCCTAGCATTATCATGCTCTCAGGTCGGATATATAATACTCGAGACTGTCCAATAAGGCAATTAGTCTATACACATGTACAGCAAAGCAATCATGAAGCTACGAATCTTTTTTCTCGGCCACCTTCTCTTCGTATCAGCCCCGGCTTTGGCTTTACCTACTGACAACGGTTCAGAAGGGCCCGAATCACCAAGCAAGTCGAACATCACGTGGGCACCATGCAAGCTCAATCTTACGTACAGCGGTGCGCCCGAAGGTCGAGATGCCTTTGACTGCGCGAGACACACAGTCCCCCTTGATTATACAAAAAAAGAGAGTGGTGAGATCCAACTTGATTTAATCAGAATCAGAGCCTCCAAGAAGCCTACAAAGGGCAGCATTCTGTATAATCCTGGTGGGCCGGGAGCTTCTGGGGTTGAGAGGGTAGCATCGGGCGGCCGACGCTACCTCAAGTACGTGAACGATGGCTATCCCGATCTTGTGCTAATACTAATCACAGTGTCACCGGTGGGCATTACGATGTAATTGGATTCGATCCACGGTAAGTTAAGCCATCAAGAAACTTTGCAGCTAACAAGAGGTAGGGGCACCGGCCGCACCATTCCGTTCCACTGCAACTCGTCAGCATCAAGCAGTCTTGCTCGTAGAGAGTCCAACACACTTCCACACTCTGATATCTGGGACTATTTGAAGGGCGCAGGGTGGAAAGCGTCAAGCAAATTTGCACAAGACTGCTACAGTGCCCAGGAAGATTACGGTCGTTATATCGGAACGCCTTTTGTCGCCAGAGACATGCTCTCCATGGTCGATGCCCTTGGCCAAGGTCGCCTGCTGAATTACTGGGGAGCCTCCTACGGCACGGTCTTAGGACAGATTTTTGTCTCGATGTTCCCAGATCGTGTCGGGCGAGTCCTACTCGATGCTAATATACTTGCCGATGATTACCTTACTAGTACCTGGATCGGCAGTACTCGCGACACTGAGAAAGGTCTGTTACATTTATTCAATGAGTGTGTTGAGGCAGGACCCAAATATTGTTCTTTGGCCGAGTATGCTGGGGGAAACACCACAGGGCGCGCCTTGATGAATGCCCTCAATAAGGCCATGAAGGAATCGAAGGATTGGCGTCTTCCTGAAGAGCTGGGTGACAGCGTAGTGTTATTGAAGGACCTGATCGCTGCATCGCTCCAGACTCTCGAGAGCTTACCCGATGCCATTGCACTTGTCGAAATGGTCCTGAATATCAGCTCGACTGGCGATTTGGACACAGGCTCGGACGCAGAAAACACCTCGACACCCGCGGCGCCGTGGAACAAGGGCACAGACGCCCTACTTGGTATCAAATGTAGCGATTCCTCTTTCCGAGTCCAAGATCCCGACGATCTCTATTCTATCTACCAAGCCCACCTTTCTCAGAGCTCATTTAGTGATGTTGCTGCGAAAAAGCAACTCCCCTGCGCTCAATGGAAGTTCTCTGCCGCGGAACAGGTCGATACTAATACTCTTCGAAACATCAATACGAGCTTCCCAGTTCTTCTAGTTAACGGCAAATACGACCCTCTTGCTCCGGCTAGCTACGCTTGGGAGGTCTCGGCCCGGCTAAGAAACAGCAGGGTCATCATTCATGAGGGAGCTGGGGTGAGTCCCTACCTATACACATCAAGATGCATGCTCTAATTCCTCTTAGCACGGTATAACTGCTCATGAATCCACATGTGTTGAGGAAGCAGTTGGCAAATATTTTACTGATGGAGATCTGCCTAAAGTTGGTACGGTATGCAAGCCTGTTGAATCTGTTTCCGAATATCTCGTGCGTACAGGGAAGAAGGTCGAGAGTGAGGACGAAACAGATGAAGGTAATTGATGCAAATTGGGTGGTGGGAGAGGCCGGAGTTCCGAATGCCCTTTACAACTAGAGGCTTAGTACATTCAAAGGGACTATCCTTGTACACACATGTGAATCCTTGGCTCTGGCATGACGTCAAATATAATAGCCAACCAAAATTGTTCCACTTTCATTTTTCGCCTCTTACAGGCACAAATATGAATGTACAGCGCATGAACAGCCTAAGGAATCTGTAGTCAGCACTTTCGGATACAAGAAGTGCCTATCGTGCCTATATTGAGTGTAGGGAACAGATCGCCGCCGGGGAAAAGCGTTTTCGCCCTGCACTTACGCAGTCTGCTGCTACCACTGAATGACCTTTGGTCTTGACGTTCTCAACACTAGTATCCAGCTATTTATCGGATGGACGGCGACTATTGGTTGCTCAATGTAAAGCAGCGCATCCAGAACAACCAAGCCATTGCACGCGGTGGTGTTGGTCGTGTTACTGATCAGCCGCGCCTCACGAAAGTATGTTATACTTTAGACCACTTCAACTGCCGAAGGGTCTGTCACGTCTACTTAATATTGACCAAGCCGAATTTTACTAACTCCCAGAACCTACAAGGCCCACAGTGGATGACCCTGACAATTTTTTCTTATCCTTCCGACGTACAGCGTTTGCTTGATACTACGACCTTGCCTCTCATTGTTTGAATTACCCCTTCGCTTCTTCCGCCATAGGCGCGCTAGGAGGTTTTGTTTACTTCGGTGTGCTTTCTGACGCTGTCCCCATGAGTCGGGTTTACCATCGCCTACTGAATCTCTCCAGTGGTGATCGCAGCATGCGCTGGTTCCTCTACAACGGGGTAACCCAATCAGACAGGACATTGATCACCAAAGCGCCCTTGGACGCTGGCTGTCTAATGAGACGGCTGGTACAGTGTATTCATTCCATAGCTCTCCCAAACGCTGGATATTTTCTGGGCCTGTTTTCTGGCTGCTAAGTTGACAGAGAGTCCCTTCATTAGAGAAATCGCCCCGGTAATTCATTTTTACATGTAAATCAGGCTTTTCTGACCCGTGCGGTAAGTACGGTTGCCACCTGGAAGCAACAAAGCATGAATGCGCATTAAAATTAAGGGTCACGAGACTGTGTGCGAAGTTAGTTTTCGATGATTCGATACGTAAACAGAAATTGTATTCTTTAGCTGTGTGCACCAAATATACATACATCGAAGAGATATTAAATGAAGGTGCACACAAGACAAAAGCAGCCCGTACTCAATTCGCATGTAGTATGACAATGTCTGCATTTGAATTTCTGTTATAAGCACGACCCAAATCCATAATAAACTCAAGATACTTGAGTGAAGTTGTTCCAGAAAGAATTACTCTCACTAAGAACTTTATCTCATGCACATTAATTTTTGAAAATTTGATTTTGATGAAGTTTGTGTATTTCGGGCCTATGCGTCTCGACAAACCTTGTCAAGGAAGGCAAAACCATCGTTCCCATGTCATGAGTATTAAGACGGTTCTTTTCTTCCAATCACATCTTTCTTACAATTGTGTTGATCCGGGACTCGCCAAACTTCCCTAACTTCCACGGATGCAAATAACATAGGGAAACATAACACCGTACACACAGCTCCTCCGTTGCTTGAGTACCTTGGATCTCAACTGGAACGTCGCAACCATGTCTCACGTGAAGGGCAGTCCTACTTTCACTTGCTTTCCTAGGCTTCCTATCGACATCCGTCTTCTTATATGGGAATGCGCACTGCCGCCAAAGCGAAATCTCAGGATCGGTTGTCGTATCGACGATGGGGAAATCCCGTTCCGAATTCCACGTTTCTGGACTGCGTACGGAAAGATAGAATTCTTGCAGCCTCCCCCCAAGTCTCTCTTCCTAACTTGTTGCGAGAGCCGACGCGTAGCTCGTTCTAAAGGTTCATTTGTGGTAACACGCTACGAACGGTGTTCAAGACACACTACTTGGGTTGATTCGCAGATTGGTACCGTATTCATGTCACTGAGAGGGCCTGCGCTCAACCAACTTCGCTCATTGCGGTGCGAAATCGATGCTATTGCCACTTTGTGGCCGACGCCTCAGCATTTGATCAGTCTTTATCAAACGCTGGATTTAAGGAGGACTGAAACAGGCTCTTCTCCTGTCAAGACCATCTACATTGGGCTCTCAGGAACAGGAAGTACATTTCAGAGGAGGTCCCAACTTTACGCAAACTCGGTTTATCGGGACGAAGCTGATTTCAAAGTTGTCGGACTCGGCGACGAGGAAGTACCTGGTCTCCTGAGAGCTTGTTTAGACCACGATCTTTTGATTGATGGTATACACTCAATGTATCACCGCGATACTTGCTGCTATCTCGAGCACCTGAAGCAATATTGGGAAAAAGATGAACGCGCTGAAGAGCTACGCTCGATCTGGAAGACACTCACTTTGGGCCAAAACCATCGGCCACCTGTTCTGGAACCAGCCATCATCTTTAGCCGGACAAGGTCAGGAACTTCGTTCGGAATGTGTCAAGACTCCCAGGAACACGAATGGTCGGCGGGTCTTGTGTTTACAAGACAGGATATTATGAGAACATACGACACAAATAACATCGGTCGTACCACTCAGATGTTGCGTACTCCTCTGGATTGTGATGGTTTTTGCAGAGGGCGGGTGTCAGCTGTGACTGAAAAAGATGTTGTGTAAGAATACTATCATATTGGGAAAGACTTTTCTGGGCGCATCGTGACGAAATAGTGGGAAACTGATACGGTTCGTGTTTGTTCCATGAAGGGTGGCTTGGGGCCTCGAAACGATGTCTCAACGGCCAACCTTAACAAGTAAAAAGGACACGGCATTTCTGGTTGTTGAGAAGGATTTAATTATCAATAAAAAAGATTTGTTTCTCACAGCCAGTGTCTGACTCTGATGAAGATTTGCTGTAATATGAGTGAGTTCTGCCGAAGAGAAGGACGGGCAGTGGATGTCAACCCAAGGGTCAGTAAAAGGGCATTCAAGGTCGACTATCCAGAGGGCAGCTCTCAACAAGACTGAGTCGAAGGCAAGAAGTGCTGGCTGAAGAGACTGAGTTTGTTATCAGACTGTTTGAGATACCAATGGGGGGAATGAAGTAGAGAATATGGAAGCCTAGCTAGGTTTGAGAAGGTTCTTCACGTCAACAGAGCTATGGGGCTACCATAAAGAATTTTCGTAACTATACGGATATACAATCGCGTGTTTACTCGGAAATAAAAGAGGTTGACCGCGCTGCTAAACCTGGCAGCACCATTTTCATCTGCGGAGCAAAATAGCATCAAGCTCCTCCGTTTGCAGCCAAATTGGAGAGAATGGCATGCGAATGGGGCAAACTTGTAGCAAAAGGTCATAGTCATTTGGTGTGGCCCATTCTCGTACCTTACCTAGGGTCTAGCGATGCGGGGGTGGATAGCTTTCACCCACCATTGGCAGACGTACGAAGACTGAAAGCGCCCCAGGTTCAGCAAGGATAACAAAATGAGAGGTCAGCACAGCGATGCCTCCAACTTCGAGGCACGCTCGTGATCTGATTATGCACGTGCTGGATCCAAACTTGGCAATGTTGAGAGTGTTATTGCATGAAGGTTCTCGAGAACATCCGACGCCCGCACGTGCAGTCTACAGTTTCGTATACGCGCCAAGGATTCCGTCTTACCCGCAGCCTGGAACCGATCTGGGATCTTGATCAAGACATTCGCCAAGTCGCGTTACAATCAGACGAAATACCCGCATTCCATGTGAAGCCATGTCAGCTTGGAAGGCGATCCACAGGAGCTCGCTCTTTCAAGCTCCAAAGGCTGGAATCCACTTTCGGACCGCAGCTGAATCCTTCGTAGAGACGCCAATTAGAAGCCTGCAGCAAAAGATTAAGGGTCCGCATAGCCACACAGCTTTGTTTCAACATTGATACAGAACTTGGAGGCATCGCACAGGACACAATTTAGTATTGTAGTCCATTGTTTCGCAGTCAAGTCTCACACAAATAAAAACCGTCAGAGACAACACGAAAAACGCCAAAAGACGCAGGAACAGCCACAGAGGTTCGGCCCGCACTAGAAATGAAGAGTACCTGAGCTTGGACATTTGCAATGCCCTCTGGCATGTTGCAAAAGCTACAGACAAGGGTCCCCTGAGGAATGCTAAGCCCCGGTGCCCGCCGCTATACGAGACCCGACATTAGCACCATAAGGCATTCCTCTCAGCCCAGTCTAGATGTCGGTCCATTACAGTTTCGAACCCAAATTAGCAAATCCTTCAGAGTATGCAGCTTCTTATAAAACAGGTATCCCAGGTCAAAACAATGGGTAGTTACAGATCAGAAGAATCACTACTTGCAATCTTCTCACCATGCATCTGACCTCCTACCTCTCCGTCGCCGTTTCGGTCCTTGGCCTTGCGACCGCTTCGCCAAAGGGCAGTGCGACAAAGCGATCTCCTGAGCCCAAGTTCGAGGGTGGTCATTACCATGTCGACCGAGCGACCAAGTTCGCCAACAAGCAAGTCTGGACCTTTGAAGGCAAGACTCTTCCCGAAGGCCTGTACATTAGCGACTACCAAGTCGGCGACACTCACGTGTACAAGCCCTCCGGTGTTAAAGTCCGCAATGGCTACCTTGAGCTCACAGTCAAGGGTGGCCAAACGGAAATGCCTTACCAGGCTGCCGAGGTCGGTACTGGATTAACCAACATCAAGTACGCCTCTGTACGAACTACTGCCATTCTTGCCGATCCTGCAGGTGTTTGCAATGGTACGATTGTTTATCTCTTCTCAAAGAACCGGCGGGATTACTCACATTGTATAGGAATGTTTTTCTACTACGACGACACCCAAGAGTCCGACATTGAGTGGCTCTCCGACCCCAAGTCCGAATCCAACTTCGGCGGCGTTCGCAAGCTCTGGTACACCAACCAGGACACTACCGGCGGTGGAAACCCCTCTGACAAGCCTTTCAACCCTCCTGCCAATCCCACCACGACCGAGCACGAGTACCGCATTGACTGGACTCCGGGTCTTACTCAGTTCTATGTTGACGGTGTCAAGCAGTGGCAGACCAAGAAGAACGTTCCTACTGTTCCTGGTTCTTGGATCTGGAACAACTGGTCCAACGGTGACATTGGCTGGAGCGCTGGCCCTCCTAAGAAAACTGCTGTTTTCAAGATCAAGAAGATCGAGATGTACTACAATACTGCTTAAGAGATGGATGTGGGAGGGGCGTTGGAAAAGTGGATGGGAGATAAAAGATTAGCATTAGCATTATAACATGATTGTGTGTAATAAACTGTACTGCGTCACTTTTGTCAGTTCGTGTGTGAGAAATGGTAAACCAGAAAGAGACATCATACATGTATAGGAAATAAGAAACTAATCCCGGAACTATTTAATACCACAGAAGGATCATCGCATTTGATACATGGATATATTTACTTACGAACTTTTATATAACACCTAGTTCATCTCGAAATTTTGCCCCTAGAGCCAAGTTACAAAAGGACGGCTAATAAGAATAAGAATAAATGATGCTTGCCCAATGGTTACCGTGCTAGCTAGATTAAGCCTACAAGATAGGTCATAAAAGACAGCCAAGGCGCCAGAGTTCTCTCTGCCGTTTCTCCCGTGTTCCTGGCCTATGAACATTCCTTAGCGTGCCGTGTTCCTGAGCATAGTAATAAGCTGACTACAAATGATCAAGGTTTGACGTGCCGTGACGCCTGTTCTTACGCAAAGAATGAATGACAAATGGCATGATCCCAGCATGCCGTATAACAGATATACCGGATGCGAATTCGAGGTTGCTCCTCCAGCTTAGCTCTTACATGGGAAGTTTACATGACGTTTTAGGGTTTCTAGATCAAGTATGATACAGTGGTATGGGTACTCAATAGTTTCATAGTATTCAACAACGATTTACACTGCGTGGCTACTGTGATGTTTACTTCACGAAAAGTTCAAGAGAAGCAGATGTCATAGCCAGGGAGTTACCATGACTCTTAGATCTTGTATCAAGATAATTTAAAGCTATCAAATCACCGTACAATTCTGTATTGATCGTCGCATTCTAAATTGGTGTGAACTTGCTCGTCCCAGACATCATACCCATTACTCCTCAGGCTGAGTCTCTTTCGGCTTCACGGGCTTCTGTCCATAAACACTGTACCTGATATTTGGTCAGCTTTCTCACCGAGTTCGTGTCATTCGATACTTACACCGTGCCAACAGTCTGCGTCTTAGGGTTCATAATAACCTTGCGCATCTCCGCTGCAAAAAGATGCATCTCTTCCGGACTCCATCCAAGAATATCGCACAGAGGCAGTTTCACAAACCCATCCAGGCCCTGACTGAAAGACAGACTGACAAACGCTCCCAACTCTTTCTTGTTCTTGTCCTTTGGCCACTGACCAACAGGTATCTTGTGCGTTTGGAAGTTGATCTCCGAGAATCCTGCCGCTTCAGCAAGCTTTTCGAGCTTGCGGTCGCTGAAGTCAAAGGTTTTGCCAATCTTCTCGCCGACTTCGATGAAGGCTTTGGCCCATCGTGTGTAAATGCTGGATAAATCGGTCAATGTCGGGCTCAAAGAGTTGGGAGTTCTAGTAAAGCATACTGCTCGTCGTCCACATTCACATTCGGGTTCTGTGATAACATCTGAATATCAGGATCGATGTGCTGGAACCAGCCACCTGGCTTTAGAAACTTGTACACTTGGCTATACAACTTGTCCCAGTCATCAATCGATCCTTGCAGATATCGAATGTGAATAAAGTCAAACGATTCTGGTTCGAACGTCCAATCCAGTTGAGCATCGTCAATCTGAAACTCTACGTTCGGGGGGACGAAGGAAGGTTGAGTGGGTGTAATGTCCGTAGCAATGACCTTGGCCGACGGAAACTCATCCGCAATGTTGCTAGGGCATGTTAGTTATAGACTTAGGATATTTCAATTTCACTAACATGGCCCAGATTCCTGTGCCTGTACCGATGTCAAGAATATTCTATCGCGTGTTAGAACCAATCTTTCAGCTGGTTTAGGTCAGGGCTACCTGAGGTGAATCTCCAATGGGAGGAAGATAGAGTTTATCATCCAGCATCAACGTCAACCAATGATGTCTATACATGTCAGTCGAGATGAAAGCACAGTGATGACTTATATGAACAACATACATCAGATCAAGCGCTTCGAGTTGCTCCTCGTCATTGGGAGCCCTAACTCGTCAGCGATACAGTCTTTTGCCGCGATAAATGGCCTTACCAATGTCTTCCATATTTCGGATTGGCATATGTTCGACCTTGAAAATACCGATGCTCAAAAATGCTCGATGTGATGGACGCCGTTGATTCGATGTCGCTGCATTCCGATCAGCGCATGAGTTGTGTGTGCATGCTTGAATTCGTACCTCTCTGCACTAATATCGCTTGCGTCGTCCAGAAAAGGATCCTAATTGAACTCCAGTCAGTACTGAATAATTTCAATTCGCCGATCTTATTCTTGGACCGGCGACACTTACCGCTTCAATCTGAGTCGGCATCATCTTGTCCAACACGGTGAAAGGATGCTCAAGTAACTGCATCACTGCTGCGGGGTCACTGATACCTTATGTATCCGCTCTCTTTGCAGGACACCGAGGCAGCTGAAGTGATAGGTCTGACCATCCCTCACTGCAGACATGGGCGTCAAATTGCATGAACATGGGTTATATCCACTAACAGAAGAGTGACAAGCGGGGCTTGTTGCATGGATTGATCAAGGGTATCATGTCCGTCTTGTCTTTGTTTACTCTGTGGTAGGTCGCTTCCCGCGTGTATAGAGTAACTCGAAGGGCAATATCCTTGTTCGATTTCAGATCTTGGTACTCCATTTCTTCAGAATATTTTCTCTCTTAGACTCAATATCTAACACCGTCTACAGTTCGGTCAGCTTTCTTTTCTCTTCTCCATCTTGCGGGGATAACTACGCTAATGCGACCACGGCTTCCGAGCTTTTTCAAGTCAGGATTTTCATTTGTTGAGTGCCTTGTCATTGGCTCTTGAAGGTCTTTACCGTCAATACCGGAGGAATCGGTGTAACGTGTTCGTTCCGTAGCCATTCATGCTAGTGCGATCGGGCTGTCACAATGGAAGATGCCAATCCAGGCTGTGCAACTACTCCGAGGGGTGTGATAGGCAATACATGCAATCGCGCCAAAGGTTACTAGTGGATACGCTTTGTAGTTTGAACAAGCTTTAAAAAGACGAACCGCAGGACAGATGAAGGATCGGCCGGTGCGGGGGTTGCATTTGTTATCTGATTAGCGAAGATGTGACTGCAATTATTATTACAGGGCATATCGGTAACCGAAGTTCGTGACACCCTCAAATCTCTTCAAGATTATGCTGGCTGGTGACACCATTCTTTCTTCATTAAAGTCGCAAAAAGTCGCTCCAGCAATTCCAGTCAAAATCATCCCCAAGGGTGAGATCCAGTCCTTCAAGCCCATCCACATCATTAACCGGCACCTCGGCCTCAGCATTCGCAGCGCGTCGCTTACTCCAAAGCATATGAATAAAAGACGGCGTAGCCTCACCCTCGGTCAGCATCTTTCGGCGCACCTCCCATGCCTCCAGAGTCAAATTCCCAAGAGCAACAAACAGAGGATTTTCAGTGTCCTCGATTATCTCAGGGTGGTCGTGATAGAGACCATCCACCAATTTCCAAGCCAGCTCAATGCGAGGACCTTGATATCGCTGACGCAGCTCACTAATGACGTGTATGTATGCGTCAATCTGATATTTCGTAGTCAAGTGGGTGAATATGTGGAATGAGAACTTGCTCTTGTAACCCACATCAATGAGCTCCAAGAAAGATAATGCTGCATCAAAGAGAATGTCGTTTTCTTCTTGGGTCATGTAAACATCTCCGTCGCCGGCACCTGCTCGCCTCCTAGGATGGTGGATTTTGAACCGCAAACGAGCGAGGGCCAAGTTAGCCATGGCATGCGTCAAATTGTAAAAAGGAATACGCCGATCAAGCTTGCTCAAGTACTTTTCTTGGTAAATAGTCTCGAGTTCATTGAGAGCATCGTCTTCGCCTTTGGTCGGCGTTTTACCTTTAACAGAGCCAGGCCCAAAATTCTCGAATAGCTTGACAGCTTTGGCGGACGATCGGAGCCAGAGGGTGACTTCGAACTTCATCAGAACGCAGGCCATCTCTGTGGGCCCAGTGTGCTCGATTGGAGGTTCCAACATATCTGGATGTAAGTCGGCGTCGTTGATGTTCAAGGGAGGTCGAGTGTCGCCAAGTTCGAATATGGATGGTTTAAGGCATGGATTGGAAACAGCGCAAATTCTAGATTCGAGGCCCTTTAGCTGCCACCACAGCCTAGTTCGCATTTCCTTTTCGAAGAAAGACAGTCTTGTGTCTGAGTTTGTTCTATGCAGACCCATTATGTGTCCAAGCCGCACGGCGGTTACTACCAAGGTGGATGCTAGTTGAGATTCCGGATCCGAGAAGATGAAGAGAACCATAGCTTGAAGGACCTCGAAGTTCTTTGTTGTGAGAAAGTCGGCTTCAGCAAGAGCTCGAACCGTTCCCGCTCGGTAACGTGGGAGAAGAACTGCTCTGTCTTGACCTAAAGAAGTCTGACACTCATCTGAAGACATCGATGTTATGGAAAGCGTATAAACGGCAAACATCAAAGCTGATAAGGGCTTCGGTATTTGTAGAGGGTCCCAAATAGCATCGAGAATGCGCTTTTGCAAGCTTGGAACATGGGTGATTTTGAGAAGAGGGTTGACTGTTTCGACGAATGTTTGCCAGAGGAGGTAAATTTGCTTTGGTTCTGGGTGTAGCTCATGAGCTTTAGACTCCATGTCGAAGAGCATATTGTGCAAGGGTGGTGATGGAAAGAAGAAGGGGTCTTCTTTGTGGCGTAAAGCCTTCATGGAAGGAAATTTGAGCTCTGAACTGAGTTTTGACCACAAACATCTAATTAGACTCTGGTTAGTCCTAAGAGCTGGATTAAATATCGCGTTTCCCCCATACTTACATCTCCATTGGAGCTGGCGAGTTGTCCGCCGTAGAAGCACCAGGCTCCGATTTAGCTTCCAGCCCAGAAGACACCCAGATATTGGCATGTTGGGTATAGTCGATGTTGTGTTTTTGCATCAAATCTTCATACTGAGCTAGTCTAGCGAGTAGATCCTCATCGGCAGCCCTCTTGCGAGGTTTTGGTGGAAGAGGCGTCTCGTAGCAGCATTGAGCCTGTGTTTTCCGACAGTTGGAACAGGGATGTCGTTTGTCGCATTTGACTTTGCGACGAGCACATACTGTGCAAGCATATTTGCTCAGTCCGTTGTTTTGCGCACTCTGGGGAGTCATGGTTGAGGAAAGATTAGTTTGAGGAGAGAGTGATGATTGTACTGAACTTTTGAAATGTCGGGAGATGAGAGGAACACTCGGGGGCTTCGGACCCAGAATAGGTCTAGCGTCGGGCGTGCCAGATCCGACAGATCATCGGGCTGACGGCGCCTGGAATGCTGACTGATGCATAAGCCATTGACTTATTTGTGAGACGGGTGAGGGTGGTAGGGTATTGATTATCAACTTTCCTTCAAGCTCACTTTTTTCGGGTCGTTCGAGTATGTAGACCACTTTGGAGACAAATTCGCTACATTATGCAACCTAGCACATGGCCTGGGCGCTGGTCCGTGGTGCCGAGGCATGGCCCAGTTGACGTAGACACTTGCGGGGCTGTCCTGATGATCTCAACGACCTTGTCGACGTCTTTCGTTTTATCCTAAACAATCTCAGACGCAGTTGCTCACCATGTCCGACACAAGAATCACTTTGGAAGAAGCCCATCGGCGCTTCAAGGAGCCAATCTCCAGACCGGCCGCCATAAGATATGCAATTGTTTCCTACATATTGCATTCCTTCATTGTGGTGGTCAATTACGCACAATCCGTGAAGGAAAGGTTCATAACACCAGCAGATGCGCCCAACGTGGTCAAAACTTACGCTTGTCGACCAAAGTTACCCATAAGGTATGTTTTGCAACCAAGATCCATGTGTTGATACTTGCGACTAACTCTTCCTAGGATCTTCTTCCCAAAAACATTTGACTCCAAGTCTCAGAAAAAGCTACCAACCCTCCTCAGCATCCATGGAGGCGGCTTCGTCGTGGGCGATCCACGAGATGATGACCTCTGGAACTACACTTTCGCAAACATGCATTCAGTTCTGGTCGTCGCGCTGAACTACTCCAAGGCTCCTCTCGCTCGCTTTCCAACTCCAACTTACGACCTAGAGCAGCTCATCCTGGCTGCTTTGTCGGACCCGTCTCTCCCAATTGATAAAGACCGCGTTGCACTGGTGGGCGCCTCTGCTGGTGGAAATCTCGCCCTTTCTGTCTCCATTCTTCCCAGCATGTGTGGCAGTGGAGATGGCGTGAGACGCATCAAGACAGTTATCCCCATGTATCCAGTGGTCGACATGTCTGTGAAGCGAGACTACAAGACGCAAACGCGACAGTACAAACCTTCACTGGGAGGATTTCGTGCCAAGCCGAACGATTACCTTCTGCGACTTTCTCCAGTCTTTGACGCGGCTTATACGCTACCAAGCCAAGATCTCCAAGACCCATTGCTCAGTCCCATCTACGCGCCAAAGGATCAGCTGCCGCCTAATATCTTCTTACTCGGTATCGAACTTGACATGCTGGCTAATGAATCCTGGAGAATGATATGTGGCCTGGCAGGCCGTAAGGTTGGGAATGAAACGGTGGGCCAAAGTCACACAGGCCCGGAAGGAAAGCTTGTACTTGATGATGAGAGATTCTCGTTCGAGGCAAAGACGGAAGGTGGTAACTATAGATGGTTGTTGGTCCCGGATCAGATTCATGGCTACGATCACTATCACCAGCTGGAGATGTTGCACAGAGATAGGACGTTGGCAAAAGATGCCGAGCCGAAGACGAAAGAGGCCCAGAAGTTGATTGGAGAGTGGTTGTTTCAAGGGCCCTTCGCTTAGATGGACTGCTTCATCACCTTTTCTCCTTTATTCTCCACCAGCGAGCTCCTCATACAGTAGATTGTGTCATCTTTACTAAGAAATCATAAAATAAGAAGACTTTAGGATGGCTTCATAAACGCTCATCATATACTCCCCAAGTTTCTAGTCTAAATTACCTATGAGATCAGGGTTTCTTTACTCAGCTCCGGTCACACTTTTTTATCAACCAACGCCTTTTATAAGCTCCCCACCCCCGATAGTCCCAGTCGTAGTGCCCTGCTCACAGGCCTATTCCAGTACTTACTTATAGCAGAGACAGCCGCCCTGATCTCTGTTCACACGTTATGAAGATTCAGTTTGGCATGCTTAGCAGACTGACGGCCAGCGCTTGTGGGCTTCGGGCTATTATAAACACTTTTGGAAACGTGGCTCATTCGTACATAAAAGTCCTTGTAGCCAACTTGACATGCAATTACAATCGTACCGAAGTCATATGCCTCAGTGACACATTTAATCATCGCGGGTAATAATAGTAGCGGTGGAGGAATAAGTTCATCTTTTAGGTCTTCCTACTAATAAGATATCTTGAAGGTATGCAAACGCCAACCCGTGGCCGCAATATTGAACAGTGTCGCATAAGAATGGTATGTACATAAATCATTGCTCAACACGTGTACTATATACAAGGGTAATCGAAAACGCAAGCGCTCATCTTTTAGCTAGTAACATCAAAGGTGTGGGCCTGGATGTTGATCTTGTCGACAGCCCAGGTCTTGCCACCATCAGAGGAGCTGAAGCCAGAGGAGGTAGCCTCGTTAAGGCCAAGGGTGTCCTTAAATGTCTCATCGGCCTCGTTCAGGATGATGGTGGTGTCGAGGTACTCTGATTTCATTAGTCACGGTTGGTTCAGGTGCTGAGAGAATACTTACCATGAGCATCCACGGTGCCGACACAAGCGTCATCCTGGCACTCAACAGCGGTGCCCCAGCCCTCAGCGTGGCCAGAAGCTTTGAATTGTTAGCTAAACATACTTATATGTGCGTCGAACAAGACGATTACTCACAGGTAGAAAGGGAAGAAACGACCTTTCCGTTAATGGCGACGGTCTGGTCATACTTATCGGTAGAGTCATTGTAGACATCTGCGCTCAAGTCAGTACATGTCTGTAAGCTATACTCGAGGTGTCCTTACAGTGGATTGTCAACTTAGCACCGGCGTCAGCGGGAACCTGCTTTCCGCCTAGCTGTTCACCTATCTCGAGTCAGTCTTGAACACTTCGTGCCACCAATGTTGGGACGGACTTTCCAAGGTTGATGCCCAGGCACACCACTGGCCTGCCTTGGCACCGCAGTTACTGTTCACAATTAGCCTCACATCCTATTTCCACCTAGAATTATACCTACGCGTTGGGGTCGGAGAAAGCGACAGCCAGAGCCTGAATGAGATCACCGCCGCTCGTTCCCATACCAGGCCAGAGAGCCAGACGGTCCTTGGCAGGGCTAGGGACCTTGGGCAGAACAAGAGTTGTGGTAGCCTCACGAATCCATGACTTGGTAGGGCCGAGGGAGAAAGCAGGGCCGAAGCTGACAAGACCCTGGGCGTTGGCCGCAGAGAGGAGAGCGAGGAGGCTGAGAGAGGTAGTGAATTGCATTTTGACTGATCGATGAGCCGCCGAGATGAAAAAAAAAACTCGTGTTCTGTGTTATTGTTGAAGGCGGCTTCCGTTACTCTGGAGGAAGTTGTAGCAAACCTAACATAGGCTGATCGATGAACTGAGACTGGAGTTTTCGAGATGGAAAAGTCATCAAGGCGGTTTCTCATAAATAATATAGTATTTCGTCCCCTGGCTTAAAGCGAAACAATTCCCAGGTCGGAGAATTGTGAGCTATGTTCCACCTATCACGGCCTTGGCGTTTTGCGCGCACGATTGTTTCATGTCATGTCGGTGGAGCATCCTCCGTGATAATTCCCCAATTGCCGGTATTCCGAGTTATCTGATGGTTAAATGCCACATCCTGGCGCGACTTGTCACAAAAGTTCAGGGCGGGTCAAGGATTGGTGCAATCTGTGGTTCTAAAACAGGGACGGGGAAATAAGCCGGTCTTCGGGAGCACGGCACGGAGGGTTAAAGGACGAATGCAACGTCACCTGTAAACGTTCATCAGTGGACTTGGGTGCGGTTCTAAAGTTCTTTTACGTTTCATTGTTCATCATCACTCAATCTTTGGAGGGATATAAGCAATGTAACGCTCTAGCACTGACAGTGAAAAATGATTGAAATAGGCTCTGAAATCTACGCAAATTATCCTCGTCGTTAGGCAATTTTTCCAAATCAGTCGAGAATATTCTAAGGATCCTCTGACATATCATAGTTTTGGAAGTCCTCGGGCATATGAACAAGGGATTCCCACATATCCTAGCAAGAAACCATTAGTTCATCGGCGTAATTATATACGGGAGAGTAAAGGACAACCACTTACCCAATCGACACCGTCCGAACTGTTCAGCATAGCCTCGATTCCGTGGAACTCGGCCGAGATAGGAACATCGTTTGTGTTAGGCCGCATGTCCGTATTAACTGCTCAAATCAGTTTAATCGCACAGATAGTGATGATAGTGGGTAATGCGTACCGTTAAGGGCCGGGGCCTTTCCAGCACTGCGCACGCTGGGTAATGAATCTTGCTGGCCCTTGGAGGTGGTAGAAACAGCATTTAGCATAACTGATAGCATATCATACGCCTGTCGCGCTTCGACAGAAACTCCTTTAAGCGCTGCCCAGAATGTTTGAGAAGTCTGTAAGGCCTCAATCATTGCCTGGCGAGTAAAGCCAACAAGGTTCCAATTTTGTTGATGAGATGGTGCGCTGAGCTCAAGACAGATGACCATAGATGCTAGCGAAAAGTCATGCCGCTCGAGAGAGGTAAGAAACCACCTCTCCTTGTACAAGAGTCCTCCAACTTGAACTTCCTTCAAAATACTGGCCTGGTGACCCAGGACTGTCATTGCTGAGTTGACACAAGCCGTCCTCGAGTAGTTGTACTGAGGATCTTGAAACGCCTTGGTCATGTGATGGCGATGCAGGGTACATCGTGCTTTCTGGAATAGTAGTTCCAGGTTGTAGCGTCGGATCAAGAGATAGGGCGGGACCATGATGCAATCTTCCAGCTTAGCTATACGAAAGCAAGACGGCATGGACTCATGTGCCTGGTGCAGTTGTCTGTCAAGAGTCATGATCTCTTCGTAGTTCTCCATCTTACCTAGGGAGACTTGGTTGAATATTGTTCGAAAGACAGTCATCAACTTGACCTTGGTGATAGTGTACAGCACAGGGGTGCTCTGCGTGTCGGGCCGCGGCGGAGGGAGTTGGGTTGATTCCGGGCCAAAGTCTTCGTCTAAGATATTCCGGGGTAGTCGTGTGTCGCACTGCGACTCTTGGATGAGTGAAGGTAGCCCCAACTGACAAGAGGTCAGAATGTCAAGTTGTTGAAGTACACCCCACACGCGGCGTCGCATCTCCCCCTCAAAGGGAGAAATACGTGGATATTTGTCGGGATCGCGATGATAGCCCATCCGCATCGCCAGCCGGATAGTAATGCCGGTAATAATCCATACGCCCAAGTGAGCGTCCCGGCGTCGGACGAATTCGCCATGAATATTAAGTAAAACCGTCTCCATCGTATACTTACCCGGAGCTGTTGAGTATTTGGATAAGAGGAGACAGTCTGTACATCGCCGTTGAAAGGTTTCTGTGACCACTAGAGGGGATCCCATTCCCTCAGGCAGCTCATCCTGTGTTCGAAGATATAGGAAAGTACCGGTTGCCATTATTCCGAAGAACATGCCAATCCATTGTGTTGAGACCGACTGAGGATCTTGCCAGAAGCGTCTATACTATTGCAGACTTTAGTAAGCAGAGAAAATGGTAGCATTAGGGGTGTCCACAAACCTCGTTTTCGAACTCCTTCGAGTGGGTAATCACTTGATAGGATAAGCCAATGCACACCATAGAGACAGGAGATACATACTGGTTCCTGGTTCAGTGGAGGTAAAGTATCGAGCCACAAGCCTATCGGCGATGTTCTTTGGCGGGATGTCTGCAAGTATATCTTCAAGACTCAGGTCAAGCGTGCCTTGTCCCAGAAGCATTGGTTCTTGGCTCTGGGCTTGATCCACAATGCCTAAATCGCTAGAATCATTGGACTCATTGAGGTGCTCTCTGATGTGCTCGACCTATCACACCAGTGTCAGTTAGATAAGTCTTTGTTTCGACCTGTGTACCTTACTTCGTGACAGATAGCTGACCAATGACTACTAGACACATAGATGGTCTCGTTAGGATTAGCCATCATCCGACCAGGTTTGACCGCAGAGCCCTCGCTATGAGAAGACTGAACAGATGCATTGTTAGTGGCGTAAGTGCTTGCTGGACTCTTAACACTAGGAGCACCAGCAGGTGTAGCCTGCTGCTGCTGAGGTGGCAACTGTGAAACGATGGAGCCAAGAAGCTGCTCAAGATGGCGGACACGATCATTTAGATCCGTCTGTTTCGGATCACGCCTTTGAGCAGCGACTCGTCCTCTAGGCCACGGAGCATATGCGCAAGTGACGTTCCTCGCGACGCAATTGCTACATGGCTCATCTCGGTCGCATTTCAGTCTATCTCGTCAGCGTGAAACGTCATCTTGGTCAGTCAGACAAAGCTGACGTACTTCCGTTGCCTACAAGAGCTACACGACAGCGTTGCTCGGACAGGCTGCATGTTTGATTCTATTTCAACGGCCTGAGTGTTTTGGTCTTGTAGGTTGAGACAATAAAAAGTGCACGAAGAATTACAAACTCCACCTCTGTTGGGCTGAGATAATTTAAGCTTAGATCCTCTAGTGTGACAAAATTGCCCAAATGGAGTTGGACTAATGCCGAGGCTTACGTCACGTGGACCCTTGACGAGCTGCCTACTCTATTTGATCACTGCATTTGCCTGGATTCTTGATCGTATCTTCCTGTTTCATTGATAATGCCTATCAAGCTTATGTCACGCCCAGGATATCACACGTAGGGCTGACTGCTGACTGTGCAGAGCTGCGAGGTGTGGAATAATCAAGGGTGAATGAGATGTACCTCGGCTTATTCAGCTGTACAGCTACCTATTTTACTGCACTTGAGCCATTAAAATTCCCATGCTCGGACTATACATCCAATCTCTAAGCAATTGGCGCATAAAACCTCATGCGGTTCTCAGGATCCCACTTCTTCTTCAACTCCTTAAGTTTCTCGATTCTCCACGGCTCGTGTCCATATATTTCCTCCAGCGACTCAACGCCATGTGCGTAGTTCACATATGCCCGTAAGTGCTCGGGATCCCCACTCGCTTCCAGTAAATGCCTTCTCAACTTCTCACCGTGCTCTTGAGCCAGGGCGTCCAGTGTTGAGTTGGGCTTGTACATGATATACGACGTAACAAGAATCTCATCATCGCGATGCGGGAATGCAGAGTCCTTTGCATCAACTGCCTTGACGCCTTGTGTAGAGTAGCCCTCAAGCAAAAAGAATGATCCTGCCAATTCAGGGACGCGCTGGGATATTTCGGCAATTTCTTTGAACACTTTGCGGATGGCGGGAACGTCGTAAGTCTTCAAACCAATTGGATAACGAAGGGCGGTGACACCTCTCGCACAAGCGACTGAGTCGTCACTCATAAGAGTGATAGAAGCCAGGTCAGGCATGGGAACAACACCAGCGTCGACGTTGACAGGACTGATATTGTGGAGGGGCTTGGCGTAGTCTCTCGCTTCTTGGACGGGGCCGTCGGAGATGATGGCATACCAGATGATAGGCTGCAGGATAATTAGCTATGACCCCTGGCATAACAAGGGAAACCCACCTTGTTGGGGTCAATCTCTGGGACGTTCACAATGTACATCCAGTGGATCAACTCCGGCGGCTGTGTCTTCATCATCTTATTCGTCAGCTCAATAACCTCCTCAAGCTTGTCCTCAAGAAAGATGAAAATCTCATAAGACCAGTTCGGATTCTTGACATCGTGAATGCGATATTCCCATTCAGTTACGATTCCAAAGTTATGACCTGCTCCACGCAGAGCCCAGAAGAGATCTGGGTTACTCTCCTCGGAAGCAGTCACTACTTCGCCATTGGGAAGAACCACGCGCGCAGAGATAACTTGGTCTGATAAGAGACCGTATTGTCCTTGCAGCCAACCGTGGCCACCTCCAAGGATGGGCGCTGAAATACCGACACATTCGCAGATGCCGGTGACTGGGAATTGTTAATAGTGACCCTGACTCTTGGTGAAGAACTTACCCGTTTGCTTTCCTGCTGCCCAAAGATCGTTTACCACCTTCTTTATACTTGCACCTCCACCTATCGTCGCAGACTTGCCGTCCTCGGCAATGTCAATAGCATCCCGGCCTCGGAGATCAACGATGATGACATCCTTGGCTAAGTTCAATGCTTCAGTCGCGCCATGACCGCCAGATCGAGCAAGAAACGGGATACCATGTTCATTGGCATATCGAATCTACAACATGTCAGCAACAACTACCGCCTAATCGTGAACCGTAATGCTTACCGTTTCTTGGACATCGCTTTCAGTAAAAGCAGTTACAACTGCCCCAGCCTGCGGTGCATGCCATTCGCGCCACCTGCTGACGAGGCTGCCGAATGAGGCATCATCTGGAAATACGATTGATGCTTGTGGTGAGAGTTTTGACGAAAGCTCAGGCCATGTATTCTGCGCGACGAGGGATGCTAAGCCGAGTCGGCTTAGAAGCTTCTGTGGTGACGACGTCCTGTTCAGTGCCCAGGCTGCGCCAGCTGCAATAAATTCCATAGTTACGGGCCTCCAAATTCGGTTGAATGATTGAATGTACCAAAGAAGATCAATCGGAGATACCAAGCTGCTTTTCAGTCATTACTTCCTCGGAGGTATCCGTGGTAGTGCTCCGCAAATCCGTCACAGCTTATGTGAGATTATAGTTGGACAGCATCGTTCAGATTCGAGAATTGGGGGTTCCTCATTCCCACGAATATGATTGGATGTTGGTGATGACAATTGGATCAAGATGGTAGCAAACTGCGTTCGTGCTTGTGTTTAGTTCCGCTATAGCACGTCGGCATTCCACTGCAAGAACATAATAATAAAGGTATTGGGATTTAGTTGCAGGAGACTCAATCCGTAAAGATATAAATGAGCTATGTTGTAGAAAAATATTGTGGTTCTCTCCTTGGGAACCTACTTCTATCGTCGGCTCGCTATCATCAACGCGTGCCGCCAAAGATCGTCAGCTAGTGCTCTACAACCGACACTATGACGTCTGATACCCCCAATTCCAGCCCAACCCTTCCACGTCAGCCATCGCTATCTACCCGCATCGCATATCACCAATCAATAATGGATACAGACCTAAGTCCTGTAGTGTTAGATAACGGGTAAGAGAACACCCA
The DNA here is from genome assembly GCA_030411635.1 of Fusarium sp. MBC 119. Taxonomy (NCBI): domain Eukaryota; kingdom Fungi; phylum Ascomycota; class Sordariomycetes; order Hypocreales; family Nectriaceae; genus Fusarium; species Fusarium sp. MBC 119. The sequence continues at coordinate 226,308 of JAPERM010000167.1, forward strand.
ACTCACTATAAGAAAATAGAAGTCGACTGAGAGTATCTAGCTCTGGAAACCTACGAGCTGGCTTTGCCGGGCAGGACTCTCCTGATGTAGTTCTTTGTGAGTTATGCCTCAAAAGAGTGGACTTGATAAAGCCGAAGGGCTCTTGATGCTATAAAGACTGACTCTTGATTGCAGCGGCAGTAGTCGGTCGGCATCGTTATGAAGGGTTCGTGCTCTTTATCTTCCCCTCCTCCAGTGGCTGAGAACTACAAGACTACAAGCCAGCCTAGATCAACGCGACTTTTACGTCGGCAATGAGGCACAATCAAGAAGAAGCATTCTCTCCCTTACGCACCCTATCACTCAGGGTATAGTCAGCAACTGGGACGACATGGAAACCATATGGACTTACGCTTTCAGCCAACTCAACACCCCGCCGGGAAGCCAACCGGTTTTAATGTCTGAAGCACCACTGAATCCCAAGTCGAACCGAGAGAAAATGTGCGAGACTATGTTCGAGAAGTTCGATGTGCCCGCATTCTATGTGTCAATCGCTGCAGTCCTAGCTCTATACGCGTCTGGTAGAGGTAGTGGTATCGTACTAGACTCTGGAGAGGGTACAACGCATGTAATTCCGGTGTACCAAGGATACACTTTTCCACATGCTATCACCCGTGCAGGCTTTTCTGGATGCGATCTTACGGACTACATGGTTCGGTTATTAGGAGAGCGTGGGTTCATCCTCTCTTCTTCCGGGCAACGAGAGACGGCGAGAGAAATCAAGGAGAGTCTTTGCTATGTCCCAACTGAGTCGCAGACAGGTCGAAATATCTCATCACAGCAGTATAGCCTTCCAGATGGGCGTGTCATCGATCTGGGTGACGAATGCCGCAAGGTTCCCGAGGCACTTTTCAACCCACGAGATATGGGGATTGACAGCCCAGGCATCCAACAGGTGGTCCTAAATGCCATCAATATGTGCGACATGGATGTCCGTAAAGATTTCATGGGCAATGTTATCCTAGTACGTTTGTAATCATAGGTCTCAAGTGCATGACTAAATCCATTTCCCAGTCAGGCGGCAACACCTTATTCAATGGCTTCCCCCAGCGACTGCGTAAAGAGATCCAAGAGGCATCTTCAACAAGAAGCAAGGTAGTTGTTGTCAGTGCCCCAGATAGACGCAACTTCGTCTGGCTTGGGGGTTCCATTTTGGCTTCTTTGTCCACTTTCCAGAGCGTATGGATTACCAAACAGGACTATGCAGAGACTGGCGCTTCTGTGGTATTTAGAAACTATCTTTGATAACGACTCAACATGGATCTGGAACGATTGCTAAAATAAAAGCAATATCGAAACATATTCTTACTTCTCAAGCCCCAAAATCGCGAGAATCTCATCGGTATCCGTATGATCTCTGCTAGCCCTCATACGATGGCACCACGTCACAGTCTTATCCTCTCCCTCTCCCTCGAACAAGAATTCTCCTCCCTGCTGATTAGTCGTTCCCCAGTTCCAAACCGGATATCCTTCCAGACGCTTCCAAAACGCGTTCTTCATCGACAACCAAACTGTCCAAAGCCGGCTGTGTGGGATATACTTGCTTGGAGCTCCCTCTTCCCATGACCTTATCATTCCCAGCGTACTGTAGAGCTTCTCATATGTATCAGTGTAGATAGGATACTCGCAGCCGGTATCCAGGCCGTACATGTCGACTTGGCCAGGATCGCCGTGTCCAATAATGACGATAGCAGTATTATTAGCTTTCAGCTTCTCTGGGGTGGCATTCTTGGCCAGGAAAGAGATGTAGTTGACGCATGACTGATAAGGTTAGCCAGGGCGTTGATATCGGGAAATGGGGTCCTACATTGCAGAAGAAGTGCCGAACAAAGACTACAAGGACACGACGAGGCTTGTCTGGTCCACTGTAGATGCTTCTGAACGCGTGCTTTTTTCCATTGCCATCGAAGATCTCAATCGCATCAGCTACCTTGAGGGCGTCGGGAGTAGGCAGGTCGTCGTTGACCAAGCTGTTGGATATCTCCTTGCCCTGAGGAATCTCGCAGGTGTTATCCATGGTAAGTCTTGGTCTAGATAATATTCACAAATTGTATTGGCTTTGCCGTTTGTCGCATGATGACAAGAGGGAGCGGGGGCGGGTTTGTCTGGTCCAGATGATCATTGCTAGCTCCTAATCTGGGAAGGATTCTGACATAAGCACCAAATCTGTCTAGTTCTTGTGAGAAATTAGTCCCTCACCTTTATTATTCGAGACTTCGCCTGATTTATGGCGAAAGTGAAAATAGCCACCTAAATGAGCTGTGCTGATCCTTATCATAAGAATTTTGACCCAATGAGCAAGGCGTAGCTATGTTTCGATGGCCACATCTCAAAACGAAACAAGACAATATAAGAAGCGATATATTAGAAATCAATGATCAACACTTGACATGATAACATGGGAACATCTTGATTTATCCACTACATAAAATAAGCTGAGCAACAGTGATTGAATTATTCCGTCACAAATCTGACACTTTGCTTCCAGTCATCCCTTGGCATTTTTAAAGAGTTGATATGCTGTGACTCATTCTCAAATCCAATTCCGACCGTGCAGAGAATGTCCATGTTCTCTTCAATACCCAGCTCTCTTTTGATGATGTCCGGATATCCAGTTGGAGCAGCCGAGACTTGAGTCCCTAGACCTTTCTCGGTCAAAAGAAGAAGCAGAGTCTGCACGTAAATTCCAACAGACAAAATATCGCCCTTGTTTAGGTCCTTGTCGATAGATAGCACAGCGACAATTGGGGCGTTGTAGAAGTTGAAGTTGTCAACCACCGTCTTCATCATAGACTCTGTATCTCCGCGAGCAATGTTGTATCCATTCGGTCCATAAACATGGTGACCAAGCTCAGAGCGATAACGATTGTACGACTCGGGAATGGCGTCGATCTTGAGCTCTTCCTTGTTCTCGAACGCCGCGACTAGGGCAGAAGAAAGGCGTTTGAGTGGCGCACCGGACGTCAAGGTGACTCTCCAAGGTTGGATGTTCGTAGAAGATGGAGCGTGTTGCGCTATGCTGAAACACTCCTCAATGATGGACGCAGGCACTTCTTGGCCAGTACAAAAGGCGCGGGTGCTGTGGCGATCGAGGATGGTTTTGGCCACAGCGTTACGAGCTGAATGCACCTCGTGGCGCTGGAATGTTTGTTCTTGAGACATGGCAATTGTATCTGACTTAAGGGGTTCCTGTTTGTGCTGTCAAGCAGATTTTTGTCTTCACTATATATGTTTGACTCTGACTTCGAGTTATAGACGCTCACGGAGTTAGGCTTACATTCGGAGCTTCAACCGGTGGAGATTTCAGTCGCTTAAATAAGGTAAGGTTTGTAAGGTTATTCATCAACAGAGAAGGAGGGCACCCATTGGTTGTACGCCACCCCAGAATGCCTCACTCCGATTCATCCGAACAAGGGTCTCAATTCGTCCGAAGTACATTACTCATCCTTTCATAAGCACTTTTCATTAGCTGACTGCCGCAATCGCAGCTGACAAATTCTTCTTGGCTGCAAGCCATTAACGAATCCCAAGGCAAATGTATGAAGACGTGCTTGGTTTGAGCATAGAATGGCGACTTGCAGAAATTGTTCTTAAACTACTATTGGATCAAACTATGGCGTGCATTTCCGAACCTTAAGCCAAGACGAATAGCTAAAGACATAGGGCGAAGTGATATCACTGCGCACAAAAGGTTTCATAGGCATAACCTTCTCCCAGTTCAACAGCATATGACCTTCAATGTACAGAGTTCTTCCCAACTAATTAACAAGGGTTGTCGTCCAAGGCAGAGCAGTTTTGAAGTTTCGAGCTCGACAATATCAGGGATTTATTGAAAGTAAAATTTCAAATCAACTACACATTCCATCCATCACTTTCTCAGCCCCCTTCAACATATATACCAAGCCACCAACTTGCTCATCCAATACTCTAGTTGCCAACATACTTGACAGTAACCGAGCTACCGCTGATAGAAGCCTGCGCCTCAACGCTCTGACCCTGATCAAGCGAGATATCAATGATCTCGGCACCCGAAGGACCGCTAGTTCCACTGGTTCCAGAAACAGACGCATCCGTGAAAGTGACGGTTCCAAAGTTCGCAAGATCAACCTGGGAACCATTCTCCTGGAAAGCCTCAACAATCCACTCAGCGTTGGTCTCGCAGAGAGTTGAAGGAGTGTTGGTGAAGCTGTGAGTAACTTTCTGGTTCCTCGTCAAGTTCTCAAGAGTCGCAACACCCTTAGTCTTGGATGTCGCATCAACAGTGATGCGGATCTTATCACCGACGTGGACGTCGAAGTTGTTGAAGTTGTACGCATAGTCGGGAATCCACTCATACCAGGCGTCAAAGGTACCGTCGGCATAGAAAGAGATACCAGTCTGCAAGATGGCAGTCTGGCACGTATCGCCATCGATGCCGACCCAAGCAGAGGCAGCGGCGCCTCTGGCACCGCTCACCTTAGGGACGGTGATAGTGCCCTGGACTTTGTTGTATCCAGAGCCGATTTTCACAGCGCCAGCCCAGTTCGACGAGTACTGGACGTTGGCGTCATTGTCAGAGTCGACAGACCAGAGTCTTTGCAGAGGGGCTGAGCCAAACTTGGATTTGCGAGCAGAACGAGGGACAAGAGGGGAAGTGTCTCGCGGGATGAGCTTGGTGCCGGGAGCGGCAGAGACAAGGCCAGCGGCAGCGAGGAAGAGAGCAAACTTCATGTTGGCGGTTGGGTTTGAATGAGGATAAGCTTGAGAGAGTTGATCTTTGACTTGGATTGCTGGCGATTCTGTTGCTCGTCTGTTTCTATTTTCCTTGGCAAACCTCACCTTTATATACTTATTTGACGAGTTTTATCTTGCCATAGATATCACCATTCTCGAGTCTTTTTAAAGGCACTATTCTTCAAATCGCAGGTGCGTTGATTTCACGATATTCGCCATGCCGGTTTTCCGAACAATCAGGTCGTAAGACACCTCAACACAAAGGCGATAGTGATAGAATCAACTCATCACATTGAGATACACTCAAAAGAACACAACCTCCTACCTATTCAGGAAATCTCGCGATATACCCTGGTGTTGAATGCCATCGGGGTTTATACCACTTTCCTATCTGAAAGGGTCCTTTTACAATGGCGCCATTACTTATACAGCCTGAGTACCGACTTGTGTGGGTATCAGGATCAAATGGTGTGAGACGATTGGAGCGAAACCGTATCTTGAACAAGGTTACATCCAAACCCATTGAGGATCATGGGCCGAGGCTCGGCGGTAAGGACGGGATGTTTTTTTGATCGTTCGGCAGAGGCTCAAATAGCGTGCTTTATGTTGGGGCTTCGAAAACGACAGGGGTTGAGGCATCTAGATAATAGCAAAGCATGCTGTGGTTTATACTTCAAGGAACTTGATCCTCGGGTTTTGTCGAGACTAGAGTTAGAAAAAAGACTTAAAACTTTAGTTCTCAGCACGGAAATGACCCTGTAAATCTTCCGGTCAGAACCATATGTCACCTGCATGATCAGAGGTGGTGCTCTATTCTCGGCACGAAAATGCCGTGATAGAGTGTTAACTGGGCTATTCTGCAGCAACAACCCCGTTGCCAACCAGGAAATGATCTGCAGCATCTAGTTAGTGCAGTTTCATTCGCAGTGCACTTTTGTTTGGTCGCATGAACGGCAGCACATCTCATTGATCCGCGTGTTTGACCCACGTCCTTCTGATGCATTATCAGCCAGCATCCACTACACCGCATCAATTGAGTCTATACAATCGCAGGAAAGTATGGCTTGTACGTGAAGATCCCCGAAAAGCATTCACTATGTGCTATCACTCAGGATTCCAAGCGATGTCTAAATAATGTCTGGTCTAGAATCGCTATCTCGAGCATGAATGGTTTTGGATTCCGTACTGATAGAAAGAGGACTCCGGCAATTCCTTGTCCCCGAACGGATTGTCGTAGAGCACTACGTTGGCTGTACTATGCACTATGAACTTTGCAAATTCGCAAGCAGTATACGTAAAGTTCGGCGAGTTTATAGCCATAATACTAATTAATATACAATTTCTCTTCTCTGGACTATACAACGCTTGAGCTCTCAAAGTCTACCCATCATCATTCCTCAGAATCTTCAGGAACGAATCAAGCATAGTATCGAGGCAGATCCTCAAAGGTAAAGCCATGCTCCTTGAGCTGTTTACTCGCCAATGCCCAAAGCTTATCCACTGCTTGCGCATCATCGAGCCACTTGTTGGCTTTGTTGTCAACCTTTCCAACAGGAACATAGTATTTACCCACTGACTCAAAGGCTTTGGCACTGGTAGCACAGAACAACGAGTTCATCGATCCCTCGAGGGGAGTAGATGTTGGGCCAACCTTCATCGCCATACGGGTCATCACTCCAAGAATGCTGGTGCTGTGTGACTGGAGGCCAGACTTGATGATGCCGGGATGAAGAGAGTAGGCCGTCACACCGAGGGATCGGTAGCGGTCTGTGAGAGCTTGGGCGGCGATGATGCTGGCTTCTTTGCAGTGTCCATATCTTTTCCTGGTAAGAGTTAGTAAAATATTGATAGATAGGAATCACAACGCCGAGAATGCAGTATATCTTACCATGGAGCAAGTGTCCCGGTCAAGTCAGTAAGATTGGGGTCTTCGTAGTTGATAGATTTGGGTCCCATGTTGAGAGCCATATCACTAGCAACGTTCACAATTCTTACACGGTCCATCCTTCCGCTCACCTGAGCAGCCGAGACCAGAAGAGGCATCAACGCCATGGTGAGAGCATGATGAGAGAGGAAGCAAGTCTGCCACTGGACCTCGATGCCATCCTTTGTTAATTGCCAAGGACTGGCCATGATCTATCAAATAATGTTTCAGCGCAAGTTCGCTGTCTTTTCTTGTATTTTTACTTACCCCGGCGTTGTTGATCAAAAGATCAAGTCGATCTTCTCTGCCCATGAAGTCGGCAGCAGTGGATTTGATACTCTGAAGATCTTGGAGGTCGAGTTTGAGGAAGTGGAGATCAAGATCGGGAGAGTTCTGCTTCATGTCTGAGATGGCCTTGTTAACACGATCGCTAGATCGGCTGGCGATGTAGACTCGGGCGCCTCGAAGGGCAAGTTGGAGAGTGGTTTCATAGCCAATGCCAGAATTTCCTAGCAAAGTCAATTCTGATGATATCGACAGAGAGTGAAACTCGGATGACTTACCACCTGTGATAATCGCGACGTAACCCCGGAGATTGGGAATGTCGTGGATTTGGAACTCGGGTTCAGCCCTGTCGCAAACCATTGTGAAGAAGTAGTGGTTGATGTAAAAGTTGGAGATGTTGTTTGAGTAATTGAACTTGTTGGCTATTGAAGCTGAAATGGGCTAATTAAACTGATGATATAGATTGTCCTTGTCGTGGTTCTCTCATCTTCTTATACTACTTGTTCCGCAGTGTTCAGCTCGATGACGAGGGGCGGTGCAGCCAATCGGAGGCTGTCGCAATGATCTCTACGGACTCGTCCGCGGACATCTCCATGGTGGGGCTACCGCTGAAGGCTTGGCTGATAAGCTGAAGGCGCAGAAGCCTACGCAATTACCGACAGTCGATATCTATTGATCTATCAATAGGAATTGGGCCACGGAAACTGCTCTTGTTTCAATGGGTATGACGGGAAACAATTCCACCTTTTCGTTACTCAAGAGGACTGTCCGCACAGATTAGCTGTGAGCGAGCGAGAAATTATCTTCGCAGTGCTCTGCAGGTTTCACATCGTCAACTTCAGCCGTATAATCCAGCATTTCCTAATCAACGCGTTTCAACATCAATGCACGTTCATTTCTGGCTGTTTCAAATGGTCTTGCTGATAGGCTTGGGGTTCAGAGTGATGACCGGCTGTTGAAATGCAGCCCTACCAGGCACCCCACGATATCCGCGGGAATACAGGGGTGCAGTTTGTCGTGGAAAGCCACGGAGCACTCACGCTTGCGCTTACATCACACATGTGATTTGGCTCAATTGGCATCGACAACATCCATCATATACATTGTGATATTACCCAAGTTGTTATCATAGGTTACTTCGTTTTCTCACGGTTAGCGGTACGGCGGGTGAAGCAGGTTTCGCACATCCAGTTCTGATACTTGGTTTCGTTCGTGGTGCCCTCGCACAGCTTCCCATTCTGGACATTCTTGCATGGGAAGTGCTGGCCCGCGTCAAGCATAGAGGACTTGCTACAAACTTGACACCTTCGAATGTTGTGTACGGTGTTGCACATGATGAGTAGTGGTAGTAAGTTATGGCTTTGTGTGGTATTGGGAGGTATGGCCAGGAATGAGAAACTTGGCTCACATTTATACTAAGATTATACGAATCTTCAATCAGTCATGACGAGCATTCAGCTATTCACACTCCTGTGGGTTAGCCGTGTGACTGGGAGACACAGATCAATGAGCCAAGCAGTGGTTCAGACTCGACAGTCAACCTTGCAAGTGAATGGCAGAGCGAGCATTTCAGACTCAAGCCAGCGGTGTCACAAGATCAAAAGCAGACGTGAAATGAATCGTTGCTCAGACAGCTCGAGGGTTCAGTTGCCATGTCTGATGATAGCGATTGACGAGTATCACGGGAGAGGGCCAAATTTGAGTTATGATTACAACGCAGTATGGGATACCACTAGCCAGTTTGATGCATCTTCCTCACTACCAGGGCAAGCCCCAGACAGCAACGAAAAAGGAAAAAAGAAACGCCTGTCAGACGTCCATCAACACCCACCCCAGTCGTGCGCCCGAAGGCTGACCACAACTGGGGTCGAGATCATCAAGAGAAAAACAACTCTCTATACAACAGCTGCTCAGGGCAGCCACCGCCATCCTTGCGGACAGAGCGAGAGGACCAAGGTATTCACTCTAGGGTGTCGAGGATATACATTCATCAACCAGGGTGGGATCTGTGGCTCTTTTAGGGAACCAAGAGAAGGTCGAATACTATAGAAATGATTCTCCTGGAGGGGTTGTTAGTAACGAGGCGTAATAGAGTGGAGAGTGTAGTAGGTAGGGGGAGACATACTGAAGTATTGTCGACATGAAGAAGAAAAGAAAAAAAGTCCAAAGGTCAGAGAAAGACTCGACTTTTATAGAGGTTTGCTGTGGGTCCTGCGCTGGGTGGACTTTTTTCGCCTGAGGCTACCGCTGAAAATTCTGATTTCCGCCCAGCCACTTTTTTGTCCGCCTCAATTTCGCTACCTCTGCAAAACTCCACGCCAAGGCGATTTGTTACGTACATTTGTGGATAGCACCGAGCATTGAAATGACTTCAAACTGGTTGAACGAATAGAACCCTCTGTGATGAAAGAGTTTTCCTTTTGGGTGAGGCTGGCTAGCGAAAGAATTAATCTTATTGCTATGGAATCCTTGCAAACGGCCGATCAGACAGAGTTTTCTTTGAGCGAGGTGTGTTTCGGCTTGACCAGTCAGTTGCTTATGGCAAGACGTTTGGTAACTGGTTTGGGTATCACGGAGTCTGTAGGGTATCATGTCCTACAAGTCTCGATATCCAATTCACAAATAATACAGAAGTCACCGTATAGAGTGCTCAACTAAACCGACAGATAAATTAGTTTCAAGAGTGGAAAATAATGATCTTGTCTAAAATGAATTTTTAATTATGCTGGGAGACCGAGTATGGCACTGAATTGAGTTAGTGTAAATAGAAGTTGACGTGCGAGTAATCTCTGGATAGTCACAAGATGCTGCTACGAAGTGATTAATGCTCGCTCGAATATACGAGCATAAATCCCGAGGGCATGGGAGTGAAAGAAGTTCGGAGAACTCATCATAAAAGCAAAACATACTCTATAGCAATAAAGAAGCATCTAGATAGTGGTTCATTAATAGCATTCGTAATGATTCTACCTCTACTCGCAGACTGTAGGGTGGGTAAAGTTTCAGTCTTTGAGTGTCTCAGACGGTGCTACACAGAGTGGATTGGCCTAATGATACTCCTAATGATGCTAGTGAATATAGGGCATGACATGGCCTCTCTCTAATACACACGACCAAAGGTAGTGGAAAATACGGGATCCCGTCCGCTCTCCCATAGTCAAGCCACTAACCGGCGGATTAGTAGTTGGGTCGGTGACGACCAGCGAATCCCCGCTGTTGTATGTTTTTGCCCCTGGCATCTCTTTTTGCCTTGCCTTGTGGCGGTCTTCCAAGTGTCCGTTTGTTTGGTACCGTCGCAGCGTACCTTTGACCAGTTCTGGGTGAAACCTGCACTCTTTCTTTGCTTATTTTGATTGATTGTGGGAGTCTGTGGCTGACTGCGCCTCAGCGTTGACAATTGTGGCTTCCCAAATGGCACTCTTGAAGCAGGACAATTGAGAAAAAGAGTGAACAGAACCAGTGTGGATAGCCTTATCAAGTGCAAGCAGCAACGCTAGAAACACCCTCCTACTGAAATCGAAGTAAGAAGTGTCTATGTATCACCACGACTCACTGCACACATGGGGGAACCTGCCAGGGGAGAGTTGGCTATCACTGTTATTATAGTTTCCACCCAGTCACTGAAAGCACATCGGTATTGCTGATGATGCTCTTCATTCTAAATTAACCTTCTAGTAATACCCGTGGCAGACCTATTGTCCATCCTTTACTCCCACAACCCCACCCAAAACAGATTGATAGAACGTTCCATCGGGGCTTATACTTCCTTGGCTGAAGTTATCGTTGAAAGCCCCGCCCGTCCCAGTCCGGACCTTGAAGATTGTCTCGCCAGTATCCCAGTCGATACCAGCTACATACCAAACATATTCGCCCTTGGAAGCGCGCTCGGTATCTTGAACATAGCTGTATACCAAACCTGTCTTTGTGGACAGAATTGAAACAGCCTTGACAGCTAAGTCTGATGTCCAGCGCATTGAGCATTTACCGTTAGCATCGATATCAACGCGCGCCAATCCACCCTCCATTGTGCTCATGTCGTTCCATTCGCCATTTACGTCAAACGGCTTACCTGGCGTAGCCATGTATACCTCAGGGCCTGCATATTTATTTTGCACTAAAACACCGTGCGTTTCTCCATCAAAGTGCGCAAGGGCAGAGTTCATGACGTTGCTTCTACCCGGGGCGAAAAGCGGCATCTGGCAGGCTAGCTGTTCTCCCTTTAAGCTCTGCGCTTTCTGATGGTAGAAATTCAAATGGGCTTGCGGGCTCGCGTTGTCTGCGATCACAACGTACTTGTCTGTTAATAAGACGGGTGTGGTGTCTGAACCGCGAGCGGTAGCGCCGAGCTTTATGCCCGAACCTGCGGCATATGGAACTCTCCAGTTGATCTTGATGCCGCCACATTCATCAGACCTCATTGAGTACATGTAACCGGTGGCATTGGCTTTATCGGCTGTGCCTGAGGGACCAGTGACCATGTAGATATCCATGCCGCTGACAGCGATGCCATTCTCAACCATCTCGTTTTGAAGACGCTGTTTGACAACCTCTCCTTTGGGCGTGATATAGCCGAGTGTCGAAGAATTCTGCTCTGAGCCGCCAGCGCCAATAAGTCCACCTGATGTGAACCAAATGTTCCCAGCAGTATCGTACATAGTATTGAGTAGTGGCTCTTCAGGTCCAAGTGTGCTTGCTAGAGAGATTGTCCGGATAGTAGTAAAGTATGGATGGCCGTTGCAAATATCGCGGTGAATAACATAGATATGTCCCTCTTCGGAACTGAGTAGGATGTCGTTTGTCTCCTCAATATACTCCATATATGCGAAGCTGATTGTCTCATTGTCTGGCGGGTACCATGTCGCGAGTATCTCAAATGTTGTTGGTTCAAGCGCAACGATACCGCGCGGTGGAGGGTTACCAGCCGATGTGTTGACGTAGCCACAAGTCAAGCTACCGTCGGTTCCCCAGACCATCATATTGACTGTGCTTGCCGCGCTCGAGACGTTGGGGTTTATGCCCAAGGGCCCAGGTGCGTCGGAAGAGCCCGTATTGCCTCCGTCCGTATGCATGAGCGATGCTTCCGGGTTATATTTAAATCGAGGTTTCAGCAGTGTCGCGTTCGCCGCCGAGCCGATGAAGGAAGAGCTGTTCAAATCTTGACTGTCCGAGATAGACGATGCTTGGGGGTAGAGGGTGCGTTTTGGAACATTCTGATTGAGCGAGTCGCTCGGTTAGCATGACAGAAGCCTCAGTACACGAGAACGATTCTGGATGTTGGCCTTACCTGGCATGATTCCGCGTAAACGGCCCCTAACCTGAGCATCAAGCAGCATAGTAGAGCTTGTGAATGCATCATGGTGGGAACCCGGTTCGATGAGCTTGAGCTTTTTAAAGTGATAGTATAGGTGTAGTAGGATCAAGTTGATTGTCTAAGGAAGAACAATTCTATACGAAAGAAAGAGACGCAGCGATATATATAATTGACGGCCAGACAGACCAATTTAAACACAAATTAGCTTGCGTCATCAAGATCAATACACATCATAAAGGTAAGAAAAAGAAGCCATCAACAACATATTTCAGCTCAACACTGCCCAGGAGGACTACTTGAAGCCAAAACGTCATCATCGTAGCTCCGAGGTTTTAGGAACTTGCCGCCTTCGGGAGCTAAACTTTTCCTAGTATAGTATACGAAGCATAACTATTTTCTGACAGGCTGTATTCGGATCTTCCACAGCCATATACGGAAATCCCTGTTTAAGACAAGCTAGTTGAGGGGTGAAAGAAAATATTGAGCATCTCGGTTTGGTAATTTGCCTTTGGTGGCGTACTGCCTGCGTCCTGAACCCCCCTTTGCCTCCGACACGCATCCCTACGTGGAGAGTGGAATCAGTAAACTCAGGTCTAGCTCAGAAAGAGGTTAGTAGGAGAAAGGAGGGTATGCCCTCGGGCTATGGGCATCCGCTACTATTACTACTATCAAGAGATATCCTGGTTCAAGTCATATTACATAGGGAGTAAGCCGACCCACGGGAGTTTCAAGGAATCAACAGCTCCTCCCACTTGTGTGACTCTTCAACAGAAGCACTTTGTCGGTAGCGAGGGAGCCGATATAAGATGTCTTTAACTTGGATTCATTATCATGTGGCTTTCGTATATCTCAATCATAATATCACGCCGGGAACTGCCTCTTCATTCGCCCACCGATCTACAATCCTATCAACCCAGTCCATACCCTTACCCGGGCCCAGCATATGCCGTATCGCATCTATCGCGTTCTTCACCCAGTTCTTCATATACCACTCGTCCTCTACCATCCCGCAAATGGCAGCGAACTGAGCGAGGATGACGAGCGCAGCATCATGCCTTTCGCGCACGAGGGCAAGAAACTCATGCGCAACAATCGCAGTCCACTTCAATAGCCAGCCAAAATCGTAAAGGAGTCGCCCGTCCCTTTGTGTATGTCCAAGCCGCTCTCTTTTGAGTTCCAGTAAACGCGCAGCGCCGCCATGGACTTCTTGTAGACATGAGATGGCAGTGATATAAATCTCACGCTCGGAGGGCTCGTTCACTAGGTCGCCTAGACATTCCGTCCTAAGCCTGTCGTACCATTCGGAAAATTGCGCTTCCATGGGCACAACTGGTAAATGATCTGATTCCTTGACCGGACCGATCAAGTGTCGGTAGACAGTGCTCTGAAAGGTGCCTGCTTCCAATGCTGCTTTAACGACGGCCCGAACACCCCGGGTAGCGATGAAGATGGCCATAATGCGGGCGAAAGTAGCTTCAAGTCTCTCTGCTTCTTTCATGCTTGGTGAATGAGCGGGTGATGTTGTCGCACTCGCTGCTGTCGTGTCGTTCCTCTCTTGCTCGAGATATACCGACGGAGAGTTGTCCGAGACCTCGGCCGCAGCAGTCATACCCGTCAAAAAACCCATGGCATACACTGGACCAGCAGGCCATGGCTCCCGCGAGCGAATCCCAAACTCCTCATCACCGACGAGATCAAAGCTCTGCAGGATTTTACGATACTGCGGGATAGCCTCATTCTGATGGTATTGAAAGGCACGGATGTAGTCATGGGTCGTGAACTCGTTATTATCGTCGCTGTCGTCAGGGTATAGAGGGTTGCTGGCCAGGTGAAGAGCCGATATGGCCAGTATGCCATGAAGGAGAAAAGGTTGCGACACCGCGTCTCTGATAATGGTCTGCCAAGCGTTGATGAGAGTCGGATAGCTGCTAAAAGTGTACACGGTGTGTGTAGTAAAGTGACTTATCAGGTGGAGATCGAAGGCCCATGTTGTCGATTCAGGGTTGTTTATTGGGGCCGGTGTGTTGGCAGAACCACTCGAAGGGGAGGGAGGACTTGGTCCTTTGGGTTCTAACTGTCAATGGGATTTGATGTGAGTATAATGTGTGGCAGTGCGTCAGGAATGACCAGCTATGTGGCTTATACTTTGAATAATACGACGTGAAAAAGTAAGGAAACAAGCTGATGAAAGGCGGAATCTTACACGACTTCGAGTTGGTAAGGGGTAGGGCGAGGTGTCGAGCAAACTGCAGTGTTCCTTTCGCCTTGTACAATGGTTGCAAGGGACTGCCTCATTGCACTACCAATAAAATCTATCAGCATATGAAACGTATCCCAGATACTATCCCAGCAACGACCTCGCCAGTACAGTAATGTCTGTGGCGGGTTTGACGCTGTGCATGTGTGGTTCGAGGGAGAATATTGACAGGGGAGACCAACCTTAACGCGACGCCGCTTGCAACGTTCACACCCGTGGCGAGACTTTTTCCCGAAAGACCTCGAAGGCATCTCGGTCCGAACGTATCAGTCTATTGGGGGATTTGTAGCCGAATATTGACATGTAAAAGTTCCAAGGATGACTAGAACAAGTGTAAAATATACGAAGCAGATGCGAAGGCAGAATCCAAGGAATCCGAATATAGAAAGCTTATTACGATGAGGGGATGCTTCGTACACCATGCCGGAACAAGCTTAGTTCACGAAGAGCCCAGCTCACTTAGAGTCACACTAAATACGCTTACCGAACCTCTGACGCAAGAGAGCAGCAAATGTGTTGCGTATCCGTCCTGAGAGATGGTAAATCCTTTCCCATCGTAGGCGTGGCTTAGCAGAACATAAGCCCTAAGAAACGCGTCGGGCCCTGAGCTTCTTATACTGACGATCTTTTACCCAGCCTCGAGCTTATTATTTCTGAAGGGTTTGAGATAGGGCTGTGCCTGTTCGTAAACTATGACCGAATGGGTTTAGGTCCCGAGATATCTTGAGATCTGACATAGCCTCATCAAGTGAGAGCTTTAACAATTGACCATTGTAAGCCTTCAAGATTGTTCATTCTAAATACTATATGAACGTGCTTTGCATACTGAGAAAGTCTGGAAATTTAATATCAATATCAACAATAGCAACAAACACAATTCACCACTCATACAATTCTTCCCTGATTCATTCCAACTATTTTCCATTACTTACCCTCAAGCCCTTTTGACCTTCACCATATCGAATACTCTTAGTTCTTAGTATATACAAGATGGGAAACTACGTATTTTACCACTATTCACCCTCCATCCCCGCCGCAGTGGCTACAATTTCTCTATTCGCCCTCAGCGCTTTGCTCCACTCCTATCAAATGGTCAGAACAAGGACTTGGTTCATGATCCCCTTCGTCATTGGCTGCGTCGGTAAGTTTTTCTACAAACCAACTGTACCTGATGCAAACTGATAGATGTAACAGTCGAGGCAGTCGGTTATGCGGGCCGAATCGTTTCATCCAACCAAGGCACCGGCAATTACACCCTCGTACCCTACATTGTCCAGTATATTGCCATTCTCGTCGCCCCTGCTCTCTTAGCCGCGTCGATATACATGGAGCTCGGTCGCATAAGTATGGTGGTCAATGGTGATGAATACCTTGTTATTCGCCGTCGTTGGATGACCCGCATCTTTGTTATGGGCGATGTCCTGTCCTTTTTTACCCAGGGTGCTGGTGGCGGGCTCATGGCCAAAGCATCTAGAGCCAAGCTGGGAACCACCATCGTCGTTGTGGGACTATTTATTCAGGTTATCTTCTTTGGCTGCTTCGTCATTGTAGCCTTGATCTTCCACAAGCGTCTGCACGACAAGCCTACCCAGGAGGTCTTGATTAACCAGCCACCTTACCGCAAGCATCTGTTCACCTTGTACGCCACGAGTCTGCTTATCTTTGTTCGATCCATCGTACGTATCGTTGAGTTTAAGCAAGGCGACTCTGGTTATATCATCACCCACGAAGTCTTTTTGTACGTCTTCGATGCACTGCCGATGGTGACGGCTGTCTTGTTGATGAACTTGATTCACCCCGGCGAGATACAAAGACTGCTGCGAAGCAAGACGACAACGAAGGGATACGAGTTGACCGACCGTTCTGACGGAAGCCAGGAGATGGACGTTTGAGGACGTGGCCTTCAACACTGGAACACCTGCCTCTGAGACAGATCTGGAGACGGAGAGAACAGCCTGGGATCTTAGCCACCAAGCTCTGGTGGGAGTTCTCGGACGAAAATAGCATCCTTCACCCTCACTCGCATAGAAATTTTATTACCATTAGATTTGCATGATCTGAATCCACATGTTTCTCATACGGACGCTTTTCCATTCTGACGAGAAGACATACTTGGCCTCGAGAACATTTGTTCCTTCCCAAAGTAGTAGCAACCAGTGTATTAATGTTCAATCCAAATACTACTTGACTTGTTTTTGGCCTCAAATAAGGTGCAAGAGGTTGAAGGCAGGCCCTTTTACCTTATTTGAGGCCCAAAGCAAATCAAGTAGTATTTGGATCAAACATCAGTTACATTTCGAAGTCACAGAACGCCTCAAATTCCCATGAAAGACAGCCTTAAAATACTCCCAGCGAGACAAAATCTTCCTCTCAATGACTGGTTAGCAAATTTTACCCAATACCAAAGACAAGGAACAAACTCGACTGGCCCATCACAAAGACAAGCCTTAGAAAGTGACTGTGCGGCCATAATGATCAAAACCAACACTAGTTCCAGCCGCACCGAAGAACCTAGTTTGCATCAGCATCTACTCATATCCGAAAACCCGATTACTACTAACCACTGGTTGTGATCCTGCTCTCTGGAAAAGCCACCCGGATGAATATCCTCCATATCCTGCCGATGTTTGCTCTTTGGCTTGCCCTGGGCGATCCGCAGCTTTTCGAAATAGACATAGGCGGCGTAGAAGACACTGCCCTTAGCTCCAGCATTGGCGCCATGCAGGCTGCGAAAGTCGGCAAGCTGCTTGGACTGGATGCCCTTGCACTTTGGCGCATGAAGCTGAGCATACAAGTCACGACAAAACTGGGCCTGCGTTAAGCCAGGGGTCTTCAGGTGCGCGTTTATCTTGCGACGGATTTCATCACAAGTGTCGTAAACGGGAACTTCATTTGTCTCCTCGCCGTCGAGGTGAATGTTGCTTATATCAGGGAGGGACTTTGGCTCTTTGGACGCTGAGCCTGGCATAGTAGATGAAGATCCATCCATAGCATCCTTCTTCTGCTCTTGGAGCTGACGTCTTTTGACATCAGGCATCTTGAGCTTCATGACTTCTCGCTGCTTGAACCAGGCATAGGCATTGTACCAAACGGAGCTTCCTGAGCCACCCATGGGACCTGTCGCCTGCAAGAATCTGGCGAGTGAGTTAGAGTTTGCGCCGATGGCTCTGCAAAATTCGGCCTTGGTCATGATGCCCGAATCAATAAGTTTTTTGATCTTGTTGCGGATAGTGGCGCAGGCGACAACCCTGGTATCCTCGAATGAGTTTCGATCAATTATATCATCTAGGTTTTGCTTGTATGCTGCGATTTCTTCATCCAGAGACATCTCGGCCTTGCGTTTCTTACCCGAAGCAGGGGTCAACTTGGCGGCTGGAGAGGATTTGGCTGGACCATTATTTTTGGACGTAGCCTTGTTAGGCGTTCGATTCACACGGCTGTTAGTAACGTCTAGCGGTTGGAGCTACCGTTGGTGGTCAATGTGAAGCCTGAGTCAGTGAGCCAACAGGGCCGTTGGTACAACTCACCACGTCCACTGGGCCAGCTTCAGACATTTTGCGTGCAAATTTTGCAGCTGGAGAGTTATTATTCTGTCCCTTATGTCTTGTCAGGTTCAACAGGTAGATGCACGTTTTTATCTGTCTTCTTCGCTACTTTAAGCGGCTGTTGGTTGAATAGATAATCTCAAAAAGGGACGTGATTGAGTGGGTTTACGTCACTACGCGTTCATCTCGCGCCGGAGCAGCGGGGCTATGGGAGATTAACTGATAGAGCCAATCAGAAAATGGACATACAAGTTACCATAAACCTGTCTTTGGCCTAGCCCTTCCAGTATCAAAATGTACTTCTTATCCTTATCTGACTCTAACAAATACAAGCCAGGGTTCCCCATGGGGCCACCACATCGTTGAGGTCACCCCGCTATTTCCACCCTAGCTCTACGTTCGAGGTTCCTTAGCATCAAGACTTGAAGCCCATCAAAGCCACTAGCCTTCTACTATCTACACCTGGCTTGACGCGGCTCACGCCTAGCAACATAAAAGTCTATCACTTGGCACCCTCACTCCAAACCGATACTTTCAATTTTGAGCCGCTACGACTCGAGACGCGATGAACTTTACTGTCACATATGTGGCGTGACCTTCAGTGTCAGTCGGCATCGCTTAGAACCAGAGCCCTACACAGCAAGCTGGGGCGATATTGGGGGATATGATTCTTCTTTCGCTACAAGCAATTGCAACCACCCTGATTGCGTTGTCATCAATAGAGCCCGCCGATTCGCAAGCCATTCATACGACTATTCATCCCAGTCGCTACGGCCTGGGTGCACTCCGATGGTAAAGCAAAAGAAATGAGATATTCCGCGGCCGACACCATGGCTAAGATACTAAACCCTCCTCTGGAACACATCCCTAGCGAGAACTGCTCGTCGACTCAAGCCTACAGTGGGCGTCGTATCTAGGCCGAAGCAATGAGAGGCTGCAGTACGTATCAGTGCCTTGTGGTGAAGCCGAATGAATGGATGCCCTCACCAGATGACGAGGACTTTGAAATTTCGAGTGACTATTTTCTCAGTGGTCTGGGTAATCATATAATCAAACTATCCTTCATTTCCTTGCCAGTGTTTCCTTCACGTCATGGCCGCGAAATGCCCATCGAAGAGAATACTACCGAATTCACCCAAACAGAAGCTGATGGCACTACACGCATAGTCCAAGGCATGCCTTTCCATCCAATCTGTCTCGAAATTTTCAAACGGGCGTCGCTGGATCGATATGGCTGTATTGATATTGATGGCTTGATGCAATGGTGGAAGTATGAAGGGGCATGTGCAATTGTTGATAATAAGTTTCCTCGACATACTGCAGTGAAGAGAGGGAGAACATCACAATGGACACACAACGTCGGAGATGAATTCCTTGAAGCTAACCCCTGCTTCGTGCCGGGCCTGCAGGATATTCTAGACTCAGTACAGGACGGCAGTGACTTTGGAAAAGGCCCTACGGCCGACCATGGAGTATTGACGGCGAAGTTCAATAATGATCTCTTTTCGAAACTTCCAGAGGAGATAAAACTGGAGATTCTATTGGAGTTGGACACTTGGGACATCGCGAACCTAAGGGTTGCGTCACGTTCATTTCGACAACTCCCGCAACTGCTCTTCTACCACTTGACCCTACGCGAACTCCCATGGCTCTACGAAGCATGGACGTCACTGCCAATCTCCTTTTGGGCAACAACTACAGCATCTGAACAAAGGAACCTGCGGTCGGCTTTGGAAGATACACAGTCCACACTGGCCTTCGTCTTCAGCAAGGAGGTTAAAAATGAATGTGCAAAGAAAGTGAAAGAGTTAGAAGACGCAATCAGTGCTCGTCCAACGACGGCTGTGACGCTGCTGGATCGCCACAAGACGGATTGGTATAGACTCCGCAGCGAGCTTACTCAGAAGTGGCTAACTATGCCGGGACTTCGTAATAGGAGGAGAATTTGGGATGATTGTCAAACGATTATGGACTATATGGATGCGTATCGAACAAAGCAGACAGATTCGCAATACGTAGCTGGAGTATGATTGCTATTGCAATGTTCCACGCTACTATATCTTCTAATGATCTAATGTGATGGCGTT
Source organism: Fusarium sp. MBC 119 (assembly GCA_030411635.1). Taxonomy (NCBI): domain Eukaryota; kingdom Fungi; phylum Ascomycota; class Sordariomycetes; order Hypocreales; family Nectriaceae; genus Fusarium; species Fusarium sp. MBC 119. The sequence continues at coordinate 246,469 of JAPERM010000167.1, forward strand.
TTGCTTTATCTTCGAGTCAGTCAGTGCTGCATTATCAATTGAACTAGCGGGCGTGAGTTTGTGATATGCCTTTCGTGCATGATTCTTATCGCTGCAAGGCTGTTCTTCCATGCATTCTTATCAATTGAGCAATCAATCAAGAGATGAGTCATTTTTTGCGTGGTCTGCATGCACTTCTGTAGCCTAAGGATACTTCGCAAGGCTTTTGGTTGTTGGCGATAAGCAAACAGGTGGCACACACACACCGTTTCAGCCCACCTGTGAACAAAGCAGCACTAGGAAACGCAACGGAGATTGAGAAAACAGGCCAAACCTTTACCCGGTAAAACGCAACCTTTTGGGCCAAGCCCAAATCTGGACAGTTGCTCTGGTGGATTCACCCGCGAGTCAAAGTGGACTCACGTGGCAAAGTCTGGGGAAAGCGTTGAACCTAATCTGAACAGGTCAAACTACCCGGCAGTGTCGTGACGATGACATGCTCAAGCTGTCATGGAAAAAAAGAAGGCTCAAAGAACACAGCCCTTTGAACCCATGTCTTTGAATCTAACCTCGTTTTAGAAGGTGGTAGATACCGATAACAAGGCACCGACAGGGTGGTCAATAGCTGAAATGAAGAGCGACCGTTGTGCTGTTAAAAGCCTATCTGTGGCGCCTCAATCGGCAGGTGAAATTCAATTCCTGTACTGTAATTTAGTGTCCTTTTCAGCTGCCCCCGCGTCATCCAATAACCCTCACCGAAGCCTTATCTAAAAGTGCGGTAGCTGTCAGCATCAAGTGATCATTACCCAAGCATGGACAGAAAAGCTTGGCTGGCGTCGTGTGCTCAGCTATTTTATCCCCGCAATAACGTAAGGCGTTGGCTTGGCGTACCCTGGCCAGATGTGGTTGGGCCAAGTCTGGGGAAAGCAAGGGAAGAGGGTGTGTTGATCATGCGCGGTTTTCTCGAGAAGGGGGAATCCTTTGAGCCGGGGGTGAATAAGGCAGCCGTTTAAACAGGGCGTATTCCATTCATGCATTGTGACCTTGGAATTCCAGTCTTTGTCTCTGTTGCTTTTTGCTTGTCTGTGCCGTGCTGTGCTGTGCCTTGGGGCTGTCTTTTGAGGTTGCACATTCGCCCTGTGATACCCTTGCTTGTCAACTCTGCCCGACGGTGGCAATTCTAATGCTTGGGTTCCCCATAGCCCCCCTAGTCTGTTATCTTTAGCCTGCCATCGCATAAAGGTCTCCATTCGCCCCTCGTTTTTCCCACTTCCTCTCCCACTTTCGCAGCTCCGAGTCTCACCTTGACATTGACATTGACATTGACATTCGCATTCACACACTCAGATGCCTCGTCCCAGCAGCCTTTTGTTGCTCCCACCTCAATCATGACGGGCCGCGTTCCCAATGTCTGGGCCGCAATAATTATCCCCGTCCCAGCGAGCGCCCTCGCTCTTTTTCTGCGGTTAAAGGCGAGGCGCATGACAAAAATGGGCGTTGGCTATGACGATGGCCTGTCGATCGCTGCTTGGGTACGCGACAGCTCGTAATTTAATATTGATGGTAATAAATGCTTATTATATTGTGTTTAGATTGTGGCTCTTGGTTATGCAATTCTTCTCATTGTTTGTGAGTGACATCCAATCCGTCTATACCATCTCCATCAATTGACATTCCAAAGGGACCGTGTGCTTCCACATGGGCCGAAAGATTGGACACCTCCCCGATGCTGAGGTCGCCAATATCATCGTCAACTCGCATAAAATCCTCTTCGCCAGCGAAATCCTCTATTCATGGTCCATTTACCTATCCAAGATGGCTGTTCTCACTTTTTACCGACGTCTCTTTCAATTCTCATCGATTCGCGTCCCCATTATCGTCCTGATGGTATGCTGTAGCTGCTGGATTACCATCAGAACTTTTATGACCATCTTCCACTGCATCCCCGTCCAGGCCTACTGGGACAAGTCTATCGAGAGCAAACGCTGTTTGAATAACATCGCAGGGTATTATCTCGGCACCGATTTGACTCATTGTTTGCTGGATTTCATTATCCTCGGTCTACCGCTTTACGAGGTGGTGAGAATGAAACTGGTCTTTGGGCAGAAGATTGCCGTCATTGGCATCTTCAGCATTGGCTCTCTGTAAGTCTCTATCATCGAAACTATTACCAGAATCGTGCTTACGCTATCTCAGTGTCGGTATTGCTTCGATTTTCCAAATCACCGAATCACAGAAATATATTGCCGGTTCCGAAGAATTCCCCTTTGAGTTCTCTTTGGCCATGATATGGGCCAATGTCGAAATCCACCTGGCGGTTTTCATCAGTATGGAAAAACCCTCTGCCCGTTCAGTCCCATTATGCTAACCAGACACAGGCTGTCTTGCTCTTCTACGTCCCATCTTCCGCAAAATCATCCCAGGTCTCTCCTCTGGCAACACTACATATCCTTCTAACGGTCTCAGCCATCCCAGTAACACCTTCAACGGCTCCTTCGCCCTTCGGAAATCACGCAGTCCCAGGGAAATCGAAGAAGTTCGTGACACCAACCTAAGATTCAACTACCCAGATTATGATGCGATCAGCTTACCAGGAGTCAAAGACGTCAACTCCAGCTCGAGGCAGGGGTTTATGAACCACAGGGAGCACGCTACGCCGAGTTTGACAGAGTCACCGGGTAGAGGTTCTATCTCGTCGCAGAATAGTGTCCGATGATGTGATGTGCGCTTGAAGGGGTGATGATTTCCTAGTGACCTTGCGGTTTGATGGTGCACTTGTGATATGTCAAGGACTGATAACTTGAATTTCATTTGATTGTACACCTGACTTGACTTTTTCTGTTCTATCTGTATAACTGAGGTGAGTCGTTGTGATTATTGAGTAGCGTTTTAATAATTCCCCAACACCTTCTAACTGTTTGTATAGCCATCCAACTAACTCCGGGTCTCGTCCAATGCGGGATACTCTGGGATCTGCCATTTGGACGTGCCGCTATCGAGACCGATGCCTTTTTCCAGCTGAAAGTATGCTGCCACCCTCGCGACCGAGTGAAGCATCCAGATTCCAAAGGCGGACTTGGGCATGAACAACGATTCGTGAAACTCGCTCTGTCCCCCATGTTGAGCCGTTGCTATCGGTCGAAAGATGTCTTCATATCTCTTAACGCCTTGTACCACGGCTTTGGTTGGATCCTGCTTGTACAGCGTCGCTATCTCGCCGGCAAGGACATACGACCCTACGATACCCCAGGTAGATCCGAAGCCATTCGCCGTGTGAGCATGTGCCGCGTCACCGATTGCTACAACACGGCCTCTGGACCAGGAACCTTGAGGGAGTCGAACTTCCTGGCATGGTGTCGAGTAGAGGTCATTTGCCTCTGGGGAATTCTTCAATGCATCCATAAACCGATCGCATTCCCATCCACTGCCCTCGAACGCACCCGCCCACGCTGTCTTCAGCTCAGCCAGGCTTCCCGACTTATGTGCCGCGATCAAAGCATCGTCTTGACCACGCCTCTGCATATAGACGCGCGTCAGATCCTGACAGTCCTTTCTCGTCCCGATCCACCGCGATCCCGGCAGATGACAGAACGTGAAACGATCCGGGTCATGTGGCTTAGACGGTACGCTGAAGAAACCGATATAACCACCGAGGAAATGTCGCGGATCTGGAGCATCGGTACCAAGCATGAGCTGGCGAGTTTTTGAGCCTGTTCCATCAGCCGCGACGACGAGATCGAAGTCATCCTTGCGACCGTCGTTGAAACCCACGTGGACTTTACCATTGGGATCACTATCCTCATCCTGAGTAAGGCTAGTGACCATGGTACTATACTGATGCCGCACATTCTTGCTCTTCTCAGTAAGACCCATCAGAATACGCACGAGATCTCCACGCTGAATCTCAAACTCTGATGTAAAGCTCTGATTTCCTGTACCGCTCTCTGAAGCTGGAAAAAAGGCTTTTGTTCGACCGTTTGTGTCGACGAATTGTGTGCCCGCCTCGCGGACACCTTTGGCGCGCACGGCAGACTCGATGCCCATTTTCTTCATCACAGGGACGCCTTGGGCGCGAAGATCGACTTGTTGACCGGTAGTTCTCATTTGTGGTGAGCGTTCGATGAGGGTGATTTCTGCGCCGGTGCGCGAGAGCCAGTGGGCCAGAGATGGCCCGGCGATGCCTCCGCCGACGATGAGGACTTTGAGTGGTGGCATGTTGATTGCGGATTGAAGAGTGCAAAGTCAGAAGGGGGAGAAATACGTGGATAGATAAATAATGAAAAACAAGGTTCACTAACCCTTCGTTCGGCATTGATATCCGTCTTGTTGACATAGCGTGTGACTGGTAGTAATGAACCGCGTCATTCTCAATCATAGCTTCAAACGCGCGTTGAAATGAATTATGCGAATATTAAGATTAATCGCGATTCATTACTGCCTGGCATCGATTCTAGTGCTTACTTTTGCGTCGCAAGGTCATATCAGATCCTACTTTAGCGCGACTTTTAAAGATCAACTCTCTAAAATGCAAAGGGTCAATTCAGGCAGTATACAACAATAAACAATCTAGTCGCTGGTAAAATATTTTATAATTACAAAGATTTATTGCAGTCTTTACCTGGGCTCCACATACTGCATGGCTACCAGTGTGGTTCAGGGTTATTGTAGAAGAGTCAGATTGAAGGAGCCTGTGTTCAGTCCATGTTGTACTCGGGAGCCTTATGGCTATGATGACCCGACTACGCTGACCCGACTTTGGGGTCGCTGACGCGTAAAAACAGCTTCAATGAGAAACCACCGACCTTCTTCAAGAACTACGTGATTTGATCGCTTACACTGGTCATAAGCAAGATCTCGTGTCGAAGCTTGTGGCCTCAATTGGCTGGCAGCGCTGATGTTGGCTGTAATGTTCACAGCCACAGAATGGGCAGACCACAAGGCCTTCTAGAAACAAATGATCTTCCCAATTCGTCTTAGGTCAGATCATGTCGAGATTCAACCGGGTCTAGATCCGTTGGATGCATCAATTGCCCCGTTACCCCGGTCAAGATGGTGCCCTGATAAGAAGGCGTACAATAGAAGGCCAGCTGTCAAGGCACGTTTGTAATCTTGTGGGGGGCTGAGCGCTACGAGGGCCCTGAGTTGGAAGTTGGTTGCATCTCACAGTGGTCGGGCGGTGGCTGAGATGCTTGTACCTAAAATCAGCCTAATTCGCTGTTACGGACATATCTTTGTGCAGTAGGATGGTTGGTAGGATTGTGTTAGGTGACCAACAAGACGTCATACGTTCCAATCCCCATCACGGATCATCGGCAGCCCATGTGATCATCCTGTTGATCTTCCATCAAGGCAAAAACATCCATCTCCAATATTACCCACCAACAACACTTGCACCGCCTCCAAAACCCACTTCTCGGGCGATACAATCATGCAAAAGCTGGAAACGCGGGGCGACTATCGCGGCACAGTCTCATAATAAAAACGCATCATTTCAGCACTTCTAGACCTTCCAGACCACACCAACGCCAAGATAATCAATGCCAAGATAGTCTTGGCAAGCATGAGAACAAATCATTCTTGCATTTGACCACTTAGAAACACAATCATTGTCTACCATAATGGCAGCCCCTCCAGCCTACCAAGCTGTGCCTGACGATGCACCAACATCGGCACCCCCAGACATAGATGCCGACCTCACGGCTCCCTTTGCAGACCTTCAAATCGACCCAATTCCTCATGAACCAGAGCCCAACACATGTCTTGCCCATCTCAAACTCCTCTTTGCTTTTGAAGCATTGAAGGAAGACATCGGATATACCGATGGACTCTGGGGCATCTGGGACAACCGTGCAGATGGAAACATAGAGGTCAAAGAAGACGGCAACTTGGAAGAGCACCCCGTCGCCGAAGACTATGTTCCTGATGTTGAGGAAAAGAAGCAATCTCTCAGCAGACTTCGCGAAAAGCGATTTGCTTTATTTGTTTCGCGTGCTGTTGATCGTTATGAAGCTTGGTGGAATTCGCTTCCTAGTGAACAACCTCCTCTGACTGAGACCGAAATGATGGAAACAGGATCTCCGTCTTTCGTCCACTTTCCCTTGATAGAGGAGCCATATTGGTGGGAGAAGAGATCCCTTCCACCTCTTGGTAAGTCGCAGAGATCACTGTATAGTAATTTTCACTGACTGTTTTTAGATGTGCTGATGGTTTACCATTCTCACCTCTTGAATCCCTACAACTTCTTCGAGGACTGTCTCCGTAAAGGTCATCGCCGGTTCTGGCAGACTGGTATGCCGTGGTCTCTTATCAATGCCGCTATCGACGGCTCCTGGAACTACAATGTCTCAGACGAAGACAAGGCCAGATGGGTTGCGCAAACTGGTCGGCAATGGGACAATGTCGATGACCCCCTCGTCAAACCCATCAAATGTCCAGTCAAGAATTGCGGCCATGAGCTTGAGATTCCTTGGACGACTTGCGGTCTTGACGAGACTCCCAAGACTGTAGAGCGACCTGGCCTAATCGGTACTGGCTACGGAGACGGTAAGCTTGATACTCGCTGTCCCAAATGTAACACTCGCATCACCAATGAGTTCCTCAGTGTTGCCAAATTCTGCAGAGATGCTGAGGATACCATCCTCAGACGACAACCCATGCCTGGCACCCTTCTCTGGCCTTCCAGCGGAACACCAGTGCAGATTGTCGATAAAGGAAGAATATGCAATCAACGCATGTTCCCTAACCGCATGATCCAGCACGTCCTTCGCACCAAGATTCAAGCGCTACTTGACTCGCCTAACCCCGAGAATCCGCCCACTGTTGAGGCTGTGCGCAAGATGATAGAGGACGATGTACTCCTGAGTTCGAGCGCTCTTGCTACGATAAACGGTGAATCTGCACCGAAAAAGCTCGGAGTTGTCACACGTGTCTGCATCCGCAAGATGATGTCTCGATACTGGGACAACTTCAGACCCTTTGCTCTCGACCTCTCCGGAGCGGTCATGCGACAGGGTATCTTTGCCGAAAAGATGTGTAAACTTGACTGGTTGCACTCACCCACTGCACGCGAGACAATGGCTCGATGTTGCATCAAGTATAAGCGCTTCATCAAGATCATGGCCAATAATCCAAACAAGATTGCTGTGCCTACCCTCGATGTTGACTTGGCGTGGCATACTCATCAGCTCATGCCGTTGTCGTACTACAAGTTCACTACCAGAATAGCGCGGAAGTTTATTCGCCATGACGATAAGATCGAGGATGAGAAGTTGAATGATGGCTTTGAGTGGACCAGCAAGACCTACCAGGAGAATTTCGACGAGGTTTACTCTGAATGCACGTGCTGGTACTGTGAGAGCGTACGAGCCGCCCACGTATCGTCTGTGGGCAAGGTGTTGAAGCTATCTAACAACGAAAAGAGTGAGCAAGAAACATTCGATAATCATCATAAATGACTGACAATCCCTAGTTGCGGACAAGTTTCACGATTCGGGGGCGGCGAACCTTTGCCCCCCAGATAACTCAGCACACATCTCTTCTCACAATGCTGTTCGAACTATTGACGAAGGTCTGGTCGCTTCCAACCATGTTGAAAAGGTCCAGAATAGGATCCGACAGATTCAGAATAAGCGTCTTGAAGAGAACTACCAGAAAGCATGCAAGCGTGCTGAGAAGAAGGGTCGCAAGTTGCCACCGAAGGATGACTACTACAATCACTGGGGTTACTCCTACTACAGTAAGTTCTTTACTCTCAATGTGGTTTGACATATATTAACTTGGTGCGCAGTGTATGGTCCTTATATGGCTCCTTTTTATATAACGCCGACTATGTACTACGGCTATGGAACCGTGGGCGGCTGCGCTGCTGGGTCATGTGGAGGCAACGGCGGAGGAGGAGATGCTGGCGGCGGATGTGCTAGTGGTGGTTGTGGTGGTGGTGGTGGCGGATGTGGAGGAGGTGGAGGATGCGGTGGTGGCGGCGGAGGAGGAGGCTGTGGAGGTGGAGGAGGTGGAGGTTGTTAAGGAGAATATCTCAAGGTAAGGATAATGATTGATGTAGCATGTTCTTTGTAGTTGAGTTGTTGTTTTAGTTGTATTTTATTATTATTTTCCATTACCTCAGGCAGAACCAAGTTTGCTTCTGTGTCTAAATGAAAGCTAGGCACTATCTTATATCAAGTGGCTTCACTCGAGTTTACCGTGGCAGAATCCCCATATAGGTTCCTAATGGAGTTTGTCCTAGTTCAAGATGCCTTCCGCGAATTCCTAAGACGTCCACCCGCAGCAGCGGTTCGTAACGACACAAGACTCGATACATAGTTGCTTTTAGTTGAAAGCATAACATCTAACTCCTATAATACAGCAGTATACTCTTTCACAGCATAAATTCACCACATATCAGTGCTTCATAGAATTCTTGAAGATGTTGCCAGAAACCTAGAAGTGCTCATTCAACTACACCTTTTCTGTAATCTGTACCAGCTGTTTTCTGTTCATTTATCGTTATCTCTAAAAGGTAAGTTACAATTGATGTGCCTTGCATCTCATCGTTATTTGTCAAGATCTGCGCAGGATTTATTCTAGTTTAAGACTCCTGTCAGCAAACTTGACGTCTGATGACGCAGCAAGAAAGATGAGCGGGGTCCGATAAGTTACTAACAAAATTTTCATCAATTCCAACAGTTGTTACTCACTCATTTTAACACAATTGTCCGAATTGTCTACCTCAGCCTTATCAAGTCCATAATCCTTTCTTTCAATTCGTTCAACTGCAGACTACAAAAGCTGTCAACATGGCGTCTGCTCAATTCGTTATCTTCGACTTTGACGGGACTCTTTTCGACACTCATCAAGCCATCTCCCATAGCATAAAGCTCACTTTCGATTCGCTCCTACCAACCTCTGCACCGCCGGAGGATGAAGTACAAAAGCTCATTGGTAGCGGATGGGGCCTCAAGGATGTCCTCAAAGCCTTGCACCCTTCTCCGGATTCCTTCGACCAGGATGAATGGACATCTACCTACCGACGCATATACAACGATGAAGGCCAGTCTCTGGTGTCGCCATTCGAAGGCGCCAAGAGGCTTTTGAAGACTCTACATGCGCGAAATATCCCTATCGCGATCGTCAGCAACAAAGGCGTGGCAGCAGTTGAGACAGCACTGAAGAACAATGACATTGGCGACACCATCCCGAAGGACTTGATCATCGGAGATAACACGCCTGGAGCTACGAGGAAACCGGATCCTGGAAGTTATGTCAACATTCTTAAGCCTGCTCTCTCAGCCCGTGGCTTTCCCAAGGACATTGATGTCTCAAAGATTCTCGTTGTTGGAGATACTGAGGCAGACTTGCAATTTGCATCCAACATAGGTGGTGCTAGGTCTGTCTGGTGCAGGTATGGATATGGCGATAAGGCAATATGTGAGAAATTGGGACCTGATTTTACGATTGACTCTCTGTATGAGGTAGAGAGACTTATCGGCAAGGTGTAGCTAAGGAGCTCCATAAGTCTAACTTATTAGAACTTTAAACGTCAGATAATAGCTAAATCAGTCACTTAGGATCCGGTAGAGACTCGATAATCTTAATCGCCTTGTGATCCACAATTGCAGCACTATAACGCTCAGACATGGCAAACATGCGTTCCTTGGGTTGGAGGTCAAAAGGCGTGAGAATCCAGCCCATGCCTGATATTGTCGACTTTGAATACTCCTTCATAATATCTTCGTCCTTAGATGAGAGAGATAGGCCACCGAATCTGGCGAGAGCATCGAGATAATGGTCGAGGATCGCCACCTCGTGGATCCTGCGGTCCTCCATAGATATAGCGCCTACTACCAAGTAAGTCAGGTTATGGAACGGCGATCTAATGTGGAAGGTCTGCTAGTCGAGGAAGCGTGGGTTGCTAGCCTTATCGAGATATGTGTTGCCTGTATGCGGATCTCTGTGTATCAGAGATATGAACTTTGGATTCTTGGTGGTAAAGTGCTTCTTTATGGCAGTTATTGTGCGTTCTTTGTCACTCTTGATAATATTAGGGCATGGAGGGCGATTAGCGCCGTGGATCTGAGCATCCCATATTGTCGTGAGGGCTACTATTATGCCCTCGTATGTAGGCGTGATCTAGGGGTAGTCAGTGTATGAATAACCCCAGGTGCTGGCGTGCAGCGCGGCTAACTGCTCGGCGCCAGTTTTGACCTGCTTGACGGACCAGATCTCTAGAGGGGTTCCGAATGTGAATCCGGCGTGGTTTAAGTCGTCTATCATAAGAATACCCTGCTCCTCTTCGATCCTTACCCACCATACTTTGGTGAGAGAAATGTGGCTTAAGGTCGGCGCAATGAGGCTGAAGAACCGAGCCTCATTGGTGTATGCGGCTACCAAGAGGTCTTTGTAGCCCTTGATCGCGAGTATGGTAGGATTGAATCCTCCCTTGAGGCATATGTGCTTTGGCCGATCTTCCTCACTGTTGTTATCCTGGTACTCGATGGTGAAAAAGAGTTTGCTGGCCGTGGCGTTCAGCACACTATTTGTGAGCTCCGCAGATTTGACCTTCTGCCCCAGCACATTGCCGAGCTAAGCGGCTGTGACTTGTTCGGGGACGGTGGGAAGAGGATATATATCGGATGCAGTCATTTTAGAAGAATAAAAAGAAACCTCAGTGACTATTACACCAGCGGGCACCAGGGTTCCGCACAATTGTTCTAATATATCAGCCAAAGCCCGCCTGACTTTGGGAGGCATCGCTAATGACCCCTGCAGTCTAGCGTAGACATGCGAACGCTGTGGGGTTTCATCAGGGGCGGTTAAGAGTTCGCCAAGGCTCCTGGGCGGGATACGACTCCATCTGACTTCGTTGGTTAAGAACGTACTTGCAATATAGCTAGCTTAGCAGACCTTTCGCTTTGTGCGGAAGTAGAGCCCTATCTCTCAAATCAACAGAGGTCCAGGCATGATATGCCCCGGCTGCGATCCACTCTATGTCCATGTATGTTGGTTGAGTTGTGTGTTGGTACTAAAATCCCTCAGAACTTATCGTACGTTAAAAGATCCGCGAACCACTTAACTTCATCGTCTGTAGTTTATCATGTGCCCGGGTCAAGGATGGATGCTTGCCCAGGGGTATAGGCAACTTTAGCGAGCATCATACCACGGAGCATTAGTAGTTTGCGGCGGGTTTGTTGGTTCGTCCCTCTGCTAATCCCCGCATAGACTGGGGTGGTCCTTGAGGACCAGGGTATACTCACATTTTCTCACCACTGAAAAAGAGCAAGCCCCCGAAAAGTCGAGTTTTGAAACGCTTACTGCGGGACCCTATTTGCAGTAAGACAGCCCACTGTATGTATGCATTCCTTCTATCCTTGGCCGCCTGAAGTCTCTGTAACTCGATAGGAGATCCAGCCCTTTAAGTGGATTAATCTCCATAGGTAGCCTAAATAACCAAGTTGATTCAGACGGCGCGGTCGGGAGTCATGTCATTAGATGATTTACTCTAGCTCACATGTCCTCTTTCTTCTCTCTTACCCATATTTTGTCTTTCCTGGCTTGAATAGGCTTGAAGGGTACTTACTATCCATTGGCATCGCCTATTTGGTGGTTGACGGTGTTGCTATTATCTTAGGACTCTGGGCACGAATCGAGACACGTCCATGGCTTCATAGCCTTTCATGAACGGAATAAGGTCATACTACTGAGGTGGAAAAAAAGGTGTTCTTCGCAGAGGTCAGAGCCAGGCCCTCAGACCTTATTTGAAGGCCCAAGCACTGTCGACAGGAGGTCATAGCAGTATCGTCGGAACCCCTGGACCCTTCTAAATACAACCTGCCTATTCAGGCTATTATCACTCCCGGAGGTCCCCTTTCATGATCCGGAGCATTGAACTCATTTCTGCAGTCCTATGCATTATCGGGCTACTACCCTTGAGGTCACAGTTGAGATCTTCCCATGCACGGCAAGGAAGCTGATCCTATCACAGGCAATCTTACTTCGGCCCGTTCATTGCATGGAGATCTAGGCGCCTGGATGGTAGCGCTAATCGTTCATTGCGTGGTTGCGCTCCTGGATCGAACCAGCATTGTGCTTGGATGAGTTGATCCATAGAAGGGCCCTTACAGAAGGATTTTATCACGCTGTTCCTGCATGGCACATCACGACAACGTTGCAGTCACTCTCTCATGGAGTATTGCCTCCGATTTAAAATGTGACCAAGATAAAAAATTGTATATATAAGGGCTTGACATCGCAGAATTCTAATGCTCGGCAGGTTCATTCATTGCCTGACTTGCACACTCGTTTCATCCTCTCTGTCACTCTTTATTTTTTGACTTCGGTCACCCACTCTCTTTAACATGTTGTTCACAAACATCATTCTCTCTTCTTTCCTTACAGGAACTACCCTGGCCTGGGGTGCCCCAGGTTATAGTGGATTCAACCTCGTCTGGCAAGACAACTTTGTCGGAGCAGGTGGATCTTCCCCCAACGGCAATAACTGGAACATCATTACCGGTTATCTGAACGTCAACGCAGAGCTGGAAGTCTACACTGCTTCCAACCGCAACCTCCAGCTCAGCGGGGGCGATACTCTTCAGATAGTTCCGTGGCGCGACTCTTCGGTTCAGAACGGATGGACGTCCGCTAGAATCGAGAGTAAATACGTCTTTACTCCCCAAGCTGGAAGACTTACGCGAGTTGAGGCGCCCATTCGTTTTGGTACAAATGCCATTGCAAACAAACAAGGTATCTGGCCCGCTTTCTGGATGCTCGGCGATATCCTTCGCAACGGCGGGGTTTGGCCTGCTTCTGGCGAGATTGACATTTTAGAGACTGTCAACGGTCAGCTTACGGGCCATGGAACTATCCATTGTGATGTTTATCCTGGAGGCATCTGCAATGAGGGCACAGGTATTGGTGGTACTATCTCCATTCCTGACCAGGACTGGCACACCTGGCGTGTTGAGATCGACCGCCGTCCTGCGAGTTGGGTGCAAGAAAGTATTACCTGGTATCGCGACGGTATCCAGTTCCATCAAGTCACCGGTGGACGCATCAACAACCAGGCAGTTTGGAATACGCTTGCTCGTAGCCCGCTGTATTTTATCCTCAACGTTGCTGTTGGCGGCACTTGGGTAAGTTAAATATCCTTCTGGTTGTATAATTCCGACTAACCTTCTACAGCCTGGGTATCCCAACGGGGCTACTCAAGATGGATATGGTAGCATGATGGAGGTTGGATATGTTGCGCAGTATGTTTCAAACACGGCATTGGCTCGCTTCAGGAATTCCACCATGGCTGCCACTTCACCATCTAGATTTTAATACTTCAAATGAGCTAGGATACTGTAGCTTTTCCCATGAATTATTGTGTTTCCCTTGGCCCCTGTAATAAGTTTCAGGTTCCCTTTACTTCAACTGCAGCCTGTGTCTTTCATATTTCTCATCACACAGGCCCTTTTTTGCATGTCTATGTCATCATCGTGCAGACTCTTCACGTGTTTTCTTGACCCAGATACTACTTCCTTTAATTGCCAAAGCACATCCACATTGGCGCATTTTGAACAAGCTGTGTACGAGTGCCAAGGCTTTTTCCTCGCAGCTGACAGGTCGCTTCACACGCAATTCGTATATCGTAATCGAATCATATTCAAGCGCCGAGCCTTTCAACTACCAATACTTTCGAACACGTACCTTTGGAGGCCGCTCATCTGGGGCATTTGAGCAAGTCCACGTAATACCGCCAAGGAGGGTTACTTATTCCAAAGTTGCCGAGCCGGATCATGGACCGAGACTTGCATAACTACTCAGTTTACGCTTGCTAGATTTAACTAGCTTCATAGCTCGGATGAACAAAATAAAGAAATTAATTGCAGAACTCGCGAAGTATTCAAATATTCCACAAGGACTTGGGCATGATTCATCGATTATTAGACGTGGTATCTAGTTTACGAAGTCCTTCGTTCAATTCACGGCTCGGCTTCTAGTCGAAATCTTGGCATGACCTTGGCGCAGCGGGCTACTATGCATGTCTTACGCACGACAACATCATCTGGGAAATCCTTAACAAAGAGGAGACTGCGGGGTTACGAGAGCTTATAAGCAGCATGTTAAAGTATTTAAGTAAGTCCTCCCTCATCCTATCCATCTGCATCTTATTCCATCTCAAACAATTCATTCTCCTTTCTCTTCTTACCACAGCCCCTTCGAAACCCCAGTCTATACTCGAAATGTCTGACAGGCTTGATAACGGCAGTTGGCTATCCCCAGGGGAGAGCCTCTGGAGTCCCAACGGCTCCAATGAGCTGAGAATGCAGGAGGATGGCAAGATTTGCGTTTACTGGGACGGCGAATGCACATACCAGAGCTCGGAAGACCAGCAGGAGGGTATCAAGGGACTCATCATGCAAGACGACGGTAACCTTGTCATATAGTATGTGCTGCCTACTTTCCCGCCTAATCTGTATGTTCTCAGGCTAATGAGACAATTTGAAGTGACGAGAATGATGAAGCTGTCTGGGCTTCTGGTACCGAGGGAAGTGGCGACTCTGTTTACCTCGTCGTGCAGGATGATGGGAACGTGGTACTGTATCAGGATGATGAGGAGGCTGTCTGGGCTAGCGGCACCGTCCAGCAACAGGAGGAACAAGAGGAAGAAGAATAGACGTGGACGAGACACAGAACAAGGTGTTCAAATTCCCACGAGATAGTTGAGTAATAAAAGAACATAGCATCCATACTAGGCCACAAATCAGATACTTCCTTCCAATTTCTGTCTATGCCCCAACTTTTCAGTGCTCCATTTAAACAATTGGTGTTTTTTTTTTTGGTTTGCCATGGGTGCGTTTCTTTCCGCTAGCTTGACAAACCTCACGAGATAGTTCCCTCTCGAATTATGTCACATGTTCTACTTTGTCAGCCACGCGCGGTTATTTCTCTTTGCTTTGGTTTCAGATTTAGCCATCGGCCAATGAGGCCTCATCAAGCGCATACACACGGTTTGGTGCAGGCTGTGTTAGCTAGAATTTCAGCCAAGAGAGCCTTATAGCACGGAGCCTGATTTATTTATGGTGCAGGATAAGCCCCTTGTAGGATTTGCCAAGATGATCAAGCGCGCTTGTTAATAGCGACCGGCCAATGATCAGTTTGTTGCCGCCATCTTATGGCAACTGAGCTTGCATTTTCCACCGACTTATTCTGTGTGGTGAAACTTGAAACGAGGCTGTGCCTGGTCTTCTTTGTCTTGAAAATGTTGCGTTGAGACATTTTACGTGGGCACACAACTCTTTCAACAACTGCTTTCTCTCCTTTTTTAGGTTGTGCGCCAAAATGCCAGCATCAGGATCGCACTCATCATGGTTTTCCTACCCTGTTTCTAGACCGTACCCTTTTCGATGGTTTACGCCTTTGATATTTGCTGGTGGCCTTATTTTGACCGCTCTCTTCACACTTGTCAACCTGGCTTTGAGCGGCTTTGATCTAGTACCCAAGTTCACTAGTGATCTCAATGGCACTCTGGCTGGAGATAAGAATACGTAACCGACACTCCATATCCTTCGAGCGATGTTAAAGCTTATCGAATGTTCTAGTTGGTTTATGCAAGCGCCCTTTGCTTGGGACAGTAGCATAGAAACAAGCTGTCAGCCCAAGCTGCTAACGGTCGGCGACCGATTCTTTACGACCAATTTGGGATTTCGATATGAGGTCAAAGCGATTAAACAACCTAGAAACGGTTCTAATCGCGAGAAAACCTTATCTTCGCTACCATATTGGAATTATACACTTGAGGACTGCTACTTGAAGTTTGTCACCGTCGAACTGCGCAAATCCGATCATAATGTCGAGTACACGAGTTGATGGCTCAAATGGGTAAAGTCATTCACAACTTCGACGGCCGTTTGCAGTGTCATGACAGACGAGGGCCTTCGCACACTGGATCCTGATATCAAGTACGCAGGGAGGACTGACTGGCACTACCCCTATGTGATCAACGACGACTTCGATGCCCAAGCAACTACTTGGTGGGGTACGAGATTGCTGAATCTTTACTTCACTACTATCCTACAAGCGACGGGGCAAAGGCAGAGGAACCTGAAGCGTGAGGCCTGGGTTTATGGACGGATCGGATATGAGAGGAACGAGACTCAAACCGAGTAAGTAATGTTCTTCCCTGTACGCTACAGTGATTTGCTTTACGAAATAAAAGCTTATACTTGATAGTATTCACAAGCCAGACTTCTTCAGTCTTTATGCCTGGTTTCTAGGCTCCGAAAGTAGTACACAACGTCGTCCAGGTACAGTGATGATGTGATAGTTCCCACAGATTACTGACATTACCATAGTCACTTTAGATCGTATGCCTACTAATGAGACTGTACGTATGAGAGGACTAGCGTTAGTAAACGGATGAACACTAATCTGCCGGGATAGAATCGGTTCTTTCCCGTCTTAACAGCAACGCTTCATCACGCCAAGATTCTGTATTCGCTTGTCGCCGCAGATCTGGGTAAAAACAAAACAGCGAATCTCTTAACGGAAAAAAAACTTCCGTACGCCATTCTTCCATCAGACGAGGCAAACCGCGAGATTGGTCAGCTCTTCAACCTCACTTGCCCCAAGAATGACCCATGCGACAAGTACACCAAATTTTCAAGACCCAACGCAACTCGGCCACGTCAGGAAATGTTACCAGTCACGGAGGTGTACGACGAATTCATCGAGCAGACTGGGCCACTGAAGCGTGACAACGCCGCTATTTTTGCGCAGTACCTATGTTCAGTCCCGAAACGGAAGAGTGCTGGTGTGATGATACTAGCAATAGTACTTGCGAACCTGGTATTTCTCCAAGCGGCATGGAAGCTTTTGACATGGATAGCCCAAGGGATACTACCTGATTCGCAAACTACGGTTTGCCTTGGTTGCTTGCAAGCTCAGAATCAGGATGCAGCGATAAAAGCCTTACCTAGTCACAGAAGAAGTGAGGATAGCAGTAATATCGCGCCGATAGCGAGCCAACGAGTAGCAGGCATTGAATAGCGAGAGCTCGTGCCAGGGAGACTTGGCAAGCAAAGCAGATCAAGTCAACTTCCAAACGCACAAAGGATAACAAATATGGACTTTCTAGCACGCATCGATGTGACATGCTAGAGTTTGCTCATGCTGGTGAGCCATGTAGAGCGGCTTCTCGACGAGGGTCAAGCATCAAACAAGAGCCACGCCCGGTTAGCTCAATCGGTAGAGCGTGAGACTCTTACGAGTACGCGATCTCAAGGTTGCGGGTTCGACCCCCGCATCGGGCTGTTCCTATATTTCGATTGCGAGCGTTTGCGAGGCTTTCATTTTTTGCATGTGTGGAGATTTTTTTGGTGGGCGTTGGGGGGCTCACGTGACCGGTGTAGGAGCCTGTACTGAACTTATATCAGTTGAAAACACTCGCTCAGTCCAGCATTTCTTTTTAGTGGTAGATATGACCTTGAACTGCGGTTATTCAACGTCCTACTATCTAAATGATCAGCATAAAGGTGTGCCGGTAGGTGTTGTCTATACATCCAGAATTAAGCGTACTCCGTTAGAACAAATAAATCAAATCGGGCTATTTTGGTATTGCCGATGAGCAACGATGGAATCATATAGATTCCCTCACACCATTGAAGTTTGCACCGCTACCATAATCCAAGTCTCTGCCTCGGATATAAAGCCGAAGGTAGTAGACCCATCTGCTTTCAGCAATTACTAACACGCACCCCGCATTCGAGATCACGTCACTGACACCTCTAGCAAAGCGATTGACTGCTTCTGAACGTCATTGGCGTTAAATCAAGACATAAAGACAATCATGCGCACTCAAAAATACCCGCTGTCACCACCCAGCCTGGACGAGTTGGCAGAGAAGCTCAAAGCCCCTCTCGCCGCCAACTACGAACACTCCACTGTTAGTGTCGTCTCCTGCCCGGATCTCCGAGAAACACCCTTCCATCTATCCACCGAAGGCCTTTCAGGCGACGAAAAGATTGCAGATGTAGGAGGTCAACCAAACCTCTTCCCACGCCCGCGTCTTGACAACATCTGGTCCATGACCGATCTCGCCAAGGCTATGGACATGGACCCTGCAAAAGGAGGTCTACTTGGTGCTGGAGCCGGTCCGTTTCACGTCGTTGGTCAAAACTGTGAACTTGCGCCGAATCTTGGCTGGCAGGATGGCTTTGACAACGTGGATAATCAGAGTCGATATGCTGAGATCAGTCGCGACACGGGCGCTATCAAAGTTGAGAAAAGCCCATCTCTCGACTGCGCCCTGATGATCAACCTGTACGGATCCTCCGGTAATCCAGGGCCAGTCATCAAGATCACAGCGCGAAAGCGAAAGGGTTCTGAGAAGAGTTTCGCAGAGTGCATCCGCAAAGCTCTCTATCAAGCGTACGGCGACACGCGGACAGTCAGCCTGGGTGGCTTTTTTCTAGTCAAGGCGGGAAAAGCACGATACCACATTATGCCTGACTTTCCACCGGAGGAAGATCTACCCTTCAAAGATCGCAAGCAGGTCGATGATTGGCTGACTTTCCATGAATTCGATGGGCCTATTCTGTGTTTGTCTGTTTTACACTCAACGGATCCTGGTGATGAGATGGGTTTGCGGATAGAGCATACGCATTCTTATTCTGCGACAGGGAAGAATGCTGGGGGGCATTATCACTATGATTTGGAAAACACCGACGAGGACGTTGAGTATGAGGCTTATTTTAATACTGCCAAGATCATATATCGTCTAGATAGACCTACATAGATTTTAGCGGCGCATTCAAAGTCATTCACATAGGAGCTTAACGTTTCTCAAAGTTGAGTTCAGGCTGAATATACACGTCTTTAAAAGCCGGATTATGTTTAGTGCCCTTCGCTCAGGTCTATTTGAGCATCGCAAGGTTTATAGGGGTGTTAGTAAAATATCAATCACCCAACATATAAACAACCGGTAAACCAGCATATAAATCAGAATTACTTTTCTTACGTGTTGTGTAGAATAATGTTCTAATAGACGAGGAATGTTGTGGTCCTACCCTGGAGCTAACGGCCTTAAAGTTGCAGCTTCTTCCCTAGGTATTAACTTTGCGTTCACGACTATCCACAAAAGAAAGGGCAAGCCAGTGAATTAGCTATCACCCTCCACAACTGAACTGGCACTGAGGGCCGACGTCCTGGTTAGTGGCAGATGCAAATTGTCGAACTCAAACGCAAAAGATAACATATTGCTTGATTGCGGGACAATTCTCAACCAATCATAAGTCGTTGCGGGCGAATGGTTTAGTGGTATAATACTCCCTTAGCAAGTTTCTTCCGAAGATCCTCGCCCCTGGGAGTGGTCCAGGGTTCGATTCCCTGTTCGTCCAAAATTAGGTGGTTTAATCCCACTGTTATCCGCTTCCTTTTTTCTCATTTTTACCATCTTCATCTATCTCTCTCGAGAGTTTGTATTGTCGAATCAATCATCATTACTGATACCTATAACTTTTTCTTGAAGTATTATACGGTAGCTAGGTATTTTTGCCGCAGCTGTTAATGTCACTCGATATGTCTCTGTCTTACTCGGGCATGTGCCTACACTAACAGCCCTGGCTTTCATTCTTCCAAATCAGCATGTCTGGGTACTTGAAAAAGAGAAACTCAATTTGAATGATCGTGTTTACGAGAACAATGCGCAAAAAATCGTCATTATTCGTATCCCGCATTCGCCTGACGCCTACTTCTAAATAAAAGCCGCCACTTACCTAGCGCTAAGCCAATTACCCCAAGACCCTAAAGCTGCCCTGCACCTCCGGAATAGGCGAAGCCCGGAAAGGCTTCGTGATGCGGCTCAAATGCTTCTAGCGCTGACATGATCTGAGATACGATTTCGAGGTCGGCTGACCCATGCCTTGGCTCTTAGACTGCTGTTTTCTATCGGTTTTACGAGCCTTGCATTGCATGACAACGTTACAAAGCCACACGCGTGCTTAACGATTCATGCAGGTAGGTAAGCAGACTGTACACGATTAGATGGATTCTGGAACGGCCAGGTTAGCAAGCTGACGGAAATGAACATAGAGGAACCTTAAAATTTCAAAGAATTTGGTCTAAGTGAACACTGGGACGTCACGATGAAGTACTTGCATGTTTAATTACTGAGCAAATACGTGGAACAAGACTAGAATATGCGATTATCTAAGATACCCAAACTGTCACGTATCCAACGTTCCATAGGCAATCAAGCTCGAAGTAGAAGTATAAGAATGGCCGAGGCCACGAGAACATCACATCGACGTATCATATGGCAGAACGAACTAAAGCCTCGTCACGGAAGCGTATAATTTCAGGCTTGACCATAGCTGAAAGAAACAGGGTTTTAAGGAACGTTTCCTAGGTCGTAGTCGTATGGTAAGCCATGGCTCTTCAGAGGCACAAAATTCTGTGTCATCTGAGACATATTGTACTTGGCATCAGTGAGCTCGTCGAGTCGGGGCATATGTTGCGCCGTTTAGTCCGTGTCTTGTCGCGACTACTCTCAAGCACATCAGCGGAAAGGATGACGGGGCGACTAGCCAGGATCTGATGTTTTTTTCGACGTAGTAAGCTGCACATACGAATAACTAACATCCCAAATTGTAGTCATGCATGGATCGTGTGTTGCGTAAGTTCTGGCGCATTGCATCCTGTACATTGATCTGTACCATGTCACATATGAATGCACCAAACAATACGCCCCTATTCCCATCTGACATGTTCCTCAAGATCCAGTAGCCTTCGATCCAAGGTTTCAGGTGACCAATCGAGATCGTCGCACCAGCCTCAATGTACGACGTCCTGTCCTACGCAATCAGGGGGATGCACCACGCCAGAATGCCCTCACACCATACTGATAACGCAAATTTACCACGGCAAGTCGGCAATCTCTCATTCTGCGCGTAAAACGGCACCGGTAGTTGGGGTAGAGACCCTGCATATAATTAAAGCGCAGATGGGGTTTCCCCTCAAGCGCGCGGGATCAACGTGCCGTACAGCTTGTTTCAGTGAGGGCAGCTTGCGCGGCATCTTGAAGTGCTAGCCAATGGAGGCACGGCCGATTCAAAGTTTGCGGCAATAGCAGTCAGTGGCAAACCTAAAATCTTCAATGGTGGTAGCCTCAACTGTTTTCAGCTTGAATTTGGTCTGTTTGTCTCTGGTTTTTTTTAAGCTTTGTGGCGCATCCGTCGTATCTTGGAGTGGAATGTTTCGACAGGAGATCGTGTTGGCACATAACTCAACGTTACATATGGCTGTTTTCACTGGCGCTCATGTCTATTTCCAGTGTGCAGCATTCCTTCAGGTGCCTGATTCAGGCCCGGGCGGCTACTGTCAGGACATGTCCGTCACAGCCGTACAGATCAACACAAGGATGCCGCTCTCCCGAAATAATTCACCAAGAGCCTATAATTCCGTCGTAAATGTTCAAACATGTTTCAGATTAAGAGTCGCCCTGTCTTTCAATTGCTGTCTTATCCCAGCTTCTCGGTTCCAGGTGCCGGCCAGCCACCGAGACCCCTGTAGTCGTGACATGCCGTGACATCAGTTTCTAGTTTACGGGTGTGCCAATCAACGACGCTAATGAATCTTGCGAGTTAGCCCGGTTAGATCGGATGGTACCATTCAGGAAAAGACCAACAGGCTTGGCAAAAGCTTGAATGTCCGGCGCCTATGACGAATGGATCCGTCAAGATTTGGTAGTGCAGTATAATACTCGTGTTGCTCCCAGCTTGCCGTATCGTATTTTGGCATTCCACTCTGGACTCGACACTCGCTTCTCTCTAACCACGGCCAAAAGAGCCCATCATGCGGTCTCATAATAGCATGATACGCGGCGTATTGGCGCTCGTAGCCATCCTGACCTTCTTCATTATCCTATTCACCGTTTTTCACATCAAACTAGCCGACGGCTTGTCCATCACACCAGTCCAAGAACGACCCTTCTTCTACGAGCAACAGCCTCACCATACACCGGCCCAAGACGACGACTTCGACGCATACCTCGACCAAGAAGACAATGGACCCCTCCCCGGCCAGCACCAGGACTATCGTCTCCTCACGAGTTTAAGAAATAATATGGGATTTTACAACAAGATCGACGCTCGCAGGACCGGCCATCAGATCATGAACCCAACACTACTCGAACTTCCAAAGGGAGCCAACATCAGCCACGATTTCCTAGTCATTGCACGCACGGTACATGTCAATACGAAGATCAATGGCAAGCGCTACAAACTCGCCCGTCAAGTCGCAGCTTTTGCAAACCTCACGCACAACAGCATCGGCCGACCGATGCTCAAGACGGCCGGGTGGTCCAGACTACTCCTCAAGGATTTCGGCGGACCAGAGCACCACTGCCAGAACCAACCCGACATGGATCAATATATCGGCCCCGAGGACATGAAGCTATTCTGGACTCGCACCGGTGAACCACTTCTCATCTTTACACACCAAGTCGACGACGAGATTCTGTGCCAGGGTCAATTCCTCATCGATGTCCGCGCCGCCATGCCCGAACTGGAGCGAATTCTTGGCGAAGAATACTCATCTCGTCTACCCCCAATTCGCTTCCATGAACCGACCGGCCTCCGTCGCGATCCACCGCCCGGCGAAGAAACCCATCCTCGGTACCAGCGTGAAAAGAATTGGGCACCCGCACAATCGCCCTTCAGCACAGACGACGAACTCCTCTTCATGGTGGAGCCTGGCCAGCTTTTCCGCTGGACATCCAATGATACGGCCGTCGAGTCGGTAGTCAACGCTAAAGACCAGCGATCAGCGGTCGAGGCGCCGTACCCACCGAATGTCGGGCCTGACGAAACTTGGCACGCTGAGAAGAGCATGACTTGTATGCATGACGTTATGCTCGATGATAGACATGTTCATCAAAGCTCACCTATGCTGAGTCTTACGCTCTGCAACAGAGGCACCTGTGAGCCAAACGAACAGAACACCATCATGATTGGCATTGTTCAGCGACGTAGGGACCGCCCGCACGTACCGTTTACATGGTACGACCGTCGCATCGCAGTATACGAAGCTGCACCGCCTTACCGAATGGTCAGTGTGAGCAAGAAGCTCACGTACCACGGCGAAATGGATGGCAAGTACATGTGGACAGGGAGCATGTCGTATTACACCAATCAGACCGAATTTCCGCCCTCCAACCACGGATTTTTGGATGACGAGATCTGGCTGGGCTTTGGGATCAAGGACTCAGCTGCCGGATTTTTGGATATCCGTGCCAGGGATCTGGTTGCGGATCATTACCTT
This sequence comes from Fusarium sp. MBC 119, assembly GCA_030411635.1. NCBI lineage: Eukaryota > Fungi > Ascomycota > Sordariomycetes > Hypocreales > Nectriaceae > Fusarium > Fusarium sp. MBC 119. Next base: position 269,746 of record JAPERM010000167.1, read on the forward strand.
TGTCAGGGCGCTTCAGCGGGTTACAGGCATTATAGACAGGGCATTTCGGCATAAGCCAGCCACATATGGCATGGCATGGGCACGGCACGCATTGGATAGGCGTTTGGAGTTTAGCATAGAATACTAGAATTTAACTATTGTTTACTTTGTTCATGCTACTGTTCACTATCGAGATTGTTGACTTGAAAAATGTGAAAAGCGTCGTTAGTTGTGCAGATCCTCAGGGCTTTTTGCTGCGTTGCTAGGCGATTGTCGCCCAACTACCGCAACAGGTTTAGTCGAGGGGGTTCTATACGAGCGGCACTTGAATGACAGCCTCAGCTGGTAATAACCTGAAATGATGTGATGGGGTTTCCAAAGCGTAATAGAATCAAGCTTAACGGAATTTATGTCAAATCAAGACTAGAAGGTCTTGGCTTTTAATCATAAGGCTACCTGCATTTATCGTATTCAGATGGTCTAGAAATTAACTTCTGTCAAAGTTGTAGTGTAGGTAGGTTAGTCATTAGAGAAGCGCTAACCCAGTTTCCAAGATTGTTTTTGGTGGTGAGATCACACCAACATCATCGACTGTTGGCCCTCTAAACTTGGAACGACCAACCAATACTAAAGCCTTATCACAACTGATTACAATCAGGTGCCTTCCTTGTTCTCTTCATGCTGATCCGGCATTTTTTCCGAAAATAATTAAACGAATGATGGATGCACGGATCACGCGGCAAACACCTGTCTCATCTTTTTGTACGAATGGTCGAATGAATACGGATACACGGCGCGACCGTGATCCACTACGATTAGGAGATTTGCAAAATAAATCGGGGCTTCATCCCAGCGTTTCAGCACATACGAAGGGGGGATACGGTAAGTATTCGGGGTTTCATCTCCGTCTTCTAGAATTTACGAAGAGGGCCGGCCGCTATATTGAGGTTAATTAGAGCCCCACGAAGGCACGCGACCAAAAGCCTAGACTGGCTAGGCAAAGCTTTGACAGCCGAGGGGGTCTTTGGACCCCTATTCTTGTGCCCCTGAAGTGCATGGGAGGCTTGGGAGGTCAGTTGCTCCCGGGCTGACAGAGAATAGACGAGTAAGTATTCGCATGTACCTCAGACTCCACTGTATACGATCGATCGTCTCAATAGTAAATTGGCAATTGAAGATAGACCAGTCACATTTAAGGTTTGATAAGCTTGAATTGAAGCTGAGCATAACACTATTCAACACCTATACACGGACTATATCACATTGCACAATATTGCTACACCATTTCAGGATTTGGACCCTCGGACGTCTTCCACATCGTCATCGTCAAGCTGCTTTGCGTGTTGGGCCGCAACTCCCACGTCCTCCACATTGGAAAAGTCTGCAACACCAAAAACTTCATCCATACGCTCCAGGGAGATCTGCAAGACGTTCAGTTAGCGCGAGAGTATATTCATAGTAGTAGGCTGACTTACGCCCTTGGTCTCGGGGATCCAGTATGCAGCAACAGCCATGAAGAAATTGAACGATCCGAAAATAAAGTAGGCTCGGTATGGATTGTGCAACAGCATCACGGGAGTCGATTTCGACACAGCCAGATTGTGTACCCAGTGTGTGAATGAAGCCAGAGCAACGTTGTAAGCTCTGAGTCGGTTCGTTGGGATCTCTGAGACGTAGATCCACGCTATGATTATTAGCAAGGCCCGAGTATACGATGTTTTAGAACAGGATCAAACCTACAAACAGGTCCCCAACTCATGTTGAAAGCTGCAGCAAATATGTACACCATGGCCAAAGCCGCAACGCCCGCAGGAGGAGGGTGGTCATTCTCTCCAGGCTCAGCACCAAATCGGAGGTACTGAGCGTGTTAGCAATCGATAGTACAGTTTGTAAAAGTACTCACAAAGCCAATGAAGAACATGCAAAATGTTTGGATAGCGCCACCAAACATGAAGGATTTGCGACGACCCAGTGAATCAGCCAGGAAGAAGATGAAGATCAAGCAAGTGACAACCTTGACAACGCCATAGATTCCTTGTGCGAATAAAGCGGTGGTGGTAGTACTAAGACCTAGATCCTTGAAGATCGTTGGTGCATAGTAGTTAATTGCTCCAGTCTAAACTTGTTAGTGATCGTTCATTCAAGTAACCAGGTTCAACTTACTCCCGTCCATTGTCCAAGTGTGACGATAGCCACAGTCAGGAGAGCACGCTTCCGATTCGACGGTAGTCCCCAACACTCCTTTTGTATGGCCCAGAATCCAGTATCCTGCATGATAGCTTTCTCCTGCTCGATCTGCGTACGCAACTCGAGTAGTTCTTGCTGAATGTATGCATGATCAGCAGGCAGCTTTCGCACGTCAGACAAGACCAAGGCTGCCTGCTCCCATCGATCTCGGGAGGCCAGCCATCGTGGTGATTCTGGACAAAAGAGCATACTGAAGAATAATAAAGCTGGACAGATGGACTGACAACCCAGAGGTACCATCCATGTAGCCTTTCCAGGAAGATGGAGGAGCGAACCGTAGTTGATGAAGTATGCCGTCATGCCGCCCAAGACAAGTAGGAGTTGGAAGAAGCCCACAAGGAATCCACGAATAGCGCGAGGGGAGTTTTCAGACACGTAAGTCGGTGCCAGCATAGTTCCCGCGCCAAGACCAATACCTTCAACAAATCTGTATCTTCATCAGTCCTCATGCCTTGTGCTAACAGTCGAAGGATCTTACCTTCCGATGTAGAACACAGACAAGTGGCCGTAGGAGAACGCTTGCATTATACCACCAATAAATCCAGTTATCGCAACAGCAATCAGCGCAGGCTTTCTGCCCTTTCGATCGGCAAAAGGACTCGAGAGTAGGGCTCCACCTATAGCACCAGCTTGCATAGTCGTGACGAGGTTGCCGGCTAGATCAGCAGCAGCTTTGTCGGGACGAGTCTCAAGACCGAATTCTCTGTTGTCGGCAGTTAGCTCAAATCTTGGAGTGATACGATAGGGCGTGACGAACCTCCGGAAGTCTGGCATTGCTAAAACGCCGCCAATGATACCGGCATCGACGCCGAAGAGTGCCCCAGCAAAACATGCCTAGCACAGGTTTGTCAGACGAAGCTGTCGCGATTGAGGGGTTACACTTACCGAGGCGGTCAATGCAATCACTCGCCAATTGTAAATCTCGGGGGGATCAACGCGAATGGCATCGTTGCGCACAATGCGCCGAAACATGCCGTGAATCGTCATTGTGCCAAAGCGAGACTCGATCTTGTCCTCGATTAACTCAAGACCAGAGCACTTGAAGAATGAAGGAAGATTACGAGAGCAACATGATATAAGTAGTGGAGCTCTCGAGTTGGCCCCCAAGAAGTTTGCTTTTAAGCTTGTTTGTTTCCTCCTTGTCTGTTATTTTCCGGCTAATGCGGGGGCGGCGCAGATCAGAACCTGGGGTAGTAGCCATACTGGGGAGTGTCGGTCGCTGATCCGTAAGAATCTTTGTTTCGAGACATGTGGTTCGAGGATATCCTTGGCGAGCGCCATCGGGGACTGTCGGGTGCTTGCCGAGCGCACGACTTTGCTGTATTTGGAGGATGTCACATGTAAGATTTGGAGACCACAGCGGCAATTATTTGCCCCGAGTTGACATAGTAGTTAGTTTTTACATGCTTTTTACATAGTGGTATATTCTCGTGTTCATTGCCGTATTGCAGCATGACATACGTATGTACACCCAACCATCGAGGCGCAGCGATCTCGAATATACAATTACAGATTCACTTACGTTCGACATAGCCTCGTTTACAACAATGAACACAGCCAATCACTCCTCAAGCACGCTGACTATCCCATAGATTGTCAGGGCTCTCCCATATCTGCTCCAATTCCGAACCCAGTGAAGGCGTAGGCCATCCACACCTTTTCTGACACGAATCAAGCATTTCCAAAACACAGCCTCTCTGACGAGGATCGTGCATAAACATGCCGGCTGTGATCTCGATAAGCTTAAGTCTACACTTCTAGGGAAGGAATCTTACCAATGAACAGACATTGTGAAGATACCATGCTCGACGCATCTTCTGTAAGAGTCATGCCAATGCCACAAACCATCTCGATGTTTTCCTGGATCGCTTTCTGGCGCTTCAAGAAACCTTGGAGGCCTCCTATATGTGGCTCATGAGCAGTAATGAGGATCCGGGAGACATGGTGAATTTGCATAGCTAAACCTGCCAGTCAAGTTAGCAGGGCTAGAATCAGATTGGTAACTTGGGTGCATACCGAAGCATTGGGGGTGTATCAGATGTGGCTGGAATACTTCATTGCCTCGACGACCCATAGTAGGTAGTGCCGAGAACTCAACCGTTAAATGAGACCGCCACTCATCTAGCATTTTCCTAAGAGCCTTCGCCCAGCTAATCCTCCCAGCTAAGCTACCTTCCGTCTCCACGGATGAGTCAACAGCACAGAAGTTTATCACTTGGGCCATGATCCAAACAGCACGGGAAGCTAGTTCATGGCTATCCAGCTCCGCATATCCCTTCTTGGGCATCCATGTACTATAGGTTCTACGCTTCTCACGGAATGCTACCCAGATATCTTGCCGAAGCCAGGCCCACCAGGTAGTGCTCTCCAGGCTTGACGTTTCTACTTCGATCTGTCGTGATCGTAAAATCCAGAAAACACCCTGGAGATGCTGCTGCCAATCTTGACGTGAACCTCTTAGCATTTCGTACGTTGATACCATGAGTGTCGTTGCCATTAGCTCTTGACTGTTCTGGTAAGTGGAGTAACGCATGGCCTTCTGGACATAGTGTAGTGTTTGGTAGTAGTACTGCAGTGCGCTGTTCTGGTCTGGACGTTGTTCCGGGGGTATGGTTTCATCGAGGGATTGGTGGTAACATGAGAGTGCCAGGATGGCATTGAGCAGACCCGCATTGCGGACTGCCAGATGTGGTACGCGTGTCGAGAACGTACGGGCTGGGTCAAATAAGTCGAGCTAGTCCTGGTCATAAGCAACACTACTTCTATGGTAGAGTGTGATCAGCAACTTACCCATGAGCATATTCGATGCAAGAAATTCTGAAACAAGGCCTGCTCTCGATCGAGAAGAGATATACTCTCAGATGCTTGCCACAAACTCTCTTCCGTGGCATCAGTACTCTGACCACCAGTGCTGATTCCTTCGTCTGATAGGTCTTGCGCTGGAGGCTGGGCATCAATTATCCTGGTGGCTTTCTGCAAAGGCGTGATATCGCTCTCGACTTCACCATCTGGGGAAGTATCGAGAAGCCCGCCATCGAGACCCAAGGGAGCATCGGCATCCTGAAACGCCTCACTTGATGCATCATTGGCTAATATGCCGAACCATCGAACCGCAGCTACGCTCGCAGATGCCGCAGGAGTTGTCGATGCGGAATCTGATTGTCCCCCAAACCAGTCGGTTGCATACGGTAGTTGTTGCGTTTGTACCCCAGCTACATCCCAGCTTAGACTATTTGAAACAGCATGTAGTTGATGGGCCGGAGCTAAACTTGACGTCGCTTGTGATTGCGTCGCGGCAATTGAGCGAACAACTTGAGTCAGCTCATCTTGTGAGCTGATGATCTGCCCTAGCTGCCGAAGGATCTCTAGACTAGCTGGGTCGAATCTGACGAAGACTATGTTAGTACAAATAGGCCATGCAGGGTTGGCACTTACGTAGAATGATCCTTTTCCGTATTATCGTACGAACACGGGATATTCAGCGATGCGCAGAAGCCACATGTAGGCTGCACGTTATCGCATTTGGTCTTCCGAGACCGACACACATGGCACGCTTTGAGGCTTCTCTTTCTAGGATAACGAGGATCCGAAGTGGGTTGTCTTGCGCGTTTCCGTCCATTATTGGACTCGGTCTGTTGATCCGCTATGTCTTCGCTTTGGTCTGCCATTTTTCGTATCAAGATTACGCGTTTACGATTGTAAACATCAAGGATCGGGGAGAATTATGGCAAGTACCCGAAGGTGAGGAGAAGAGAGGAGAGATGACAACAAACGTGTCAGACAAAGTCTTGGCGGCTGTTGGTCCAATAGTCATGGGATGATACGGGGGTTGACCACGTCCACGTGCATTATTTGCTTTGTTATGGTGTGTAACCCCTCACGGGGACTGTCGGGTAAAGGCATGAAACGCAGATCACTCCAGAGTGGTGCATGTGGGAATTGAATGCTGATCGTCAGCTTGGATGAGTTAAACTGAAACAAATTAAAACAGAGCCATATCCCAAGCCTCAATTCTAAAGCATGCTTTTTGCTGCGTAGCTCAACTTTTGTAGCTACATATCTCATTCTTGTCTGTTATTTTCTGCTAGGTCAAACTCTCGATAATTGCGCACCATGGGTGAAATAGATCAGAATCCCCAGCCCTCGGAGGCATCTACAAACGGCCAGGCCGGCAAAACCGACAAAACCACCTCATGGCAGACGGCACATTTACATACTAGACCTAGAGAGTTCTCGACAGATATTCTCGTTGTTGGAGGTGGTCTAGGCGGCGTCGCTGCTGCGCTAGGAGCCCTCCGCAGAGGACGTCGTGTCTTGCTCACAGAAGAATACGACTGGCTAGGCGGCCAATTAACCAGTCAAGCTGTGCCGCCAGACGAACATACTTGGGTAGAGCAGTTTGGCGTCACACGCTCGTATCGCGCTCTACGTGATGACATCCGACAGTATTATCGCGACAACTATCCTTTGACCGAGGATGCGAGGAGACGACCGCAGCTTAACCCTGGTGCGGGTCATGTTAGCAAGTTGTGTCATGAGCCGCGAGTTGCGGTGGCGGTTATTGAGGCTATGCTTCTGCCATACATTGGCAGTGGACTACTTGTTATCAAGAAGCACGTCAAGGCTGTGTCTTGTGGGATGCTTGGACAGGTTGTTCGCTCTGTCGAGTTCCGAAAACTTGAATCAGGAGGCGATAACTTCACTGTCCACGCTAACTATGTCATCGACGCGACAGAGCTGGGCGATCTACTACCCATGACCAACACACCATACGTAACTGGCTTTGAATCTCAAAAAGACACCGGAGAACCCAGTGCACCCGAAGAAGCACAACCTCAGAACTCGCAGGCTGTCTCTATCTGCTTTGCAGTGGATCACATCGAAGGAGAAGATAACACAATCCCCAAACCGAAGGAATACGACCACTGGCGAAAGTGCCATCCGGACTTTTGGGGTGCGCCATTACTTGGCCTGAAAGCACCTCACCCGCGAACCCTTGAGATTGTTGAGCGCGAGTTTACTCCCAATCCTAACGATGATCCGGCATCCGTCATTGCTGATCAGCGAAAGTCGGGTGGGGATATGAATCTCTGGACGTTCCGTCGTATCGCAGCACGAGATAACTTTATACCTGGAGCCTACCGTTCTGACATTTGCTTGGTTAACTGGCCTATGATTGATTACTTCGAAAAGCCCATTATCGACGTCTCCGAGGAAGAACTACAAGAGCGTCTTGCTCGCGCTGCTTCTTTATCCTACAGCATGCTATACTATCTACAGACTGATTGTCCCCGGGCTGATGGAAATGGGACGGGATATCCTGGTCTTCGACTGCGAGGCGATATCACTGGAACAGAACACGGCCTCGCGATGGCACCATATGTTCGAGAATCCCGTCGCATCAAGGCTGTTACCACTATCGTCGAGCAGGACCTCTCTCTCTCAGTCCGCGGCGACAAGGGTGCGGTGCACTATCCCGATAGTGTAGGAGTGGGCATGTATCGCATTGACTTACATCCGTCAACGGGCGGTGACAACTACATCGACGTCGCCTGCTGTCCTTTTGAGATCCCACTTGGAGCTTTGATTCCGCTGGAGAGACCGAATCTACTAGCGGCGTCAAAGAATATTGGAACTACTCATATCACTAATGGCTGCTATCGACTACATCCCGTTGAATGGAACATTGGGGAGGCGGCGGGATTGTTGGCGGCGCATTGTTTGGATAACGGATTGTCTCCACATGAAGTGCAAGGCCAGACAAAGCTATTCAAGGACTTCCATGAGATGATCGTCAAAGAGGGTATCGAGACGGAATGGCCTGATGTCTCGGGCTATTGATTAGATCAGCTGAAATAAACTGAGCACCATTGCAGTGTACGAATTCCTCTGATTTCTATCTCATGAAGGACCTGTCGTAGCGATAACCTTCGAATTAAGGAGCCAATCAAGCTCAGGCTAAGCTCCCACGGGGTGGGCTAAATTTGCAGTGAATCTCTGAGACCAATCTTCCTAACCTAGATTCTACACCCCGTCTACAATCTGCCTACGGTGACGCCCTTAAAGCCGTGAGTTGTCTTGATAGTGAGAACCGACAATAGGACCTTTTACGAAACCAAATCTCAATTCCAATACATAGTGAAAGGGTTTCTGTTTACTCGTACGGCTTCTGAAGTTGATTCTCTTCAACCTGTTCCGCAAAGTTGGGAATGTGCGTCGTGTGACACCACGGCTTGAGAGTCTCTTCCTTACGGATCGTCTCCGCAAAACATCCCAACCAACCCTCACGAGGAAAGGTCGAATTGACGTCCTCTCGAGTCTTTTCATGGATAATCTTTCCAAAGTTCTTGACTGCAGGATGCTCGCCGACGTTGTCATAGATAGTAGCCAATTGAATCAACTGCCCGAGAAAAGTGATCTTGCCCTCAGTTCCGAGATCTTGGTGACGGATGACTGTCTCGCACACTGCTTCGGCTTGGTCTTTGGTGGACCCGAAGTCGCGCAGCAGTTGGAGAGCCTGGATGCCGCCTTGAAACTCGAAAGACAGACGGGTTGAGGACATGTTCTCATCAGTTGTGCCGATGTCGTGTAAGAGACATGCGAGGGCGAGAGTCGAAGGCGAGAGGGTGTCTGAGTGCTCAGGAAACTGCTGTCTAAGGATGACGGTGGCTATTGGTAAAGAATAGAACTGTTATCCTACGAATTGAGATAAATATGAGAAAAGGCAGGACTTACACCAATAGTACACCCTCATCGAGTGGTTGTAGGTCTGCTTTAACAAGTTGTCCTTGGCATGTTGCTGAGTCTTCTTCACAACGGGGTCATTGGACGGGAAGTCGATGTTTCGAACATCAACGTACTCAGGCTTGTTGATGTAAGGACCATCCTTGAAGATCTTGCCGGCGTCGACAGGAATTGCCTTCCATCCATTCCGGGTGAGTTCGTCGGTGCTCATGTTGACTAAGTGAGGTACAGTAGAGGGCGACGGTGTTCAAAAAAAGATTGTGTCTCTAAAGGTCAGGTAAAAAGAACCAGATGTTTTTTACAGTCCTAATTGACTGTGAAAAGGTTCTCAGGTGACAAATCAGAAAAGAAGGTAATCCCTAAATATCACCTTAAATATTGGCCATCACTACTAACCTGAGGCCGTCGTTTGAGGGGTAATTGGCGGGACTATCAACCTGAGGTTGATGTTTTTGGAGATCGAGAGTCGATGATTATGAATGGGGTCAAGGACTTATGTCATCAACTATGTTCGACATCAACGTCATAGTCACGAGATACACTCGCGAAAAGTCATTTAGAGTTCGAGAGTACAGTCATCGACTTCTGTATTGCCATACTATCCCCTAAGCAGTTGGTTGCTGGCGGCTCTCTTGATGGTGTATCCGCTCGCAATCCCAGCCTGGATGTTAATGTGAGAACAGGACGTATACTTGCATTTTAAAAAAGTTCATAATCTATTTCTTGACCTTACTATATCACTATCAACTGGCACTTGCCATCCGAAGCCATTCGTCTATCACCGAACGCGCTCGACGCGGCAACCCTTTCCACCTCTTCTCATCGTAAGTCTCGTTGAGAGATTGCCGAAGCATCTTGGCTTTCCTCACCACAATCTTACTAGCACCAGCAGGGTTATTTGTCTCTGCAAAAAGTCCCGCCATCTCTTCCGCCTCATGCCTCTTCTTTCGCACATCCGCGCCCTCCGCCTCTTCAGCTTCACAAAGTGGACACCGGCATTCAAAGCCCCATGTTCTTTGAAGAGCTGCCTTTCTCACTTCATAGTCGCTTGACTCGTCGTAGCTATGCGTGATCTCCTCACCGGCCTTGATACAACGAGTGGCGCGGATGATGATGAGGTCGCCAACAAAGTCTTTCTTGGAGTTGGAAACACACGAGTGATTCATGTAAGATGCACGGATCCAGATACCAGTACTTGCGTTGCTGACGTCTTCATCTTCGGTTTGTTGACCAGGGCCAAAACCGTTTCGCTGGATAATGTCGTGGATCTGAAAGGTATCGATGATGGGAACGCCATCAACTTCCTGCAGTTTAGCCCCGAGCCCCCTATAGACTCCATGGAGATCGAGTAGTTTTTCAACTTGAGAAGGATTGTTGAGAAGCTTTTGAACCACTCTCTTGTGAAGTCCGGCAGGGAAAACTTTTATTGTGGCGTCTTCTCGTGTATCACATACCAGCGCGCTGAACGTCTCAGGCTCGTAGCCCCATGCAACACAAAATGCTTTCTCGCACAGGATAATCTCATTTGGCTGCAAATCCCGTGTCGCAAAGAGACCACGACCAGCTCCAGGGCTGTCTTTAACCTCTATCGGCCCGTCAAAAGTGGCGGCATCGGGCCTGCCATGGGTTTTGGAAAGACTTGTGACGATTCTACTCATGTTATAGGACCCATCTGTCTCCTCTCTAAGTCGTGCGTCAATCTTTCGGATGTATAATGCGGGGTACTGATCTCCAGGCTGGAGGTCCTTTTGATGCTCAAAAAATTGCCTGGCCTCCAGGAACTCGCCCTGAGCGTACGCTGCAAGACCTGCCCGATTGTATGCCTTGGCATCGAGGCTTTTGAGCTCGTCGCTTTGACCATTGGTGATAGACGATAGTGCATCTGCTATTGCTTCGTCGAATCGCTGGAGTTGGAGGTTGACATGGGATCGATTTCGGTGGAGGTCGTTGCGCAAAGTCTCATTTGATTCCCCATTCGAGAGCAACTCAAGACCTTTTGTGTAGTAGAAGTGTGCTCGTGCTAAGTCTTTCTTCTTGAGCAGTGCGGCGTTTCCCTTCTTTTTATAATCTTCGGCTGAAATAGTCTCTATTTGAGAGTGAGGAAGCTCTTTCTGACGCCACGACTCGGGGCTCTCGCTGATTGTAGAAATGACTAGGTCAGAAGGATGATCTATCCTAATGGTCGGCTCTTCTTGGTTATTGAGGGTATAATATGGCTCCTTAACCACCAATTCAGAAGCCAGATCTAAGATATCGTGCCCGCATTGAGATTTGTGTAAAAATATCTCTATCCGTTCGACCTCATCTGGGGAATCCCCTTGGACAATTGCCCATGAAGATGCTTCTAGTACAGCAACAGGTGAGACGCGGCGCAGCGAAAGCGCGTAACCTTGATGATGTGTTTCCATGCGCAAATCTGCGAGCTTCATGGGCTTCAAATCTTCAAGTCTTGTCATGCAAGGAGAATAAGGACTGCCGACGCCATAGGCGACCATCGTTTCTTTACTCTTAGATGTACCCAGGCCAAAGGCTGCGGATGATAAGTCTTGCATCAAAGAAGTCGACACGGCTTGCTCAAATAAAGCTTTGGGATCCGACAGCTCTCGTGACTGGCCTCGTAGCTCTTGGCATTTCTTGATTCGATCCTGAACCGTCCTGCACACACGGTTCGACTCCTCCGGAGACATGAAAAGGGTGTTGTTGCTTGTCATTGTGAGGGATGAGGCAAGGCCTATATGAGCAAGGCAAGACGGTTCAGAGGTGGCGATACACACTAGTCCGCAGGATAGCAGTCACTTTTGACGAGAAAAAGAGCAACATGGGGCGAGGGACAGATGGAGTATTATAAATCCTTGCTTTGAATTGTTCAAGCCCCTGTAATTGCTGCCAGTGGACCAGGCTATGACAACTGCCGCGACCAGGTGATTCACACCGGGGAGATCTACCGACGCTCTAGATGTTGATATCCTTGATCCATCGTGTGTAGTGTAGAGGCACAGAGTAAGCACTAGAACCCGGACTTTTGTGTCTTGAGTAAGCCCATAGAAATCGCTTTATGGGATATAAAGGATATCATAAAGGCTAGAGGTAAAACTCTTATCTAGTTGAGACTTGCGGTATGAATTGCTTTTGGTACTATTTCCATCCCATAATTACAAAACCTTTTTGTTTTGAGCAGATGTGGGATATCGTAAGAACAAACGTAACAGCTATCAAAAAACATGAAGTTTGATCATGAATTTTCCGGAGTGCGACTTGAAGTCTCCAACACTTGATAAAATACTACCAATCAGAGCTCATTAAATCCGAACCACCCATTAGGACAACTAAAACTTGCTGACGATTATGTTGGATTGTGATACCGTATCTTTGGGCGCTCCACTTGATGAGCCCGAAGGATCTGACTGTTTCGGTGAGTGTCAGCCAATCACAATGCTTCTTTTCCGAGAGACCCAATGAATACCCTGGCATTTTGCAATCTTGAAGAACAGATGTTTGCTAGCAGGAACGGAAGTGATGTCATATCCGCAATATGTGTGGTAGAAAGATGAAGCAAATGAATGTCGAGATTGTTACACATGAGCCTCGAAGCCATAAGGAGGACAAATCATCTTTGATGGAGGTATTTTCACGCGCAATGAAAGGCGGAGTTAGACAGAGCCACGTACCCCCGTTACTAATACATAACGATAAAACAAGGTCTTCGAAGGGAAAAGAGGAGGGGGTGGATGGTAACACTGAGGCAAGAACTAATGTCTATTCAACTTCTGCATCTGCTTTCCGATACACTCAAAGCCTCTCGTCTAACTCAAAGTCTTGTGTAGTCGTTGTAGTCACTCAATGGAATTCAATCGTGTGAGGCTACCTGGTTTGGATCAAGGTTTTTTATTACGGAGTGAATTTTCGAGCGTACCTGCGGTATGCAAAATTATTGTATAAGTGGTTGATCAAGACAAATGATGTCGTGAAATGGCATTTTCAGTGCTTTAGGTCCTGTTCAAACGACCAGATCAATATTAGCAAACACCAGTTCAGCATTCACTACAACAAATTTAGGAAAGTAAAAGACAAGTCTAGAAACGATATCTGAGGCATCGAGACGACAAGGTTCTTTCAGAACCTCAAAGTCCAATAGATAAGATTAAGAAAACAGAGGGGTTCGCCTAGGATTCTTATGCTCTATACCAGTGAAACTATCAATCCGATCTGCCCAATGATCCGGCGTATGGAACTAAATACTCGTGGAAGAATTCTCAATTAAAATGAGTGTATCAGATGCAATCAAAGATACGTACAAGGCTACAGGCTGTGTTCTCACGCGAGTCTTCCTTGAGCTGGTGCGTTCGCACAATTGATGATAGTCGCTTATCTCAGGAGATGATTAGATAAATCTACCATAAAACAAGTAAAGAAGTTTCACGAGCATATAAATTAATTTTCTACTAGTCATGCCTGTCAAGGTCGCAATTGCGAAGATCCCTTCGTGCGGGGATAAAGCTCGGTTCCAGGATCCGAGCACGTAATTGGAGTGACGGATAACCTCTTTCTTGGCGACGAACCAAAAAGTCGGACCAAGCCCGACAGCTGAATAATGACAGTTTAATCCCGCGTTTCGTCCAGGAATAAGATTCCTGTGCGTTATCGGCGCGAAGTAAATCTGTAGCACGCAACCGGGGCTTATCAATTTGTCCTTTCACACTTTCTGCCAGTGGTTTTCTGCATCTGGAGGCTTTACAATGGCGGACACACACGAAACGAGACGCACTGAAGGGGAGGAATCTTCTGTCACTCATGGTGTCAACAACTCAGCCGAGAATGAACGCTCGTTGACCATTCGAGCATCATCACAAAACCAGGGTGTTCGGTCGTGGCTCCGGTATCCTCTGTTGGCTGCAGGTATAGGTCTTTTACTCAGCCCGTTCTCTTTCATCTGGCCGGGTGAAGGACCAGTCGATCCTACAGACTACGCAGAGCGTACGAGGCGCGTTTTGAAGGCAACCCCGTAAGTTTTCTCCAGCTTGTGGATACAAGAAGAATTGCTAACTCGCACCAGGCTAATTGATGGACACAACGACTTGCCTTGGCAGCTTCGAATTGAGCTACACAATCGTATATACGATGGACGTGTAGACTTCAGCAAGAAGCTCTTGGGCCATACTGACATCCAGAGGATGCGGCAGGGCTTGGTTGGTGGACAATTTTGGAGCGTATACGTGGACTGCGACACCCAGCAACAGCATTTTGAAGACCCTTCGGTATGTCAAAGTCTGGATGTCTAAATGTCCCAGGAAAACTCACTAACCGATTAATAAGTGGGTTGTCAGAGACACACTTGAGCAGATTGATGTCACGCGGAGGTTCGTTAATGAACATCCACAGCACCTTCAGTACTGCGACAACCCAGCTTGTGTACGCCAAGCTTTCAAATCTGGTCGCATCGCGAGTATGATCGGAATTGAAGGAGGCCACCAAGTCGGCGGTAGTATTGGATCCATCCGCCAGATGTTCAACCTCGGTGCCCGTTATATCACCATGACTCACAATTGCGACAACGCTTTCGGGACTTCGGCTTCAACCGTGGCTGCAGGTGGTCCCGATCAAGGTCTGTTCAAGCTTGGTTACGAAGCTGTCAAAGAAATGAACCGTCTCGGAATGATTGTCGACCTGTCGCACGTTTCACACCAATTTATGAGAGATGTGTTGAGCGTCGCAAGAGCACCAGTCATCTTTTCCCACTCAGGCGCTTATTCTGTCGAGCCTCATCTTCGTCATGCGCCTGATGATGTCCTTCGACTTGTCAAACAGAACGGAGGTATCGTAATGGCGGTCTTTGTCAATCGGTTTCTTAACATGAAGAACCCAGACCAAGCTACTATCCACGACGTTGTCGATCACATCTTTCACATCGCTGAGATATGCGGTTGGGAATGCGTCGGTATCGGCAGCGACTTTTCAGGTACACCATTTGTTCCAATTGGTCTAGAAGATGTATCCAAGTTCCCTGATCTGATTCAACTTGTCATGGAACGAGGTGCTACGGATGAGCAGGTTAGGCTATTGGTTGGCGAGAATTTGCTTCGAGTTTGGGATAATATTGAGCGACGAGGTCAAGAGATTAGAGCTAGTGGTGAAAGGCCCAGTGAAGCTGAGTATGAAGGGAGGAATTGGCATAAGGGTATGAAGAACTCGCCATGGCTGCTTCGACAGAGCCGAGAGGATGCTTTGACAAATGGGGCGGTTGATAAGCCCTACATGTTCAATGTTGATAGCGAAGGCAAACATAACCCTGCCGTAAAGCAGGTCTAGTTAGATTGCATGAGTAGCTCGATTATTCCGACTTTGACGATTGACTGCTTATCAACCATGTGGGTATGACGACTCCTTAAGTGACGGACGTGAAAGTGCTCGGTTACAATCTGCACTCGGTCAGATGGAAATAAGACGGGTTACAAACTGACGTGCTTGAGGCTCGCATCCCTCGCATCCTTCGTCTGCTCGCCATCAGCGTGCGCCATGATGTGCTCAGTATCTAACTGTTTTGAACAAAAACCCCGCATCCAATACCGATACCGTGATTGAAAACCTTGTCGAAGAAGCAAGTTGTACGCTGTTAGATAGAATGATGACCAATATCTTTTGTTCCCGAAGTCTTGGCTCGGGTATGCAGTCAAGGTTGTTGCAGGCTGACAGTGCTATATGCAAAGCAATGCTATGTCGCCATTTTGGCGAAAAGACAGTGCTTCTCAAATGATTTGTGGCATAACATATTAACGATGGTTCCTCTCGCTCTGGTCTTTGAACTACCCTTCCCACAGCTGTACTTTTGATATCGAGAAACCACTATGGCATTGCTAGAAGACATCTTTCTGAAAGAGTTTGGCTTTCTATCGCTACTGGCTTATGCATTATCACTCCCTCTAGTAGTATTCGCCGTATACTTGGTTCAAAATGAGTACAGTCGGTATCGGAGCCAGATAAGAAACCTCCCTGGGCCTCGAGGATGGCCCGTCGTGGGCAATCTTTTCCAAGTACACAACATCCCACCCAACATCCAAACCCATACTAACACTTAGAAGTATAGACATGGGATTCCGGCGGAGACTTATCGTAATTGGGCAAAGACTCATGGGCCCGTCTTCCAGATCCAGCTCGGCAACACCACAGGCGTCGTGGTGAATTCCGTCGACGCCGCAAAGAAGCTATTCATCGGACAAAGGAATGCCATGAACTCCCGACCGACTTTTCATGTGTTTCACAAGAAAGTCAGCAAAGCTGTCACCAGTATCGGAACCAGTCCGTGGGATGAATCTTGCAAGCGACGAAGAAAGCTAGCGGCCGCTGCATTGAATCGGCCTCGCGTCGAAAGCTATGCGCCCATTCTTAACCTCGAGTCTCGAGAGTTTCTCAGAGATTTATACAATGACTGCAAGGATGGAGCCGTTGAAATTGATTTTCGAAAAGCTGTGACGAGATTCTCGCTGAACCTCAGCTTGACGCTGAACTACGGTACACGTGTTTCCAACATCAAGTCTTTGCATGACGATCCTCTTCTCGCCGAGATTTTATACGTCGAGTCTGAGATCTCGAAGTTTAGAGACACTTCCAAGAATTATGCAAACTACATTCCGCTACTCAGATACTGGGAACCAATTTCCTCTTTGCTGGGGCTCAGCAGTACACCGAAGTCTCATGCGGCAGATATTGGGCGGCGACGACTTGAGTACAACGATAAGTTGCTAGATAAACTGAAAGACGAGGTGGAGAGGGGAGAAGACAAGCCATGCATCCAGGGAGCTGTTCTAAGAGAACCGGAATCGGCTACGCTGACTCGTGAAGAGCTGATTAGCGTGAGCCTGAGCATGATGGCGGTAGGGCACAAGAAACTCCACGGTGTACAATCAGCTGACTTTTCAAACAGGGTGCGGACTCCAATCAACCTACCATTGCATGGGCTATCCTACTACTCGCCCATCGTCCGGACGTACAGCAAAAGGCGTACGATGCGATCAAAGAAGCTGGTGTTTTAGACCTCGTATCCAACGAATATGCATCGACAAAAGTCGAGTACATTGATGCACTGACCAAAGAAATTGCTCGATATTTTGTTGTCTTGAAGCTCGCCCTTCCCAAAGCTACCTATACCGATGTAATTTGGGACGGCGCCAAGATCCCAGCAAATACTCTTGTGTTCCTCAACAGTTGGGCATGCACTCGAGGTGAGCCTGAGCACCTGATGAATAGTGGGAAACAGTTATACTGATTTTGATAGACACCGAGCTCTTCACCGAGCCAGATTCCTTCGCGCCCGAGCGCTGGCTCCCAGACGGTGCAGACTACACCGCTCACCAATTTGCTTTCGGCATTGGCGGGAGAATGTGTGTGGCATCGCTACTGGCCCATAGCGCCCTCTATACGGTCTTTTTGCATCTCATCGCCAAGTTTGAGATTTTGCCTGCGAGCGAAAGTACACCCGATGAGATTGATCCGTTGAAGGGATTAAAGGGACGTTCTTTTGTAGCGACACCGAGGGGCTATCAAGCGAGGTTTGTGCCCAGAGAGGGACAAAAGCTGGAGAACTGGCTACAGAACCCAGATGCAAGTGTTTAAAGGGCCAATTGACATCAGGTGAACGGAATATAGCGCCAAGTCCATAGCAGATGACTCTCTAGACCGGGCTTCAAGATCGTTCTGGCCGTTCAATTGATGGCCTAAAATGAGACATCGATGTCGTAATACATGGTCTCCATTACTAATAACCATTACCCCGCCCATATGCTCTCCATTAAAGGAGCTGAAGACGTGCAATCAACTGGGTGTACTCTACATTCTTGATAATCTCAACAATTAGTACTATCACCCTAAGATGGCATCTTCAGTCGACATCAGTGATCTTTTTGGCGTCAAGGGCCTGGTCGCCGTTGTAACAGGTGGAGGCACAGGTGCGTGTCACAGTACATAATGTCCTCAATTCTCTTGACTAACTGTTGACAGGAATTGGCCTCTTTATCGCTCAAGCATTAGAATCCAATGGTGCCACCGTATACATCATCGGCCGTCGCAAGGAAGCCCTCGAGGACGCTGCCAAAACTGCGGTACATTGACCACACAACACCAGTCTTAACATCCTCACTGACGTGGACCAGAAACATGGCAACATTCATCCAATTCAAGGCGACATAACCAGCAAACCAGACCTTGAGCGCGCAGTGTCTCATATTCAAGAGGCGCACGGTTATGTTAACGTTGTTGTCGCCAACGCCGGCATCACTGGTCCATCTCTGGCGAAACTCCCTCAGAACCCAAGCGTCAAAGAGTACAGGGACTATGTCTGGAACTGGAACACTGATGAACTCTCCGAGACATTCACCGTTAATACTGTTGGCGTGCTTAACACGGCTTTCGCATTCCTGGAACTCTTAGACGCTGGTAACAAGCGAGGCGATCTGAAGCAGCGAAGTCAGGTTATCGCGACGAGTAGTATCGGAGGTTTCAATCGAATTCCAGCTTTGGGATATGCGTATGGAGGATCCAAGGCTGCAGTGGTGCATATCTTCAAGCAGCTATCTACTTCTCTAGGGCAGTTTGACATCCGAGCAAATGTTATCGCACCTGGCTGTGAGTCCGTTTCCCCATTGAAAACATTCAGAGATTAACCCACCGTGTCTAGTCTACCCCAGCGAAATGACGGCTGACCAGATTGAACATCGCAAGACAGCCGGATGGCCCAAGTCTGTTGTACCTGAAGAACGACCTGGAGATGAGCAGGATATTGCTGGAGCTGTGCTTTTCTTAGTCAGCCGAGCAGGCGCATACATCAATGGCAATGTTCTCATCACAGACGGTGGAAGACTTGGAATTGTTCCTGCTACATACTAAATATTGGGAAATAAAGCAAGGTGGCCATGTGGAACAGACACAACAGACTCAAGGATGAGTTTCAAATCAAGGGCTTCTTTAATTTATTTCTTTCAAATTTCTAATCCTTTGCGGACGGGCCAATCGTTGCGCCCTACGTGCATTGTTGGTTGTTGGTTGTTGCTTTTGACGGCGAAGAGTCATTCCTTCGGACCCACAGCTCAATTTCAACATAGCTAGGCACGAGCTCTTCTGGTTTTGGAATAAAAAGCATCACTTGACATTATTTTCAGCTTGCTTCATTACACTTTATCACGCTTCCTCACTAGTCTCATAATGATGTACCCACGGGAGTTCCCGTACTGTCAAATATGCGGTATGAGAATCTTCTCCCACTAACGGGATTCCCAAAACATCGGTCCTCGAAATTGGGACCCAAAAGGAGAAGAATGGCTCCAGAATGCCATCACTTTATACGGCCCTCACCTCGTGCCTGGCGACGATTACGGTCCCAACATCTTTTCAGGCGGACCAATTTCTCGACATGCCTCTACAGCAGCAGGATATCAAACAGCCTGTCTCAGGCTCTTACCCAGTGAGAGGATCGTCGATCCGTGGACTGGCAAATACACCGATATCCCCACGCCAGTCCATTACGATCTCGACTTCGCTGAGAAGGATCCCGATACAAAGAATTGGTATATTGGTGTGCACGATGCTTGCGATGAGCTTGCTAAATGAGTCATGCAAACGCCATCAACATCTCAGATCAGATCTTTGAGAGATCTCTGGGTCACAATACTTCGAAGGTGGGAATGAGGGTTTCCATTTTACTACGAGTGCATGGTCGCGGATCATTACCTTGCCTACATTCCACAAAAGTTGCCTGATGGAAGAATCAAGAAAACACGAAATGGATACTATGCTCCTGCCTGTTTTGGCGAAGACCCTCACGGTTGGGTAAGTAGTAGACTGCGAATCTTTCTTCTCAAATTCTAACACGATTGTAGTGGCAGAAAGATCCGATACATATTCCCGGACTAACGGAGAGTTTAATGTCCAATCTACAACACGCCGAGGACGTCGACACCGAAACCTCAAATTTCCAGATACTTTTTCTCAAACTACCTCCGGAAGAAAGGGACCAAATTGTATCTTTGCTCACATCCGGATCGGCTGCTCTTGAATGCAACTACATGATACCACAGTCATATTGGATGCAGGCATTTCTCCAAACACCACATCTATGGGATTTGGATAGAAAGGTGATCGAAGACGTGCTATCATCCTCAGATGCTGGAGGCCGCGAGCGGAATTGGGAGAAACTCACTCGACAAGTCATGGCTGGCCCAACAGCCTTACCTTTACGTCATGTACGCGAACATGAACACTGGGAATACAAAGACGTCGGTCTCGATGTACATGAAGGACTCACCAATCGACGACGAATCTGGCAGGTCCTAGACGATATGGATCCGGACGAGTTGGTTGACCAATGCGAGTACTGGAGTGATGATATGGAGTCCGATCAGGAGGTCGATGAGAAGGGTTTTGACTGGGAGCCGCTACCTGTTGCGTAGTGGCAAACATTAGAAAAGATTACTTGCATACGATTTGAATGGCAAGGACAGCTTATGTGATAGGCCTGTCACCTCCGTTGTCCCTTGCTAGGTTTTGGCAGTGTTGTCCCTCAAGGTGAAGCTTGTCCGAGACTCTGAGCTTATATGCCACCTGGTTCGAATATCATTGAACATTTTGATTGTGCTGAACCTGTCAATAACTTAGATTATGTGGCGAAGTTTGAAAACTAATTCTAAATAGCAGTAGGCTCAAACCTCAACGGAAACTGACTCACAAACTCAGACAACTTAAGCTTAAAGTCGTGTTGCATGCATTCCATAAACTTCTTCATCTCTCCAGCGGTATAAAAGAAGAACATCGTGGGCTCCGAGACTCCCAACTTTTTTCATCCGCACACAAAGCTACCGCAACCTCACACACAAAACTTTAACGGAATTTATATTCTCAACTTACCCTTGACCATGGATCGACTGTCGCAACTGTTCAGAGACGTAAGGTCCTGCCTGCGCAAAAAGAAGAGCATGGAACGTACAGGGCGTTTGGAGCTAGAGACGCTGAAACAGAAATACAAACATTCCCTTTCCTCTCTAACCGATGATCAAAATGAAGCTTCAAAGTCAGAAGAACCGAACAAGACAGGGGAACAGCAAAAGGCCGACAACATGGCGCCTGGAGGTGCTGGTGATCTTGGAATGCTTCCGCTACATCTTTGTAGTGCTTTGCGCCCAGATCTGCCATCTAAGAGACCCAGATCATAGGACGGGGCGTCGCAGGGTTGGGGTCTGTATCGCGCAACATACTGAACACCGTGTACCAGCTATGCGGATAGCTGTGAGTTTCAAGCCATCCCGATGATAACAAGAATCGATTGCTAACTACTTTAGGCCTTGCCAGCTGAAAGTATGCACAGGTTGTCGGCTGGTTTTTACAAGATTTCGCGGAATCGCCTTCGCCGTTCCAGCAGTTGCAGTTTCCTACAAAGGAATGAGATGAAACTAAACTAGGGCTTGATGGAAACAAAACAGCAATTCCTCATGCTTCGCAAAATAACAGCTCTTGTCTAGGAAACTAAACACTATTTATACGTATATGATACTCAGTGTTTGACATGACGCATATAGACAGTCCAATGCTGAAACGTTAACGACTGTTGACCTCCCACCTCATGCACAGTAAAAAGCTCGTGACATCTTCTATGATAGTTCGAAAGAAAACGCTTGCGCTCTTAAGTAGCCTCAGGCTTGCGGCCGTAAACATATCGGACCGTCATGTAGGAATGGACCTTGCGGTTTCGAAGGAAGTTTCGCATCTCCATCATGAAGACTTGGTACTCGTCCTCAGGCCACTGGAGAATGGTCTTCCAGAGGAGAAGAGTGTATCCTAAGAATCGCATCAGCATTTATAACCCTGGCATTTCTTTGGGGGGGGGGGGGGGGGGGGGTTGATCTTACCTTCAAGGTCGTTCTCGAGGGTCGCCCTGACGAAGTTGCCAACCTCGGCAAGCTCAGGGTCTCTGGGCCAGCCACCGATAGGGAACTATAACTGGGTTAGTAATGTATAGTCATTCCTTTTGTCAAATGCGCCTACCTTGTACTCAATGCTCTTGATGTCGGTAAAGCCAGCACCGTGGATGCCTCTCTCCTGCAGGTCACCATCCTGCACGAAGAACGAGTTTCCAAGTTTGGCACCACCCTGTTCGAAGAGTTTACCCCAGATCTTCAGACATTCAAGATCATCCGTGGTTCCGTCGTCACTGCGAATATGGACATCGGCTTCGCCAGACTGGATCCAACCGCCGGGAGCGCAGCAACGGAAAGCTTCCTTGAAAAGAGGGTTCCAGTCTCTGATAGCGCCAAAGAGATATCGGATGTGGATGAAGTCAAAGGTGTTGTCGTCCCATGTCCACTGCAGAGTGGCATCGTCGATCTCGAACTTAACATTGGGAGGGACCCATCTATGTTGTGTAAGTTTTATCCAGTTGGTATCACATATGGGATTGCCTTACGTGGGCTGAATGGGAGAGAGGTCGGAGCCGATGACCTCGGCCTCGGGGTACTCATCTGCAAAGTCGCTATAGAGTGTGAGTCGCAATTACAACAAAGTAATATAGCGAATGGGGCAAGGAGTCTTACATGGCCCAAATACCTGTAGATTGTTAGCTATGTTCTGATATACGAAATGTCAGGTCAAAACTTACCGGTGCCAGTGCCTACATCAAGTACTTTCTAAGAGAGTGTGAGTAACAAAACAGATCTGCAACTGTAGGTACTTACCTGCACATTGGGCTTGACAGGAGCAAGGAACAGCTTTCCATTTAGAAGAAGAGTCAAAGCTTGATGGCTAGTAAATGTCAGCAGCAATCATGAACGGTTGGACGCCTCAACCCACTTGATGTCAATCGAGGCAGACTGCTGCTCATCGTTGGGAGTAAAGTACTCAGTAGGATGCCTGTCACTGTGAAACGTCCTGCCCTGAATGGTACGGTACTCAAGAATGCTGGACGTGATGGAAGCAGTGGAGCTCGCGCTGGGTTCCTCGTCAGCAATGCAGCCAAGCCACGAGGATCAGCAGTCTTACGCATCATCACCAACAGCAGAGTCAGCCTCGCTCTCGTCGCCGTCCTATCCCAGCCGGTGTCAGTTACGTCCGTCCAACAATACGAGATATATACTTTCTTACCTGTGGATCGGCAGCGGGAACTAACTCAGGCTGCGGCGCCGGAGCGGACTCGACGACCGGCGCTAGATCGGACCGGCCCGTCTCGGCGGGGGGTGAGGTCGCAGCAGCAGGTGAGGAAGGAGCCGCAGGAGCCGCCGGAGCAGCAGCGGGAGCAGGAGGTTGGTCGGACATTGCGTAGGGTATGATAGGAACCAACACGCAGATAGGGTTTGTCGGTGACGAGGAGGGGGAGTTTGTTGCAAATTGGCTCAGCCAACGCAGAATGGGAATTTCGGTGAGGGGAACTCGGAAAAGAGGCGGCTGGACAAACGATGGTGATACGATAAACGCTGGCTTTGTGGGGTTCATCATGGGACATTAGTACAAATTCGGCTGGTCTGGATTTTGTGCCAGCCAATTATTGGCTTGCATGCGATGTGATGATATGTCATCTGCACAGTCAAATGATACCAGGATCAAGGGCGCATCAAAAAATCTCACGAATACAACTCTGTTTGACCAATTATTGTTAGCTGAAACTTTCTCGCACGTATCTTCAGGACCCTGCTAAGAAAACACTTTACAGTTATTGACTATTTCTCCGTTGGAAGTGTTGCAGAACAGTTCAATTGCAGATCTACTAAGACTTACAATCATGTTAATATGCACATCACTAGTACGCGGAATGAAAGTCTAAGGTTTCACACATGAATTGGGGGCTTTTTGGCCATCCCTCCCTGTCTAGATACATTGATCTTGTGCTTTGAGGTTTGCCGCGAATGCTCGCTTGAACATACATGGTCTCCTTAACCCTTCCTCGAATGCTCCGTGTAACACTCATCAAGACGGTAATGCATCTTGCCAAGAAACTAGAACCGATCTAATCTCCCATCTCATCACTATCTTCGTCCTCTGCTGCCTGTTGCATGTCGGTTCGGAGCTGGGTGATGTGTTGTTCAATCTTAGCCAGAACACCTCCGTTCTGCTGCATCTGGAGGAACCTTTTAATATTCGGAATAACCCCTTCCATGAGCGTACGACTAGGCAGACGACTGAACAGAGAGTTGCCATGGTACCAGTTAGAGATTTGAACAACTCCATTATTGGTATAGTCGATGCATCGATAGAGGCTATCGTCGTTGAAGCGACCAACGGCGGTTCTTCCGTGGTCCTCCCACCAAGTAGCACTGGAATTCGGTTCTACCTGTATACCAATCAAGCGACATTGAAGTGGAGCCAGCCAGGTTCTAACCTGGGGCTCCTTTGTGAGAAAGTCCATGGGAGCTGATGTACCTGACAGTGTGGTTACGGCATTGAGGTCCGACTTGCATGCTTCCAAGGCTGATTTGAGTGTGTCAAACACATTCAAAGCGCTTGGAGTTCTCTCGTGCATCAGTTGAAGCTTGAGAACAGCCACTGCCCAAGCAACATGGGTGTATGCAGATCGGGATTGTAGATCCTCCACGATTTGCTGGAATTGGTCCGACGAGATGCGTATGGATGGATCAGAGGGAACTTGCGATGCTGGAGCAAGGGTCGTTGTCGGAACAGTCGCCCCCGGGATGTTGTTTGGTGGCGCAAGAAAAGTGTCGCGCTCTAGGGGCATGCCATCATAGCAAGGAAGTCCGTCAGGGTCACGGTGAAGGGCAATTTTGTCCACCACACCGAGCCACTTGAGCCACTTGAGGCGCATGTCCATCTTTTGGCACCATTCGGCGGTGATCGGTTCCTGTTGGTCCATCTTGGGATGGTTTCGCCGACGAATAATACGTGACTATTGACCGCAAACTAATTAGCAATCGCAAGGGCATGAAAAAGAGAAACGATCAACGTACATGCTTTTGTGCAAGGAGCTGTTGTCGTTTCGGAGTTGGGATCAAGGGAGACCGGCGGGCTACAGAATCGAAATGAGTGACGATGGAGGCTACAATACCAAGGGCATCATTAGGTTCAAACGGTTCGCTAGAGGCCAGAACTTGGTCGTACCAGATGTTTTTGGTGAAGTTACTGCTGTCAAGGTGACGCTCCACAGGCGTGCGATGAAGCTTGGCGAGTACTCCAAAGCCTGTACCTTGGAGGAGGCGGTACCGCACCGCAACGTTTCGGAGTAAAGGAAGAAACAGGTGGGGAGTCCCCGTAAGACTCAAAGATTTGCGCAAACCAGCCTCAGATAAAGAGAGGTTGTGGTGATGAAGTTGTGTACAGCCTTTCGATGCTCGGCTGGTGTTGTGCAGAAGATGATGCTGCGCTAACATTTATCGTGCCGCAAACTGGATTTCACGGATAGCCGGATACGCCTCGGTAAAATATGCAATACTCCGTTGGGGCGCGCGCCTTGTGCTCTGGTGTCACATATACAAAGCAAGGCATATCAACTTCCCTCTGGAAATTTATAGTATTCTCTTGTATCTTTAATATAATACATCTTTGACTCTGTCTGATTCGAACTAAATTAGAACTCAATCCTAGGATTTTCTTATATACTTCATTATAAAAATTCACTTTAGGGATGAAAGCCACAGTAATTTCTATGAAGGAAAAAAAGAAAAAAGAAAAAAACCAAGAATGTTTGTATGCCTCCCCCTTCACGCCACTCATACTTCAAGTTATAAATAATCACCCAATATAGTAGCCAAAATCCACATGAGGCTGCTGCTCCATGTCCCAGAATCTTTGCCACAAAAGATACATCATCAAACATTCCTACAATAAATGAGGAAAGAACAAAACAACCGAGAACAACGAGGCATAAATTAACCTCGCAGAAGATCCTGTCCCTATAAATCTTAAGCCAAATTCCATAGAAAAATCTCTCATGGAACAGCTGCATTTCCAATTCTCTCAAAACAGCTATCATGGCCATCCCAATCAGTATGATAACGATTACAGCACCAAGCAGAACTGTCACCCCAATAAAGTCGTATAACAATATTCCTAAATCCTTGAAGCAAGTTTGCATGCTCAGAATTCCAGCAGTCAGTGACAATGGGAGGGAAAATGTGGCCAAAAGAGTCAGCCGCTGAACACTTTTTGATTGGTTCATGTCACGAGCGAGTTCAAGGAACTTGAGGTCGTGTTCAAGGCCCTCTGAGCGTTTCTGTAGCTCTTGGTTGATCTCTCTGCAGTAGCCTCGAAGCTCCATATCGATAGCCGTGAACCTAGTCGTTTTGGGTTGCGAATTGGCGATTGGCGGTGTCGCTCTGACTACGTCAATCAGAGACTCAATTGTAGCCATCAACTGCCGTCCCATCTGGGAAAGCTGCCGGCACTCGTATGAATGCTTGGTGATGCGCTTGAGATTCCATAATTGTAGTTCTGCCCGAGACAGATCGAATCGGTCAAATCCGTAGTTTGGCATGTGGATGGTTTCGTCGTCGAGCTCCAAGTCTTCCATAAACTCGGCAAAGAACCTCAAGGAAGCGTGATGAAATTGGAGGAGAAACACTTGCTTCCAATTCTCGCGAGTTCTCACTGTCGCGTATGCGTGGTCCAAGTTGGAAAGTTCCTTCAAAAAGTCCTTTGTGCGGGCAAACAACGGTAAAGAATCAATCTCATTTCCGAAACCACATTTACGGGAGGGATTGAAATATGTTTTGCAAGCAATATGGACTGAGGGCAAGAATTAGTAGGCTACTCGAAAATCAATAGCCGCTATACCTTGAGGCTTTTGATTGACGTCTTCAAATACTCTGATAGATCTGAAGACCATTGCTGGGCGAGACGTCTCCCACGACGTCAGAGGATACCATATCATGGGGTCGTTCTTCCGCCATTGCCTGGAGAGCGCAGTGAAACCCAATTTACCACCTAGCACTCTATCATTTTTGGCTCTTTCTTCTATCAGAAGTCGAATCGTAGCATTATTCTGTTCAGGTAGTTCATTGGAAATTTGAGGCTCGTGAGAAGGGATTGGGTTTCGGGGACAAGTATCAACAAGTTTGTCAACCAGTCGTCGCCAATCTGAGTTGCCTTCCAGTGCGATGTCCCAAACACCGTGGAACCACTGTCCGCGGGTGTCAAGAAGGACGCGATTGTCCCATTCTCCCTCATCAAGTGGCCCTGTGCTGGAACCGATGACCCGTCTCACAATGGATGAAAGGTTAACTACGGGGAAGGTGGAAAGAGACAGATTCTGGAGAAGAGGAGTCCATATTATGTATGCCGTGATCGTGAGGAGATTTCGACAGATAATTACATTGATGCTGGCTAAAACTGAACTGACCAGCGAGGGATTTGAGCGGGTTGCTGGGACTGCACGTGAAGATAGGCTGAAGGGAGAATGTTTGATAAGTCTGGATCAGTTCTGTCTCAGCTGATGTGGCTATTGATTGTGTTACCACCCCTCAACTGATACGCAGTCGTAAATCGAAGGTAAGAAAGACATAGCTATGAAGTAGTATCAGCCTACATCCAAATAGATCGTGTACGAGAAGGAAAACATGGTAGGTGAAAAACCGCTCAAATATAAACCACGTATTGTATATTGCCCCTAGAGCAGGTCGTTTTTCTGATGATGCAAAACAAAATCCCTTTGACCACAAATAGTATACCGCCACGAAAACATCAAGCCACCACCATTCGCCTAAAGATGTTACCGCCATATACGCACCAATTCTCTGCTTACGCCTCCGGCTTCTGCCCCATCCAGAAGTAATACTTCTCATACGAATGAATATTGACGTTATGAAGATCCTTCCGGGCAGCAGCCAAGAAGACATCGATCTCTTCTGGCTTTAGAATCTTGCGCAAGGGCTTAGCAGCCATGGCTCCAAACATGTCTCCGACGGCTGTCCTACAATACAAACCGATAAGGCGAAGCTTCTTATCCTAATAGCAACGTGAGCGAATGAATTGGTTTAATCAATAAGTAGTGGTCCTTACCTTTGCCCAAGTTCCGATGGGGACTTTAAGAACTTTGCAGCTAACGTTGACGAAGCCGGCCTTTTCGAGCGGTTCACGCAGGTTTTCACCAGCGCGGAACTTCATGCCAAAGCTAGCTACAGCTTCCTCGGCGGTATCGAAGAACTTGGCGAGAGGTGCATCCGGCGCGAGAGATCCATCGTCGCAGTTGGCGCGCGCATCAAGTTCCTGGATCTCAATCCAAGCACCGGGCTTCATATGTCTGGATTATCTTGTGAGACGGAGGGTTTAAGTCGCGATCGAATAGTTGACTTACTCGTGAGCCTGGCGAAGCACTTTCACCTCATCCTTGAGCCAAGGACTGATGCAGCGCATGTGCACAAAGTCAACGTCGTCGCCGTGCATCCACTCATCTTCAATATCGTCGACGAGAAACTTCAGATTCGGTGGTACCCAAGATGGCTGAATGGGACTCAAGTCTACACCTACCACTGAAGCACTAGGAAACTTATCGGCGACTTGAGAAATTAGCTATGGAGGCTAGGGAATTGTGTGGAGCGACCTACTGTCAATAGCCCAGATGCCGGTTCCGGTGGCCAGATCAATAATCTTTTGGGGATTATCGCCAATAGGCGAGAAGAACAAGTTGCCGCTATGATATATCAGCATGAGTTTGTTTGGAATCGCTTATCAGTACTAACTTGGTGAGTTCCAACATCATAGCATGCTTCATATCGTCGCGGTTCTGCTCGGCATCATCGTTGGGAATTGGATATCTACACCACGCGTCAGGTTAATGGGCTATCACGGGGGTATTGGTTCCTCACGTTCCATGACGATACTGGTGATACTACTGCAAGTTCAGCAAATGTTTTCATCTTATACCACAAATTTCCGACCTACCCGTCTGCCATTTTCAAAAGCATGCTGATAAATGCTCGTGTTCAAACTCGTCGAACCGGAAGACAACGACTCGGAATCGAAATCCGAAGTCGAAAACTCATCCTCCTCTCTCGCATGCTCATCCGAAGAGATCGGCTCAATAGGCTCTTGCGTAACAGTTGCTGGTTCAGCCATGATTATTGAATTTCGGTGTGGGAAAACACATGAACCGAGCGTGCCGAGGTGGTGGTTTGAAAAGGTGGGCTCATCATGGCCAGCCCCGCTGACGAAAAATAGCTCAGTTGAAGTTAGCGGGATTGTGCATGAAACCAGGAACAAGTTGTCGGTCCGAAGCATAATAAAAGGTCGACTATTCAGGAAGGTGCCTTAACTATTCTCAACGCCTCTAGCAGTCCTCGGGCTGTCTTAAAGACATTTTTCTTTGAAGGGTTTACAGAATACGTTTATCACAGTTATTATATAAGTCGTTATCATTTCTATCCTAATTATCTAGAAATCTAGTCTAGGTATCTTTAAATAAAGGAATGTCGTTTGAAACAAAAGAAAAAGGGAAAACAAAGCATTTCGCAGCAAGCCCTCCAAGTCGTAATCATCATGCGTACTCAATAGTAAACTCCATTCCCTGTCCTGGAACGCACCTCGTACCCGGTGCAACATTCATGGCGACCGACCAAGTACCAGAAGCACATCGTTGGAAAGCCAAACCCGACTTGATGCAGTTCCAGTATCCTTCTGGCTTGCAGGCTGTACCGGGAGTAATAACGCCAGCAGCTGGCTTAGTAGGTGCTGGCTGGATTGGTGTCGTGCGAGTTGTTGACTTGAGGGTTGTTGACTTGATAGCTGTTGGCTTGGAAGTTGTCTTTGTCGTCTTTGTCGTCTTGGTTGTTGATGATATAGGAACAGTAACGAAAGCACCGCCAGGGCTATTGGAATGTTAGAACAGTCAAACAAGGCTTATAGGGTCAACTTACATTGATGTAGTCTTTACAGGAGACTTTATCGTTGTAGATGTCGAAGTCTGCTTGGTGGTGGTAGGGATCTGAGCTCCAGGACCAGCTGGGCAGCTGCCGACCGGCGGCGCTGTGTTGGAAGAAACCAAAGAGACATCGGGTCCTGGGTTAGGAAACATAAGATCTTTTGTTTCTGATGTTCCGCAGCCATTTCCGACGTTGGCGACAAACATGGCAGGACGCTTGCTGAGAGGTGTCGAAGGTTTGCCCGATCCAGCCTTG
>JAPERM010000168.1:0-95328 GCA_030411635.1 Fusarium sp. MBC 119
CAGGCAAAAAGTGCGTCTCCAGCGGGTGTATCGACTGGTAGAGTGAGTTTGAAGTCGGCAGAGGGCGAAATAGGGCAGTTTCCGATCCAAGACTGAATAACAGTCCAAGTACTGCCACGATCAAAAGAAAGAGAAGCCTGGCAACTACCACCACCGTGGTCTGCACCGCCAGCGATGCTGATGCTGTACGACTTTCCGGCCTGCCAGACAGCAGTAGGTGCACCAGCGGCGGTGCCAAAAAGAGTGTGATATCCCTTGCAGGGAAAGTTGCTTCCACTGCCAGAAAGGGGAGAAGTCATGCTGTAGTCGATATCCCCACCGGCGTTGGGGTTGTATTTACTCTTGAAAGGTGGAGGATAAGTCATCTCCATGTGGGCTTGGGCTAGGCCAGCTAGTCCCAGAACCGCAGCGAAAGCGTTGAAGGTCTTCATCATGTGGAAAGAAAGTTTGAAGTTTAAATAGTGAGAGAAACAAAGGAAAGACTTCTAGAAGTCTGTAGGTGACTTGAGTGAGTGGTGAAGAAGCGTGATGAGAATTTGAGGAAACGGCGAGGCTTTTGCGTAGTTTTATACATTTTTCATTCTAGATGATAGTGGTTTTGCACATGCCAAGTGAAGAGTTGTGTCTGGATTCGAGAGGATTGCGGGTTCTGTCTAGTGGCGGGCTAGAACGTGTTCCTGAAGACGAGGGTTCAGAAACGGCGATTCAGCCTCAACAACCAGAAGTAAAAGGGCCTAGACGCTTAGACCAGTCACAAAACGAGTTGAATAAAAGGAAAAAAAGTCATAAGTCGGTTAGAAAGTGGTCATGGGGTGCAAAATCGAGACATCGCATAGATTGTGCTGGCTGGGCTATCCGACCACCGACGGGAAATAAGGCCTCGTGATGCGTCAATTACAGTGAAAGCCTATGGATGATGCAACATATAATGCGAATAAAAGGCTTACAATCAAGTAGTTGTGTGTGCATCGGAGTAGGATGTGAAACAAACATGTCACCTATCATCGTGTGAGCCGAAATCCATTTACATAGCGGGCTGGGTCCAAGACATGGGCTGGCGACAATGTCTACAAAGGCTGGAAATATCACGGGATGACAATGGACCCTTCAACATTCCTAAATCCTGTCAAAGGCATTGTAAGATCAATTGAGACATTATCTACAAAGTAAGACATATGATGGCAGGACGCTGGGTCTCGATCATTGTCTTACATATCAATAGTGTCGTTTGCAGCACCTGATTCAGAGCCACGTAACCAGACACTGACATTCCCCTCTTTTCACTCTTTCTATAATGAAGTTTCTTATTGTTCAGCTGGACACAGGCAGTTTCAAGAACCGAGTGGCTTCGATGCAAGGGATACATCCAGTCGAGTGCATTGCGTGCCGTTGGCCGTTAGAAGCCATCCTGGGGCATGCGACCGTGTTCCTGTGAGACTGCGCCACCCGTTGCAGAAAGAAACAGGGGTTAAGGAGAGTTCCTGAGAATGGCATTCCTCAATCCCGGTTATGGCAAATGATCGGAGTTTTGTTGTGGCTGGGCGGGAAACTAGTGCCAGCCAGGAATGCTCAAGGGGTAAACACGTCCAAAGGGGGCGGGACATTTGATGGTTTCGGGGATCGCCACTTTCAAGATTGGTCTAGATGCCTTTTTGCCCATATTCTCGAATGAATTCTAAATCTGAATTGCTATTATGTTTCGCAGTAAAGTTCACAAGGTCAAGTCCGGTTTCTTTTTATAGAATTATAGAATGGAGTTTGTCATTGGCTGAGACAAACACGCTCAATTACGGAATTTTTTTAGTCTAGGCTCTTTTCCTACCCTTGACACATCTCAGCACGCATTTAACGAGAGCAGTGGTGATTTAGGGTAGTTGATGAAGGGAATCAAGGGTCGATTTGAAAGGCATCGAGTAACCTGTATTTAGCACCGCGGAATAGACATCGCCGGGAAATACGAAGTGTTGATACTTAATTTTTCTGTTTCCGATCAATTAACGAGAAGAACGTGCCTCGAATTAACCAGATTTCTTGTAACTCGACATTCAGAACCTGGGTTGTACACCGGGCTATCGGCATGATAAGGACGTGACTGACTTGACCATGGGACATATTCAAACTCAGCCATTATGTTGAGCATTACGTAAATCAAGTTGATAACCCGTTACATCTTTCTAGAATTTGAGATTGTACCTTCTTTTCCAAGTTTGCTGTTCCAAATTTGGCGGAATTTGCAGGGCATAGAAAATGACGCTTTTGTCGTTGCGTCTTGGCATCACCGTGATCTACACTTGTTTTTATTCACGCCGATACACACGCCTAATCATCATGACATGTCTTGCAATTATTACACATCCGAGTATTTGGCTCTTTGGCGAGTATGTTTCCTAGTGGAAGGCAATTCTAAAATACCATGGTTGCCAGGATGCGGCCAGAAAGACATCCCATTTCGCAAGACGCAAGCTCGTCGACAAGTGAGTAGCCTTGACAAAACAAAAACTGTTCAAAAGTATTAACATATTGAGGCCCCCGATTACTGGAAGCGAGAGAAAGGTCTAGAAGCAACTAAGCTCGGTATTGGCAATCAATTCAGCACCCAGATCAACACGGAGTTGCATAAGTCGAGGTCTTTGGGTTCGGAAGAGCTCAAGAACCCAGATGCTCCTGAATATCCCGATCTTGTTGTGAAGAAGAGAAAGAAGATTGAAGAGGTTATGTGGAGTGGTGAGTGGAAGACTTTTAAGTATAACCCCGAAGATGAGATCTTTCTGCATAACTTATCTGGCATGGCAGAAATCACAAAGAAGCAATCCGTGAGTTTTCAAACTGCAAACTTTTTTTGAATGGGGCTGAGCTGACCCAAACGATAGGTTCGTGGGTGAATGTTGACAATGGGATTGCTAATTGCCTGGAGGGAAAATTAAAGAAGCTGGGCGACGATGTTGATCACTCCAAAGCGCTTGTAGATCAGAGGGTGTTGTCAGAGTGGAAAAAGTGAAGATAGGCGGTACAATGACCTGGATGGTCAGTGGTGTTTACAATTGAGCAAATTCGAAGCGCGTTGAAATAAGCGAACGCGGCATATGTAAAAGTGGCAAAGTTCTCTATGATCAATTCAAAGGATGTGAACCACATTCAATGGACTTTGTGTAGACAACTCTCTCACTCAGCTTACATAATACGGCTCTTATCATCGAAAGCTTCAATCTCCAGCCCCTCATTCTCCATTCTTCACTCTACTCAGCCACTTCCCAAAAACAGTACTCCAGAATGGCCCCGCCTCCGTTGACAATTCATCCTCCGTTGCTCAACTCGGCAACTCCATGGGCTACAGAGCTCAAGGATCTTCTAGCGATCGCCTCATCTCCTTCTACGGGCGCTATCACCACCCGCACATCGCTTATCAATGGCTTCGACCATCAGCATGAACAGCACCAGTATCTCTTCTTTAACCCTGCCAGCGCGACACCGGATGAAGGCACTTCTTCTGCACAAGATCCGCCAAAAGGTCATACAGCGGACTCAACGGCCAGTCTAAACAACTTGGGCTACAGTCCCATCCCACTCAATGGATACCTTGGCTTTTTGGCCGAGATCTCTCGTCAACTCCCCCAACTGCGAAAAACGTTCATCGTCAGTGTTACTGGGTCGCCTCAAGAAATACAAGAAAGCTATACGCGCATTGAAGATGCTTCAAAACGTCTTCCCTTCCCCCTAGCTATGGAAGTCAATCTGAGTTGCCCTAATATTCCGGGTGCTCCGCCACCAGCGTATGATGGCGCCGCTCTTGGGAGCTATCTTACTCTGCTTCCCAAGAACCCTTCATTACCCATTGGCATCAAGACACCACCGTATACTCATCACGGGCAGTTCGCCACATTGACGACCGCGTTGCAGACGGCAGCATCTTCCCTCAGTTTCATCACTGCTACCAACACGCTTGGCTCGTCTCTGATCCTCCAAGGCGGCATGGCTGACACGCTGAGCCCTCAATTGCCCGGCACTGGTATTGGTGGCATGGCCGGTCCACCTCTGCACCCTCTGGCACTCGGGAACGTGTCGACATTGCGAAAGATGCTTGACCAAGTACCCGAGTTGAGTCACATACAGATTATTGGAGTCGGTGGAGTACGTGATGGGCAAGGTTATCGTAGGATGAGAGCTGTTGGGGCGTATGCTGTTGCAGTTGGTACTGGCCTGGGGAAGCAGGGACCAGGTGTGTTTGAAAGAATCGAGAGGGATTTAAAGGGGAAGTGGGATGGAAGCTCTTTAAACGCGAAGCTATGAATTTGAACAGGCACAGCAGCGTGATTTTTTGGGAACCAATCTAGTTTGAAAACTCATCGCTTGCATTGAACATCTCTAAATCATCTCTATATACATCTATCTTGACGTCTCTTGATCCTCTTTAAGAAGAGTTGGAGTTGTCGGCACAAGACCAAGCAGCAGAGCCACCGCTCACCTTGTAGGAGTCCATGATACCCTTGATAGATCCATAAGTACCACCAATCATGAGGAAAGTACCAAGAACGATAACAAAGATGCTCCAGCCAACCATTGCGGTCCACTTGCCGGATCGCTGAGACTTGTCCTTGCCTAGGTGCCAGTTGTCGAAGAGCCAGAGGCAGCCGAAGAGCTGCATGCACTGCAGGGTTCCGAGAAGAGCACCGACGAGGGAGACAAGACCACCGAAGACGGGGATACCACTGGCGATGACATAGGCGATGATAGCCATGCCGGCGGTGCAGCTGAGCCAGACGGCCCAGTGAGTGAAGGTGTTGGCAGTCAGGTGCTTAGAGCCTCGGAGGAAACGGACGAAGGCGTACTTGGCAGGGACCTATTTCAAGACTGTTAGTTTTCGCGTCGTTGTGTAAAAATCATTCGTACTTACGTGAGTGTAGAGAGTAGCAGAGACGATCAGACCGGGAAGGGCGACTCCGTAGGCGGCCTTCTTAACGGTCTTTCCGGCGGATCCCAGAGCAGGGGAGGCAACATAGGTACCGCAGTAGTAGTAGACAACGATGCCGACGACGACGTAAACGACAGTGACGACACTCTGGCAAAGGATCAAGGCCTTCTTGTAGTGCTTGGGCTCGCGCATCTCAGCAGCGATGGGAAAGAAGACGGGGGTTCCGCAGTAGGCGAAAATGAAAGCGGCGATAGCAGACATAGCGTCGGCGAAGGTAGGGCTGTTGAACAGCTTGTAGTCAGAAACCCAAACACCATCCTGGGGAGCCAGATCAGGGCGCTCCTGGACACCAACAGCAACAGTAACGGTGAAGACTAGAGAGTTGTTAGATCTAGCTTACTGAGATGGTCATGAGGTACTCACTGGACACAACGAGGCAGACAAGACCGATCCACGCAAGCCAACTGACACGGTCCAGAGTGCGAATACTAGCAGTGGCAAAGGCAACAACGCAGGCCACAGCAACGAAGACAGCAGTGCAAGTTCCGTGGCTGGACAGACTGTTGAGGGCGATGGAGATACCGAGCATAGCAGAACCGGCGATACAGATGGTGAGAAGAGAGTAGGAGAAACCGTAGAACTCCTTGCCGATACGGCCAAATACGAGACCGGCTGCATCGTCGATACCGTAAACTTCAGGGTGGTTGATCTTGAATCTGCCAACAATGTAGTCGGACCAGGTCGTGATGACGGCGATGACCAGCATGCAGATGATGCCGGGGATGAGACCAAGGGCGTCGAAGGAGGCGGGGATCGACAGGACACCCAGACCGATCTGGGACTTCATCATAAGGACTGATGTTCCAAGCCATCCAACCTGATACTTGTTAGTTGTTGTGCTTGATGTTGGTCGAGATGGTACATACGTTACGGTAGTTGGGACCATCCTCTGTGATGGTACCGAAGACAGCATCGTTGGTTACACCAGCTTCTTCCTCGTGTCGGCCCTTGGTAGGCTCGGGGGCCTGGTTCTCGGAGTCGTAATGGCTCATGTTGAATCGTTGATATGCAGCAGAGATCGTTGAATAAGACTGGAGAAAGGAGGGGAGGGACTTGACATTCCTGGGGCACTCTTATATATAAAATCTGCTCATCTGGGGTATGTCCACTTTGTCTCACTACGCTACGTAGGAGAATTTGACTTTCTCTCGCTGGCGATCGTCCATACCCCAAACTGACTCGCATCTCCGTTTATGGAGCAACCCATGTGGGTATCACAGAGATAGAGAAAAAAAAGCGTGCCAAGCCGTAGGTACGCGGTCCAGAGTCTGCAGGCCCCATGGGGGGGTCCAGAGTTGTTGTCCGTTCGCACAATGGGATCCATATTACGGAGCTCCTGTTTGAACGACACTCAAGCTGAAGCGTACCGAGCGGGCCGAGTTGTAGCTTATCTTAATACGGGTACGGGCTTATCGTTGCAAAGTGGATGAGTTGATTGTCACGAGGCTGAGCCGCTGGATGCCGGAAGCAATCAAAATTTTCTGCAGAGTTTGTCGAAGCTTTACCTCTTTGAGCAGCTGGTCTTGAGTGTTTCTGGGTTAGCGGCTGCCCCCTACTCCGCTTCTCCAAATCAGCTCGCGGCTATTCTCGCTCCAAAGCCGAAGTTCTCGAACTCCAACTTCGGCGAGCTAGTTAAGCTTGAAGCTGAGATGGCTCAAGCTTCAGGAACGGGGGCTTCAGATAATGAGCGGACTTTCTGTTCCTGGGGCTTTGATCTCGGGGCCCCGGGTGGCGATGTGAGTTTTGAATACGTAAAAAGACATGGAACGTGTCATGGTCGAATCTGGAGTGTACGGTATGATTGGTGATGGCTGATGAAATCTGGTGATTTTTCCCCAAGTCTTTAACCGCCCCGTGCGGAGAAATCCAGGTTTACTCCAACTTGTCTTGACGCCATATCCGCTTGTACTCACAGGCTTGGCTCGGCTTGGTGAGGTAAACACGGCACTTGAGACCGTCTCCACTCGAGGCTGCGGTCGGCCCGAGAGTGAGTGATTGCGATAATGTATGGTACCTATCACCATGACTATCACCATGATTATCAATATCATCAACGGGTATTACTGGCATTACTATGCTATCATATCGATCAGTCCCGCTGAACAAAATGTCAAACCATCTTTATCTCTCAATCCCTACATCAATATCCATAAAAGCTTTGAACCTCTTCACCACATGCTCAACCCCCTTCAACCGGTGGAGCTCCGGTGGAATCATCGTCTATGCACAGGTCAACGCATGCACTTCTAGATCCTGTTGGACCAAACGGCCCCCGGGATCATGACAGGCGCTGCGGAGCACCAATATTGGGGTTGTACGTAAAAGAAACCATCAAAAACATAATAACTTTGACCACATGTTTACTTGGCAGGATGCCACGATAAAGGGCCCCATGGGGAAGATGGAGAGACCCCATTCTCTGGGTTTTGTCTCGATGATGCCATGTGACTTGTCGTGATGCCATGACGACAAGACATTTGATAGAAAGGCATTTCGTGGATAGTACTGGCTTAAGCCGAGAGAATCTAACCGTGTCAAGCTTAGGTCTGGAAATAAGAAACAATCGCGTACGGAACTAAAAAGATCTGCTCCCCCAAGCCCGAGCATGCGTTAGATCCCCCCTTGAATACAGGTTTGATTACCACCTACCTACCTACCAAACACAGAAAGGGCTAAATCATGAGAGTGTAGCCAACGGTGTTGATCAAAGTCCCTCATCGCCTGATGTCGGTCTTACCGAACCCCGAACCATGTCATATTCGCCCTTCTGCAACCTCGGGTCCGCAGCCACACTCTTCCAGAAATTTTCATGTGCGCTAGTAATGCACGGCTTGTTTTCTTCTAGAAGCTCTGAAAATCATGACTATTGGTCAGGATGTTACGGGAATTCGCCGCGTAATGACTAACGAGAAGGTTGCTCAAAAAAAGATGCGCCACTTTGCTTCCTTCGCGTGTGCATGCAAGGGCGTGACATTCCATGACGATATCGGAGTGACGCCTGCTACCCTAGATACACGTGGGAGATCGACGTTCTTACTTTCTTGCTTTGTCGATGTGACATGACCTTTTGGTTGCATCTTTTATTGTAACTATTGCAATGAAGTGCTGGTTGCTGCGTTGGTACGGTAAAGGATATTATCTCACCTCCTCTGGAATGTTGAGACTATTACCAACAATGAGCACCAGAAGATGTCCATTGTCGCACACGGGCCAGCAAAGAGGTAAGCGGTGTTATAGATCGAAATTACACATATCGCTTCTATCCAATGGCATGGGCTTGTTTTAAGGCTGATCTAGCTAATTGCTTGGCCAGAGACTAAGTCAGCACCCGAAAGGGCAATTGCCCATCCTGTCCATGCTCATTAGCAGTGCTTGGTACGCAGCGACCAACATGCGTCAGCCTTTGTACTGTGGAGAGCACAAAACCCCTCGAAGCATAGGCCATCGTTTGTAATCAGATAGCCATACTCGAATCTAGACCATTGTAGGTAATTCTTACGTCCATACTATAGATATGCGAGGAAATGGGCCGACTTCACCTCCCCACTCCGCCCGTCACCCTTGACCCAGAACTTCAACCCCTCAACTCCCCTTTTCTTTATTATCTTGGTAACAGCGCTAAGGCCCTTTCCAACTAATTAGTTGTTTTGGAAGTAGGTAAACTGGGGTAATAAAATCTCATTTATAATTTGCACAAGACAGCTCTCTGAGTTTGCAGCACCGATTTGTAGAAGTCAGAAGACTCAGAGGCGACTTACGGGTAGTCAGAAAAATGTCATGAAAATAATCAAACGGCTCAGTTTGCCGATAATAAGTAGAAAAGATACGGAATTGTTCTATAAACAACAAGTCACAAGCTTTACTGAAGAGTTTACGCATTGACGTGGTGTGGTTTGGGGTAGCGTGTTTTTGGGTAAATTAATACGAGTAAGCGCCAATTTGATGACCACTTCAGCCTTATACGAGTGAGACTAAAATATGCAAGAAACAGCTACGGCTTCCGGTGATTCATGTATATCCAGTAGTAAGTGAGTCAAGTAGTGAATCTCAACATGCGTTGTGCTGTATTGCCTTGTTGGTTATTGATATCGGCTGGACTACCCTAGGCCCCGTGTTGTAGAAATGAATTTTTGCTACCTACGTACTGGATTTGATTTGACCGATAGAATTTCCATGCCGGATTTGCTGCGATAATCCACAGAAATGCGATGAAATATTTGGTGATAATGCGTAATTTGTTCATCGTATTTTGTCAAAGTGACTATCACTATGACGTCAACCATAGTGCAAAGGAAACCTGCTGGAAGTGTCGGCTACCATTGAAACAACGAAACGGCATCAAACTCGTGTTCAAATAAGACTCTCAACACCTCCTTTCCATTATTCAAAACCAGGAGCTCATACTATGGGCGACTTAACGAACCCTGCCATCAAACCCGCACCTGAGGGCCACCGATGGATCCTTTTTGTCTCGGGCCCGACGGCTTCTGGAAAAACATCAGTCGCCAAGTATTTAGCCGAGAAGCTCGATCTCAAGTTTGTAGAGGGGGATGATGTGAGTTAACCGACAACTCTGTCACATCTCATACTAAATGACGCTTAGTTCCACCCAAAAACAAACATTGATAAAATGAGCCACGGCCAGCCTCTCACTGATGAAGACCGTTGGGGCTG
This sequence comes from Fusarium sp. MBC 119, assembly GCA_030411635.1. Classification (NCBI taxonomy): domain Eukaryota; kingdom Fungi; phylum Ascomycota; class Sordariomycetes; order Hypocreales; family Nectriaceae; genus Fusarium; species Fusarium sp. MBC 119. Next base: position 9,644 of record JAPERM010000168.1, read on the forward strand.
GCTCGAAGCCCTCCACGAACACGCCTCACACCACCCCAAAGGGCCTGGAACAGAGCATCTCGTCGTAACCTGCTCAGCACTCAAGCGACAGTACAGAGATATTCTTCGTGAAGGGTCCGAGAAGGCGGGGGATTTGCGGGTGCACTTCTTGCATCTTGATGCGCCCGAAGAAGTTCTTACAAAGAGAGCTGAGGCTCGACAGGGCCACTTCGCAAAGGGGGCGCTTGTGCATAGTCAGTTTGAGATTCTGGAAAGGCCGGGGCTGGATGAACCGGATGTTTTGACAGTGAGCGTGGATCAGGCGGTTGAGGAGGTGCAAAGAGAGGCGCTGAGGAGGGTGACAGAGTTGTTGGACGAGGACCCCGAGTAATGAGGCTGTACTAGATTGGTTTACAATAAGAATCGAGAGGGACTATAGCAAAGGAGGTGAGCCGGCTGTAGTGTAGTGTGTGTCGCGTTGATGCGAGCCTTCAAGCGCGTTATCTCTGGAACGGAAACGCAAACAAACAAGGTTGCCATTGTGTTGCATTACTCCGAGAGTGTTCCTCTATGAATAAACGACGTTAATTGAGTAGCGAAAACATCATCTTATTGATTTTTGTCTCAGATCATGGTCAGTGATTGGGATGCCTTACCAAGGCCTTGGCTATCTTGAAAGCTTTACCACAACCACACCTCCCGCAGAGCTCAACTGAGATATTCCGTTTACAAAAAGACACATGATATGAGCACTTACGTCGTGTTTCTCGAGCAGTACCTGGTAAGGCAAAAAGTAAAATATGCAAAAACATACAACAGCGGGGATTCGCTGGTCGTCACCGACCCAACTACTAATCCGCCCCTTACCAGCTTGACTATGGGAGAGCGGACGGGATCCCGTATTTTCTGGTAGGTATGGTCGTATGTACCATGAACCTGAGGAAATAATATTCAAAAGGTAAGTGTTCATCGTGAGTACTCTCTTGACAAGTCATGGGTCAAATCAGTGATACGACCCTGCTCGGCGTAGGCTATGTCTATGGTCTGTCAGTTGATCACTTAATGATACAGGTTCTACCCCAAATGACAAGAGGCAAACCCCGACGTATACACGCTCTACATAGCCCGATGCTGTTCAGTTGGAACCTCACATAGTCTTATACTCCCTGCAGCGCTCAAAGGACTCATGCTAAATGACACATTGCCAGCTGCTCATTCGTAACATGAGATTCACTGTAGTCTAAGTTGTATTTCTTAGCCTTTTGGACTGCTATATTGAAGTCTCAAGTTTTACCTCGCCGATGGCTAAGGGGGCCTAGACTAGAAGAAGGACATGCGGGCACAGCTCTTTTACGCGATAAGGTTACCGTACCCCAAGCCCTGAAGAGCCCTATATATCAAGTTTTTAGAGTTTGACTTTGTGATGGGCGTGCATTCAATGGGTTCGATCAATGCATCCAGCAGACTAGTCTAGATTTTTGCTAGCAGTTGGAGCCACAACTACCGGATAAAATATCCAGCCGAGAGCCGGAGGATGGGGTAATCTGATTGGAAAAACTTACTAAGAGGTGACAAATCGGGTAGCCACTGCCTAGTTCCAGTGATTATATTATGTTGTTTGGTAGCCTGTCGATATTTGGAATACCCCATGACTTTGGAAAGAAGATTCGGTCAATTCAGACGCGGTGCTGATATATGAAAGGATTTGCCTTGGACTTACAGTATGCCCGTCTTTCAAGAAACCTCCACTGCGCACAGGGATCTCAGAACCCTGCCATCGCGCTCTCTACCTCTGCCTAGACTTTCACAACGACTAGATTCCTTAACGAACTCAGACGAGAATCGCGAAGTTGTCGTCGTAGGCGTGAGTCTCATCCTCTGAAGATTAGAATTGCATTCGTGGCTCACAAAAATACACTAGGCTGGACCAAGCGGTCTTTTTCTCACCTTACTGTTAGCAAGGTATGGCATCACTGGCTCTTCGCTATTGTGCTTGGATTCGAAACCGGGAACCCTGAAGGCAGGTCAAGCAGATGGACTCCAGCCTCGAACTCTCGAAGTATTCCAAAGTCTTGGAATAGCTGGAGAGATCCTCAGAGATGGTTGTCATATGGAGGAGGTTGCATTCTGGAACCCCGTGCGTCGCAACGGTGATGGCTCCAAGATGGTCAAAGGTATCGAGCGAACCAGCTTCACTCCTGATGTCAACGTGCCTGCTCGATTTCCCTTTGAGGTAACGATCCATCAAGGTCGGATTGAAAGGATCCTCAAAGAGAATATCCACCTTTATGCGGGTGAAGATACAATCCGATGGTCACATCGCTTTCTGGAATACGCAGTCGATGACGCCAATACCGACTTTCCAATTGTGGTTAAGTACGAAGTCACTCATGCGGATGGAACAACAGAACAAAGAACCGTTCGAACAAAGTATCTCGTGGGAGCGGACGGTGCACGGTCGAAAGTGCGTAAGTGCATGGGTCTCGAGCTCGAAGGTGAGACGACAGATCATATCTGGGGGGTATGCGACTTTGTTGCAGAGACCGACTTTCCAGATATTCGCAACCGCTGTGCAGTTCACTCGGATGCCGGCTCAGTCATGATAATTCCCAGAGAGCAAATTGCGACCGGCGAGTATCTCACTCGACTGTATGTTCAGGTGCCAGGTGAGGTTGATGCGGGTAAAGAATCAGGAATAGATAAAAAGTCGGCCGATAAAAAAAGACGTGGTGCCGTTACCTTGGAGTACATCTTCGAACAGGCACAAGCGGTCTTTGCACCATATAAGATCAAGATCAAGCCAGGTACGGCACCAGACTGGTGGGCTGCATATCAAATCGGTCAACGTATGTCGCCCAAGTTTTCGACTAGGACGCCTGATGGTTTGGAGAGGGTGTTTATTGTCGGAGATGGTAAGTTTGACCTTTTTTCTTCTAACTTCACCGACATAATGCTAATACTCAAAAGCATGCCACACTCATAGCCCCAAAGCTGGCCAAGGCATGAACGTTTCCATGATGGACTCATACAACCTGGCCTGGAAACTTGCCCACAGCCTCAATGGACTAACACCTCCAACGCCACCCGGAACAGCAGATCCTGTTCTCGAGACCTTCGACCAAGAGCGTGTTGATGTCGCTCGACAACTCATCGAGTTTGACGCTAAGTTCTCGCACATGTTTTCCGGCCAGATAGGATCAGCAGATGCTGAAGCATCAGGTTTGACGCACGAAGAGTTCCTTCGCGTTTTCAGCGAGGGCAGTGGCTTTACCAGTGGTTGTGGGCTTGAGTACAAACCTAACATGCTCATAAAACCACTGGCAGAGAATGTCCTTGGTAATGTCCCTCAAGGCGACCCGCTCTCTGGCGCGTTGACGCCTGGAAGACGACTCCTGGATGTCCGTGTCAAGCGATATGCTGATGCTACTACTCGACATTTCCAAGATGGTATGCTATCATCGATAATCCAAACCAAAACCTGATCTATGTGAACTGACTCAATTGACAGAATTGCCCCCCAACGGTCGATACTATATCCTTGTGTTTACAAGCCACAACTTACTAGATAAGTCCGGTGCTTCACAGTCGGCGCTACGATCATCCATAGACATCGTTGAGAAGTTTCCGGACGACATCATACATCTTGCAATGTTCCACCCACTCAAGCCACGATTCGAATGGACCGACTTACCTCCAAGAGTCAAAACACATGCCGAGATGCGAGTGTACGGACTGGCAAAGCATGAAGATGCTTATGAGATCTTTGGCGTGTCGAAAGAAGATGGAATTGTTGCTGTGGTAAGGCCTGATGGTTATGTCGGCATGCTATCGTCTTTGTCAGAGATGAGTGTTGTGGAAGACTATTTCCACGGTTGCTTGGTCACTGTTTAAATCAATGTAGCTTGTTAAGAAATACATACGAGCATTCTTATCGGCCAATAAGTCTTTGAGCGACATGATACGCATCAGGATGATATTGCTGCTCTTTGAGAATGCATATGGAAGTTTCCCCGTACCAAGGGTGCCTACCCTTTCGATGACGGGGCCTACGAGGACCTAGACCCCATGTTCAACGTCTTATAGCACACAATATCAATGACGGGACTTCCAAACAATGCACCGAAGCTTTCTTTTCCACAGTCTCGAGCCTCGAGTTACATATCTCACCCAAAAAAAGGGCGAATCATTCCAAGCGGTCTGCGCACTGGAAATCCGCGAGGTTTGGGGTTTGCGCTTTCGTGGATGGAGGAGGTCCTGGCTTCAACGTGATTGCTGGAGTTACGACTAGAATCCGACAAGCGGAATAGCAGGACGCAATTGTCTCAGCATGCTACCTTCGCATAAACTCTTGATTCATTTCATAAGACCATGTTTGAATAGTTTACTTATAAATTCCGAGAACTTAAAGTTCTCGTCAGTCCGATGAGCTCTCTTATTAACCGACCGTGGTGTTGTCCTGTCTCAACGACCATACTGGAGTCCGTGCTGTTGGGCATGGGAAAGATGTTAACGTCGGGCATCCAGCGGCGGTAGTCAAAACGAAAAGAAAACCCTGTGATGAAGAAGCTCACGAAATATTGGGTAGCCACATATCCACGTGGTATCCACGTATAGTAGTTTATCAGGGCTGTTTACTCCGACTCATCATCACCGACCTCGAACACAACAAAATTTGCTTCGCGGCCCCAAGGAAGAGTCATCCAAGACGTAGCATCGGAGTACCACTTTGGGTATACCACTCTCCCAAAAAAGGAGCTCAAATTCCCATCAGACCTTAAAATGGCCGAACATCTTCGATCTTAAGATCTTGACCCATTTTCTGTGGTTGACAGGTCCACAATCAGAGATTTTAGCGTCCAAGAATTGCGGCTCTTCTGAGCCACCTGGGAGAAAAAGGTCCGGCTGAACGTTAAAGTGGAGGCCAATGGCGAGTAGACGTCATTGTTATAAGGGTATTTTTGAGGATGTTATACGTACCTTGGACATGGTATAAAACATAGAAAGCCCAGTGTTTCATCAGGCTCAGTGAAAGAAATTACTGAGACTCTCTCTGTTTTACTACCTACCATGGCTCAAGAAGATTACCATGATTACTTTTCAAACCCAACTGCACCTTCAACTCCAGGCCAAGTCCATCTTGGCAATGTCGCAAGCCGTATTCCAAGTACCATTTCGGACCGAGAAACTGGACACACCGACCCTACGAAATCAACACATTCCAAAAGGCACAGACTTCATGGCCTACCCTCTAGCTTCATGTCGCGTATGAGCAGGCGACCAGCCAGCTCTAGACGCTTCACTAGAATGTCCAGCGCAGACAGTCCAACTCGCCCAACAGCACCCGAGCATGCCTCTCATTATCCCCAATATGCCCCTGCAGAGGAAGGGTACTACCAAGAGAACCCGTGGTTTGGTGAAGCCAGCCAAAAACCAGTTTTCAGCCTTGGAAAACCTCTACCCCACAAAGTCCGTCGCAAGGCCGTGAAGCCTATCAAGCCAGACGGAAAGGTAGATGAGGAAATGGCTATCGCCAAGGAGGAGTCTACCAACGATTATCCTTCAAAACACGCCTCGCGCACTGCTTCGGGTCAACCATATCGGATGCAGACATCGGGCAACATGACTCCACGGGATATTCAAAATCAGCAGACTCGAACCACAGCAGCAGGTGTTGCGCACAACGAGAAACGCAATGATGCAGACCAACCTGTGTTTGACTACATTCCTGGCCAAGCCACGCCTTCTCACTACGGTGAGATCGCGTCGAGGACTCGGTCTCATCAATCCAACACCCATCATCAGCCCGATTATAAAATCGATGGAGAGCCTTTGGGACAGCAGGAACAACCTGAGGTAGAAGAAGGACAGGCTGATCCCAATGACTTTCGCAACTGGTGGGCTAGGATACGCGCCAAACACCCCGAGCCTCTCGCCGAGTTCCTTGCAACTGCTGTGGCTATCTTCTTAGGTCTCACAGGCACACTTTCTGTGAACCTTTCGTCCAAGCAGTCTCAAACTTATGGCACTTACGAAACCTCCTGCTGGGCATGGGGCTTCGCATGGATGTTTGGTATTTACCTTGGCGGCGGTGTATCAGGCGCACACATGAACCCTGCAATTTCCATCTCCTTGTCGATATTCCGTGGTTTTCCCTGGAAGCAGTGTGGTGTATATGTGATTGCACAATTCCTCGCCAGTATAGTTGCTGGTGCACTGGCTTACGGAATCTACGCCGACTCGATTCACTATGTGGATCCCCAGATGCAGGGAATGTCCATGACATTCTTTTCAACTCCACGGGAGTGGGTTTCACTACAATCTGCATTCTTTAATCAAGTAGTCGGCAGTGCAATCATGATGATTGCTGTCTTTGCACTTGGTGATGATCAGAACAACCCCCCAGGTGCAGGAATGCACGCCCTTGTCTTGGGATTCCTGGTTACGACCCTCAAGTTTACCCTGGGATACAATATTGGATCCGCGTTGAATCCTGCATCGGACTTTGGGCCGCGTGTAATTGCATACGCGGTCGGATATCGAGAGTCCAATGTGTGGCACAGCGGCTGGTGGTTCTACGGGCCCTGGGCTGCGACGGTGATAGGATCGGTGCTTGGGTGTGTACTGTATGATAGTTTTGTCTTTGTTGGAAGCGAGAGTCCGGTCAACTTTCGATTTCAGCCTGAGATCAAGAGTAGATTCAAGAAGCTATTTCATAAGTAGTTAAAACAGTAAATAGTCATGTATAGTTGGAAGATGACACGCATAGTTTTTAATTCTGAAGCAGAGTTTGACGTCTATCTCAAGCTTGTTATCATCGTGTCATTCAAATCGCCGTTGTTTATTGACACCGGCCAGATGGCGCAATCAAAGTCAAATCTAGAATGCTTCGCGTCCCACAACTGCACTGCGTTGTCCTGGCTATCAACATAACCCGTCTGGATCTTGTGCATCCGGCCCGTAGCCCATCCTTAGCAAACCCTCGAACTATGAATCCGACACTTCCCTGACCAAAGGATTAGGCCCATTCTTGTCTTTTGTCGTATTACTGCCCCGCTCATTATAATCTTCAGTTCTAAACTCATAAAGCCTCCCTCTCTGGCTTTCCTCCACCAGCCACGCTCTAATCCTTTTCCCTCTGTACCCACGCCGATCTAAATCAACCCTTCTTGTCGCTTCCACAATTGAAGAGAACGTCATCTCACGGAGCTCCCCAACTCCATCTTGCCACATCGCCATAATCCCATACCCGACGCCCACTGCTGCCACTAGAAAAGAGACAATGTAGACTGATACTAGAACCTTCCAATGATAGAAGAAGCAATTGGCTGTTCTCCAGCGTTTACACGCATACGATGTTTCTGGTCCCCCCACCTTTGTACCGGACATCTTGCTTGGATCAGAAGCCCATGCCACAACCAGGAATTGAGGATCCGAAAGTAAAGATATAAGCAAGTCTTCGTATAAGTGCCGTATTTTCTCCTCGAAATTGGAAACAGGGAGATACTCATGCCGCCCGATGAGCTTCGATGTCACCATATCCGTATATGTCAAATAATTTTGATTTCGGAGTATCACCTTGCCATTCAATAGATATCGTAGCTCCTTTCCAAGGGCGTGATACCCTGCAATACGCTGGTAACTCTCCCAGTCGCGAGGAAACACGTAGTTCCCTTGAGGTTCCGCGACAGTTTTGTCATACGTCGCATCATCAACCCATCCGTCCACGTATGTCGTATTGATGACCTTGCGTAGAAATTCCCGCTTCGTGACGTTGTACGACTGAAAGCCACCCGTGTAAGTAAAGTTCACTGTATAGTTCATTTCCCAGTGTTCGCAAGCTGATACAATTGGTGTGTAGGTGTCATTCCACCCATCTTCGCTGCTGCTTTGTGCGTGTTTGGCTGTTACATCGTCAACGGTGACATAGCCTAGCCAGATTATCGGCTCTGTCCTCAACGCGCCCAGTAACTCTGGAAACTCTCCCTCGATCTGCTGCTTCGTGTAGTCTCCTATGCCGGAAATGGTGAAGTAAGGCGACTCTCCGGCAGGAAATAGTTTATTTAGATTGAAAGGTGCCTCCTGATCGCCAAACTTTTGGACAGTGGAGTTGACACCTTTGGCGAGCTTTTGGCATTTGTAACCAGGGCCAATAAAGTGAACAATGGTTGAACAGTCCCAGTCTGGACCACATATATCGGCAGCTACATTATCTCTCTGCAGCGCTTGTCCTCCGGTGAACACTCTGGATGCAATCGCCCCGAGGTGCACATTAGAGTCAATCCAGTATTCGAAAGAATCTGGACCGTCTGTAGCTTCTGTAGTGCGATTGTACCACGAGTGTCGGATTCCGGTCAAAGTCTCGTTCTCAGCACGTTTGGGTTCATTCCAAATTTCCTTTGCTTCGTTAGAGAAATTGAGCGTCCGGACAGAGGAGCAGGTGTTCCCTCCTTGTCTAGTCTTTACGACCACGCTGAGAGTCGCTGATGGGAATATTACCACGAATGGCGATACCCATATATAGATAGCAAGAAACATGACCAACCATGACTTTCTCCACGCTTCCTTGTTGAACAATTCTATGGCGTTATGGGCTGCGCCAAAGAGCGAGTCGATAGCGTGTACGGAATATCCTTGTTGGCCAACGGCTCTCCAAGCGACTTGCTGATGGGCTATAAAAACGGCGATGACAAAGTTGGCTTTTGCGATAAAAGCGAGGAACTGGCCCAATCGAAGCCACCAGTCTTGTTTCTCAGCTTCATTGTCGTGAAGATGGCGGTAGAGCAGATGATGGCTAATTGCAGATGCAACACCAATGACGAGACATGCTACCATCGCCCATTTACTTTTGAGGATTATTGCCCACCAATGAGTTGTTTGAGCGGTTGTGGATGCACCTGAGTGATAGACATCCGGAACAGGAGTCGCTTGCCTGTAATCCAGAAGTTCGATCTGACTTGGTGGCCTGCCCCCTGAAGCCAAAGACTCGCGGAGATCGGGACTTGATGCACCATTCCATGGCGACTCCTCCCTCAAGCTTAACAAGGTTGATTCATTTGGTGAATTAGCCGCCGGAGTTGGTGTATCTTTGCGCTTGATGCTTTTTGGCAGAGGAGCAATGCAGTGGTCCATTTGGTAGCGATCCGGACTGATGTTTCGGTACTTTCGGGTGGATGAAGAGAAGAGCGAGGGAGCTGGCCCTCTCGTGTTATCCATGGGTAATTTAGCGGTCACTAGCCGACTCCCGCCGCTTACAGGTCAATTAGCGGTGGATATGAGATACAACTGAGATTCAATGGCCTGGTCTAAAACAATGACGACTTGTTTGAACTAGGAAGGATCTTCATAGCTTTCAGGAAACATTAGCTTTCTTATAGAGGCTGGGTACTTCGATCTTGGCGTTCCTTGACTTCTTGCCAATAACAATGAGGCGGCAGCAGATGTATCATGAGTTCGAGACCCGGAGAAATACGCACCAGTGGGATATGCACGTTTCCGAGATGCTTGTCTGACCGCGGCTCGGGCTGGACCGAGATATTGGCTGGCTTGCGGTTCAGGAACTGTATATGACCCAGTAACTTAAGTACAAGCCGTCAAAGGAACTTGATAGCTTAACTGAAATCATGGGCGGAGTGTCGAGGCATCCATCCTTATCCCGAGTGCGTTGCGCGTCCGAGTGGCGAATATTCTTGGTGTAGCCCACCTACATATCTTCCATAGACACAGCATAACACGAGAGTCTGTAGCACTTGAATGACCGCTATTGGGCGAATAGAAAGTCATACACTGATTGAAAAGTTCGTAGGTGATCAACCTCATAGCAATCAGTTCGCCTGAGTTCAGTGTACTAGTCTGAGTTGCAAATCGAGTCAAGATATCCACGTCTGACGACTTTGACATATTACGTTATCTATACTAGATCATCAAATTCTCTGTGCATTCATCCTAGATCCTTTCAGTTGTGCCAGTGAATCGTTTACTAGGATTCGACAATCCTGCACGGGGATATCCTTTTCGCAATGCGCGACACGGTGTTTGTGTCTTGGCCAAATCAAATGTTGAATTGATCCGGAATACTCCGAAACTCCTCAATTATGTGTTTCCTGGTCTTTGTTCCTCTGATATTTACCCAAACTGCTAGAGCTTTCAGATCCGTTCGAAAGAGGTCACTATCCTGAGCCCAAGAAGATAAAAAAAACATGTAAGCCCCCCAAATGAAACGGGATAGCCTTACACGCCTAAAGCAGCCATGGCATAGCCATCAGCAACCCTAAGGGTGTCTTTGACCTCTTCGACAGGCACAAACCATTTGTCCTGCTCCGTCACCTCATACCATCGACACTTGTCGCCGCGTTCGACGATCAACTGTCGCCAGGTCTCGATGCATCCCCCCGCAACAATTTTCCGAAAGGAGTCTTCAGAGCTGGGATCTGAACGTCAGCCTTCCATTGAACCCACTGAACGCGAGGATCCCACGCGTCGTTGATGACGAGTTGATGTCGGCGCTCACCAAAACGCTCTGCGTCTTGGTACGATTCGGTACGGTAAGACTCAGTAGCCAGGCACGATACAGCGCGGCATAACTTGAACCAGCTCTCAGCCTCGTGATCCTCTCTTTCGGCGTCGCCGAACATCAAATTCTCTTCGATCTCCTTGATGGCCGCGACGAGTCTTTTCAGTGCTTCCAATTCGGTAGAGTCGGTGAACTCGGCGGGAGACAAAAAGGCAAGTTTCATCTCGTACAGAATGGACATTTCCGAGCAGATTCCGTACCTGGGAATGCTTTCTCCGCCAAAGAGATCTTGGTGGATGCGAGTGACGATCCACTCCATGTTGGTCACGGCACGATGCATACCTCGGGGTAGATCAGGGCCGAAGCGCCTCCATAGCTTGCTCCTAGCCGTAAAGGCCTGATCGCTGCTCGACCGAGACTTGAGAAGGCTGGATAAAAATGAACTGGGGCAGTGAGGGAGCATTGCAATCTCGACTGCGTTGTCGGGGCGCTTCATCGGGTCCAGGTTGGCTCGGCAGAGGTGCTTGCGATCGCCCCTGAGACAGAAGCGGTCTTGATGAAGGTCAATTACAGCACCCTTATCACAAAGTATGTCGATCGTGTCGCAAAGAGTGTTCATCTCAACCGTGTCTGTGCTCCATTTAAGCATCTCAGTCAAGTGATCGATCGGGGGACGTGGGCGCATGGATCTCGAAGCATAATACAAAGGCGAGGGCTCCAAGTCAGAAGCTGAAAGATCTTGCACGCAAGCCTCAGTCTCAACAAGCCACTCGAAGACTTGTCTCGCATCGTGGGCATGGATACGGTGCTGGAAGAACCCCTCGATGAGTTTGACTAACCCCGACTGCCGGCCGTCCTTGGAATCACGATGCTGCAGAGGGTGCCATGTGGGAAGAGGCCCGAAGCCAAGTCTAGCGTATCCTTGCAACATGGTAGCATCGTTGTTTCGTAGTGCGAGCTCGATGATGTCGTAGCCTGTGCGCGGTTTAGTGATGAGAGATGGTGGGCAGATGTGAACCCTGGCGCGGCGGATGATCGTGCGAAGATCAGTTTGACTCAGAACTACGTCGCGAAGGACTTGTATGAGTATGTGTTCTGGGAGGAAGAAGGCGAAATAATTCGCATGTTTTTCGTACAGCGTCGCCATGGTGGTTGTTTGTTGGGATGATCCAATTGTATAGTAGTGATCAGGGAGGTAATTGAGTGGGTCAGAAGTTGATGCAAAGTTTTGTAGTTTGACAGTGACAAGAGAGTTTTGCGCCAAATGGACTTATATATCCAGTAGCAAACATGCCAAAATGTTTGAAGAGGCTTGTTCGTTGCGCTGTTCGGATGTTCACAAGTTGTTCAACTTGTCTCTGTTCGTTCTCTTTTGTTGGTTTTGAGGGAGGACTGGTTCATTTGCTGAACTACAACAGAACTTTGAGGATGTTAAACGAATTAAGAAGTACTCCTCTAAATTTGTGCCAAAGGGTTTGGAATAGTTACAAAAATTAAGATGACTTTAGACTAATTCATAGGGAACTTTTACTCTGGTAAATTATCATGAGCCTGGAATCGATGGATGGTAGACGAACAAAGACGAGCTGTATTGTCGTATCTAGCTAGCTAGCTAGCTAGTCTCGTCTTATATAGTAAATACTTGTGGCTCCTCATACCCTCCCCCGAATTCATCTGCATAATATAATTATTTTAATCCTATAAAGCAAATTATCAGCTTGCATCCCATACTCATTAAGTGTTAAAGATACTTACAGTCTCGGCAGGCTCGGCTTCAGTGGCCCTCTCGTCCTCCTTCTCGGCCTTTTCGGCCCGGATCTTCTCCACGAGTGCCTGTATCCAACATCAGCCTGGGGCACATGAGGACTTGGGGCAGGGCAATGGACCTTGATCACTTATGGGTCTCAGGAAAGTCGTTGCGACGAATACAATTCGAGATCGTCGCCGCCCGAGAACAGATTTTGTGCTTCTGTGATGTTCACAAGTCACGCGAACAGGCCTTGTTGACATTGTGCTTGTTTTGTGGCAGGTGAACAAGCTGCCCACGATAGGAGAGGAGAGTCTGTGCACGAGCCTCCTTCCCCTACCTTTCTGGGGATGAATGACCCTAAAACCGGGCATTAAACAGACGGCTCGCAGCATGAGGACGAAAAATGATCCTAAATTTAGGATAAGATTTATCATCTTGTGGAATCTTTACCTCAATGTCTTCATATTCTTTTACCTAAATTCATCTCTCAATCTTACAGACTTTACATCTCAATCAACGTGGATACCGGTTGGCGGCCACAGCGTCAGTGCGACTGCCACTGGCAGGTTGGCAGTGCCTTCCTTTCGGCATCTGCAAAACACCCGCCACTTCCACGACCTTCCGCCTGCCTCTTGTTTACATCTCCTACAGGACCTGGCTGTCGCCTTGAATCATTCATCGAAGGATGGAATATGCTTTTTCTTCCACCGTAACATCTCGACTCATCTCCTTCTGCTGAAAGAACATGACCCCGAATATCGGACAGTCACTGCGCTGTCATCGTTGTGAGTCCCCAAAAACCACCTGTCGGGCGCTGTTCAATCTTGGAGGCTGCTAACACAGACATTTTCGCGCACAGTCCAAAGCCAATTCACACAAGTCGTAGGCACCAGGTTTCTGCTGAACAAGCCTGGCACTACTGACATAGCTTAATGCTTGCGTTCAGAAATTCCACACATTTCCAATCTGTAAGTACCCCCTTCTTACTGTGTTCTATTGGTGCCAGGAGCTAACACCACCTTTCTGAAGCCCTTCAACCCATCACCATGGTTCGTGTAAGTCAAATCCTCCCCCAACTCGATGGTGCTCTGGTTGCTGACTTCTGTAGAACTCATACGGAAACTTCGTAAGTTACCCTCGCTCGTCCCATCGGCCCCGATCCTCCTCGGCCCTCCCATTGTCGTCTTGCAACTCGAATGGAACCTCAATCTGTTGCAACACTCTTCGATTTCCAATTGGACTGCCCGACCTTTGTTCTGCACTTGAATTCATCTTCGCGTTTCCGGGCAGCATGCCCCAATGCCGTTCGCGTCTATGCTTCAGTTCCGATCGAGTCTACAACCAGTATGACCCAGGACGAGGAGACACCCTCGCCACCTCAGATCCATCTCCAGGGCAGACCATCTGTCCCTCCAGCCTGAAGAGAAGTCACTCTCTGCCATCTACCTACTAGAAAGAGCTGCCCTTTCTCCCCCAGTCTCACGACAGAGAGGCATGTCCCGGGCTCGATCTTCCACAACGGCCCGTAATATCACCAGGACCTCGTTCAGCATCGGAACTGGAAATTTTCCGTCTTTTGACGCCCTTGACGTACCAGTCTCATCACTAAGGCGTTATGCTTCACCATGGCATTCACCCTTCAACCTCGGGACGCCGACCGCCGCGTCTCTCTAATGGCGCTGTCCGCAAATGCTATCGGATGATTCATTTATCTTGACTTGCACGATGCATGTCTACTCTCTACCGTTTTGGCTCCCATTGCGATTTATTTGGACGTGGCAGCTGCTCATCAACGACAAAGATCTGCAGCCACTGTGCCACTTCTGATGTGCAGACGCTCTGGGGAGGCCTTGGTCCCTGACCTGCAACTGGGGATACTCATCAATATGATGAACTGTGTGGGCTAATACATGGATTAGAATAACAATAACAATGGCCACAGTGGTCGCGGCGGCGGCTACGGCCGCGGAGCTCCCCGTGGCGGAGCGAAGGTAAATAAACAACGACTCCCTTCGAGTAACTAACCGCTGACTGAAATTACCTCAGCGAAACTTCTCGACAGTAAGCTCAACTTCAAACCTTGGGATGATCATTGACTGACATGCAATAGTACACAAACCAATCTCGCGCGCCGTCGGCGGTAAGGATATGCGTATCATCCATTGATATACAAAGGGCTTACACCTATGAAGCAACAAACCACTCAACAGCAGCAGCAGATGGGCCAGCTGGCCCCTAAGGTAAGGCATTAACATTACCCTGTTCTTCTATGGTGCCGCCACCGCTAACACCTTAACAGCGCCGAGCACTCGCTTGTGACATTCCCTCACTCTCGGCATGAGGTTTTGAACAACAGGGCATGCATCTTCTCGCGGCTAGGGCCTCGACGGGGCAGTGAGGAGAGATTTGCTGGGCTCTAAGGCGGCGATGATCGTTGGTGCAAGAGGGAGTGATCACGCGTGACCGATGAGACCCACCAAGGAGAAGCACACAAGATCCCCAGAGCTAGTGTGTCCGTCTGGTCTTTTCATCATCACCGACGTCAAAGTATTTACGAATCAAGACGCAATCAATCCGACGGTGTGATGCAATACTGGCGCAGCTAACGAGCCGTGACCGGATTCAGTTCGCGTTCAAGGATGTGTGATTGAAGCTGTTGTTGTTGATGAGATACTGCTGTGGCATGGTAGCCAGTTAGCTGATAAGCTTAGGGCTTAAGTGTTAGAGGTCGAAAACATCGCCATGCATACACCCCTACCTACTCGGTCCCCTGCCATCAAGTCATCATGATGTTGAAGCCAGAATGCTGCCTTGTCTTTGAACGTAAACATAGCGTCTACTGTGTCAGGATCGGTCGCCTCTTCATCGGCATTTCCCAAATTATAGGGCGTGATATTAGCTGCATTGGCACTCTATTCAATAAATTGCAGGAGTAATTGGACAATCAACCGCACATGCGCCCACGGGGGTGATCAAGGTGGCTTGATAAGATTCTAGATCATGCTGTATTAGTACTGTAATAGTTTATGATGAAGTTTAACGTAATTTACGCAACGTTTTTGCTCAGCTCATAAAATATTTATATAAGTTTAATTATACCTGAGGTAAATTAATCATAATTTAATCAAAATGGGTTGTTGCGGTGCCACGCCGCGAGGGAGATGTTGACGTTGTAGCCCGGGATTGAGTTGTTAACCCATCGCTAGGCTCACACAATTGATCATCAGGATGCAGCACGACGAACGTTTCTCGTATCAGCCTACTGATTTGCAGTCTAGGTTCTTATGTGTGAGGATCATGCCGAGCGTATCTTTCTCCTGGTTGTGTATTGCCATTTGTCAAAGTTTTGAGCTTCGGCAGATCAAGCTGTTGCATAAAGTTTGCAGGTTTGGTTTACTGCATTGATTGCATCAACATTTTGCCACAATACATGCAAACGTAGAGACAAAACCTGAGTTAAAACTTATTATCAATTTATTATTATATAAAAAGAGGCCTGGTGTCTCTTTCTTGCATTTTCTTCTCCATCGTGCCACCTTTTTTCTTACCATCATCCAGAACCATTTATCCATCATTAGGCTTTATCTTCTCAAAGTCTTCCACTAAGGCCTTGATCAGAAAGAATTTAATTCTTTACACAACACTCAATCTACACAATGGCTTCCCCTACTTTCCACCCATTTTCAAGACTTCCCTGCGAGCTTCGGCTACAGATTTGGGAGGCGGCATGTTTCCCATCCTCGCGGCACTGTTGTGGCCTGCACTACATCGATGTTAAGCACTGGAGTTATGAGGAACCCAACCTCCAAAACTGGGTGATCCCTCTACAGGAACAAGGTTTCGGCGGCCAAGCCGACAGGTCTGCCTATATGTGGGATGGAGGTCTCTGGAAGACCTGCAAAGAGTCGAGAGAAGTCATCAAACAGCACTCACACATAGACGATTGGCTAAGGGTTCAAGCAAACTCTGATCGCAAAGATAAGCGCTTGATGGTGTGCAAAGCTGACTGGGCTGGCGGGGAAGAAGCTGTGCCTCCCGGCAAACTCGTGCAAAACTGCGAGGAGAAATGCGCTCTAATGGTTTATCCGACTCGAGACATGTTCTGTATCAAGAGGAATGAATGGAATCCCAAAGGTACATTGCCCCCATACATGATGATATTTGCTCCGTTTCTTCGTTCTAGCGACTCGAGGTGTACCCTTTTCGTGCAAAACATCGCCCTCGAATTCGACTCTAGTTGGAACTCTCCTTTTCCGAAGAATATATTCTATTTGGGCGAAGAAGCATCTTCTCGGGGTCTCCTAGCGAAAATACTCTTGGATATTTCTTGGAATTATGATTCGCGTTTAGAATCGAATTTCTGGATTATCGACAAGAGCGCCCGCTGGGTGAGAAAGCCCCAACAAGACCTCATGACGGTATATCACGATTGCGACGACGAGTACGTGCAAGTTGGCTGGTATGATACGCGATGTGAGTCTACTCAGGGAGGATGCTACAGCGAGGTTACAGAGTTTATAAGGAATCTGGGTGCTTGGGCTGATGAGGACCTTGACGATTTCGGTCGTACAGAAGACAGTCATTGGACCACTGCCGTGGTTGGTCGCGTGCCACTCGAGGTCGCCAAGTGTGTTAGACTTCTTGTTCGCCGATGTAACGAGGTGACTAAGTCCACAAATTTGCACGATACCAGCGCAGACTAGGTAGACCAAAAACATGCAGTATTTGATTGCACGGCTTGACTTCGCCCTAATGCGTTTCCCCGGCTATCAAGTTGAACTTGGCGTGAGCAATGCTTCCTATCTCATCACTCGTGACTTCCATCGATGGACATCACCTCATGTGCTATACATAGCTACCTACTTTATACTTACTAGCCGACGTGTGCGCAGTACCCGTGAATCTTGATTGTGGACATAAAATCCTCGGACACGCCCATCAAGATACAAAGTGAACTAGATAACTACTTAATTTGCTATGGGCCTCAAACAAGGTACAAGGGCCTGCCTTCGCCCTTGGTAAAGAGCACGTTTCTCTTTAGACTTACAGCCCCTCACTCACCGCCGGTTCCTTGCATGCTTAAAAGTAATTTTGTTTAGCATTCACAGGTATAGGAAGTCATCGTCAAGTTCTTCACCCTTAACTTACAATTTCTCCGTGTCTGGGGCTAAAGTTCTTCGTTATTCCTTCAATCTCCACTGCCTATCCGGTCCATCGTTACCTTCTTGAACCGGATATTCGAACACCGACATATCGCACAGAGAAAGCCTCACGAATAAGAAGAAGCTGGTTGTCTATTGTATGTCTAGTGAGGGTTTTTACATTTATATCCATCTTTTCGTTCAAACTCACGGCTACCTCTACTTGCTTTTTAAGGTTAAACTCTTGCATAAACTTTCCAGGTTGAGTCACTGTCCGAAGCATGGGCATTGAGTCTATTCCGGACCTATAGAACTCTAACAAGAGGTCAAACCTACACATTTTCTCATCTACTGCTACAAAAAGGAGCCTGATGCCTTCTTGTTCCCCAATTCCTTTACCCTTCTGAACATTTTCCGCCATCGCACCTCTATTCTTGCCACCATCCAAGTCTTTTTTATCACCACTTCAGCTTGCTGTCTTATCCTCCAAGCCGCATATACAGGGTATAATCAGATCTTTCGAACTAGAAGATGACTTCGCCTGTTTTTCACCCATTTTCGAGGCTGCCTTATGAGCTGCGGCTGCAAATTTGGGAGGCCGCATGTCTCCCGTCTTCGAAGCATCACCGCGGCCTACATTACATGGACGCGGAAGTGGATAAGCATAGCAACCGTGGTCGGGTGATTCTCTCGCGCTGTGACTGGGCAATTCCTTTGGAGAAGCAAGGCTCCATCAGTCGGAGTAGTAGATCTGCCTACTTGTGGGACGGTGGCCTCTGGAGGGCTTGTAAAGAGTCAAGAGAGGCCATTATTCGTCATTCACATATCAAAGATTGGTTCAGGATTCAGCAAATATGCGGTAATGGGTCCAAACACTTGAGTGAGCAGAACGGGGACTGGGTTGGTGGAGAAGAAGCCGTGCCACCTGGAGTCCTTACCCTTCGTGAGGGCGACAAACAATTGCACCTCACCGTTTATCCGGAGCGGGATATCTTTTGCATCTCCAAAAGCGCCTGGGCATCATTGTCGTGTAAATTAAGCGGCATGGCTATGCGGTTTCCGTTTGTTGGTTACGACGGAAACATGAATTTCCTCCTAGGACAAAATCTGGCCCTCGAATTTGATCCTAGTTGGAATCTCAATTGGAACTCTAGCCGCCATATTATATGGTATTTACAAGAAGAAAGATCCCCTCGGGGCTTTTTAACGAACATGCTCATCAAGGCTGCCCATGACATGGGGTTCGACCCCATCGACATACTCTGGCTTGTCGACAAGGGCGTGCGATGGGTCGCAAGGCCCGGTCAAGATCTGAGTACGGTCTACCATGACTGCGACGCCGAGTATGTCGAGATTGGCTGGGAAGATACTCGTTCCGACACGGGGAAGTATGGGTCCCGGGGTGCTGTCACGGAATTTATTGAAAAGCTTGGCAGTTTAAGCAGAGCCATAGAGAGAAGCGAGTATCATCCCATGGGCCCACATTGCCCCGACTCCTGTAATTGTCCTGATTGTGGTCAGTTTAAGGTAGAAAAGTCTGTCAAACTTCTTGTTCGTCGAGATAACGAGGTGAAGGAGTTTATGGAGGAGGATGACATCAGCATAGACTAAACAGAGAACATGGGTACTGGACTGGTCATCAGCATGGAACTTGGCTGGACTTCACTTTTATGCATCGTCCCTTTTCAACTACCTTGGGTGATGATTCGTTAATAGATACAAATTTTATCAGACCTTCCCTCCATACAATCACTCGGTCTCGAGCAGTAGGGTCCATGATCGCTTGGGTAAACTTGTTCATCAATTCGTTAAACGCTTCTTTACTTTAAACTATTTCAGCGACCAAGCTGTCCATTATCTCAAGCTTCCCTGGCCATCTAATAGAATACCAAGCATCGCACCTCAATGCTCTGTCGTCCCTTGGCATCAGCAGGGGTATTAGGATCAACAAACGCAGTGTGAGGCGTATAACCCGCCAGTCCCTTACGACCACCTGGATGGACCTCGCTCTTTGAGTCGAAACACTTGATGAGCATGACCTCCTCTGGCGTCATGTCCTTTGCGTAGTAAAAGTTGTGTCCATCATTGGGAGCAACGGAATATGTCTCGCCCTTGACTTCATAGCCCTCTGTGGAACGGTGTGTTGACTCGTCAGCCAGGACCTCCTTGCCACGATCATCGTCGTCGCCGTCGTCACGCTTGGGATACAGAAGATCGACCTTGATCATATCTTCTGGCTTGGTGCTTCGCCAGTCGATGACAGCAAGAGGGAAGTCACTTGCGGGATGACCGATGGGCCGCCAAACGTTGATGATCTGATAGCGTCCCTTGAGCAACTCCTCCGTCTCAGAAGGGTCGGTATGTCTTCTGACTCGAGCCTCGGCCGCCCCGGGTGTTTGATCAACATGGACCTGCTGCACTGGCTGACGCGGGCTTGACTTCTCCCGTCTGCGAATGGTATGGTCAAAGATGACGACCTTCTTGATCTCTGGAATCCTCTCGCGAAGCAGCGCTTCTACCTCGCCGTAATAACCATTTCGCACAGCAGCATCGTCGGTGAATTCAGTCTCTTTGGCGGGAGACTTGAAGACGTCAAAGCCAGAGATGTCGACGTCGAAAGCTTTGATACTAGCCGCGCTGCGGATGTCGACGACGTCGCGCTCTTGTAGCTTGCGACTGAAAGAAGTTTGGTCAACGTCGACTTTGGACCAGGGCTTGATGCTGTTTCCTTGGGCATCGACGCTCGATGTTGGATCAATGTAGTTAAAGACTCCGGTTGTCATCTTGGTGGTAGTGGAGTGAAATGCTCTAAGCTGAGGGCGATATGCGGGGTTGAAGAATGATTGAAGAACGGGTCGTGCTCTAAGTTGAAGTCGTGACATGCAGGTGCTGAAATCAATAAGTGGCTTTGAATTGGGCAATGCCTGTTCTTGTATCTTATTTATTAAGGAATAAATTCGGCCAATCTCGTAAAATTTCCGCCTCATTTATGTATCCCACCATCACTCATTTGTCATCGTCAGGACATGCTCGTTACGACCCACCCATTTGTCAGCCCGTGTCGATGACGTCTGCGGGGCAGCCGCAATTGGAGCCTGCTGTTGCTCTAACGGATCACGCCATCTTTAAGTGACAATTCGAGTTTTTCAGTTAGTGCCCTAACCGACCAAGATTATCAATCTGCTGCAGGGTAATCCAATCGGTCATTATTAACATGCGCCCTAGGGCGCGACATCGATAATATTTAACGTTAACGCTTTTTCTTATGATTTACTCGGTTTTTCTCTCTTACATTTGCTTCTTCGCTTCGAGAAAGCAAGCGAACACATCTGCTGAGCTAATACTAGACTTGAGTCCTGATCGATTGCCGATTGAAGCGACGAGTGTGACGTTACTGAAGATCTTTGATGCCAGGGCCAGTGGGGAGTTGAGTGATACTTACAGGAGCGGCCCGGCAGATAATCGAGATATCTATCTTGACTTCGGTAAGATATGACAGAATTCCTAAATACCCCGAGTCACTATTGCTGGCGAGTTCAGCCCATGCATCGTTTCTGGAAAGGTAAGCCTGTCACGATCAGAGAGTTTATCACTGAAGATATGTGACTGATCATTGAATCTAGCCTAAGCACGCCTCGCTAGTCTAAGGAATCACTAAAAATACAGGTATAAGAGCAAATCATTCCTATCGTACACGACGTTCTCTCCTTTAGTATACCTTCGTATCTGTTGACCCCGCCCAAGGTACCTCGCCGATGAGCCTCTCGGCGCTCTCGATGCATGTCAACTTGGGTGACCGCGCCATCTTGGGTGCTCCCAACCCAAACAAGGTGTTTTGTACGGCCATGTAGCCAATAACGTACTTGTCGATGAACTTGACCACACCGTTCTGCCACGTCGCGCTCGTAGTCGCCTGGCCTGCTTGGCGGCAAGCGTCCACAACAGGAGCCATGCGAGAGGTTTGGTAGGCTTTGAAGGCAGCGCCGAGTTCAACTTGGGTGGGAGAGGGCGTCGTTTGTCGAAGGCCGTAGAGCTGGTTGACGAGTGCGACGACGTCGATCAAGCCATTGTTGCAACCTGCGCCGGTGCTGGGAGTGAACTTGTGCGCTGAGTCGCCTGCGAGGACGATGCGACCGCCATAGCTCCAGTGGTTGACGACACCTTCTTCGAGACTGACGAGGCCGGATTGTGTTCGTGCGTTAAACGCCTCCTTGAGAGTGAGCTTGCCTCCGGGTGCAAGAGGAATGTGTCCCCATCGCTCGACCAAAGTGACCTGATCCTTCTCGGTGTATCGCACACGGTCACGTGTGGGCGTGTCCAGTTTCTCATAAAGCCCCATGACAGAAGATTCTTCACCAGCAAAGAGTTGAGTTGCTGCACCAGGACCGTGAGTCTCGCAGGTAGTTCCAGGCTCGATGCCTGCAAACTTGGTGGGCATGCGCAACCAGAGGGCTCGGAAGGTGGTGAGGAAGGGTTTCTCGTCGTTGACTTCTTCTGACTTGTCGTTCAAGGCGAGGGCGCGAATCTTTTCGCGGACTAAGCTGTGGGCGCCGTCGGTACCGATGACAATGGAGCCTTCGTAGGATGTTCCATCTGTACATGAGACTTTCACGCCGTCTTCGCGAGGGATGATGTCGGAGACCTTCTTTTCGGTGAGAACCTTGCTTTTTTGGTTGGGAGTGAGAGAGTCGTAGAGGACTTTGGTGAGGTCGTGACGGCTGACAACGCAAGGAGCTACGCCAAGCCTAGACATGTTAGTACGGGAATGACGGTAAGGGAGAATCAAACTTACAGCTTCTTGAAGAGGATGAACCAGTGCGCATCGCCGAGATTGTGGCCCTGATGATCTTGGCGGTTGATGAGACCTAGAGGAGAGCTGACTTCCTCAAGAGAACTGCGGAGGCCAAGCTGGTCAAGCGCGCGAATGCCCATGGGGTTAAGGACAAGGTTGGAGCCAGCGTCGATGACTGGGCTTGAGCGACGTTCAAGAAGGATGAAGTCGATGTTGGCTCGTGAGAGTGCGTGAGCGGCGGTGAGACCAACGGGACCGCCTCCAACGACGATGGCTTTGAAGCCTGGGGAGGGCATGGTGATAGTTTGTTTTGGTGTTGAGAGATGAATGTGGAGCTGGATAATGGTGCTGGATGTTGATGTTGAGTTGGAGGTTTGAGACGTTGAAGATGGATTAAATAGTTGAATGATGTTACTGATAATGAGGTGCGATGGCAGTGACTTGGCAGCGATATATATATTAATTGTTATTGTATCATTGATGTGCTCGCTTTTCGCATTTTGATGAGCGCTCAGCCGCTCAGTAGTGGTGGCGCTAACGAGCAGTGTCTTCGCACTCGCATACCCATTCCCCCTGCCATGAATGGATTGCCCGATTAGGTCAAGTGGAAATTTGATCTTGAAACATTGGCCTTGCGATCAATAAGAATTTGCGATAAGAGATCCGGACCGATTTATGAGATTGTATTGATTCAGAATAGAAAACCGGCCCAATTGTTTCTTTATTTGCGGATGGACTGCCTATTGTCACTGCGAAGATGCGTGAGATGGCTATGTCACGGCCGTTGTGAGTGGAGGGGGAAATGCTTCATCAACACCACGATGACCGCCATTTTGATAAGATAAGATAAGAGTCGGGACAAAATGAATTTCGCATCCGCGAATCGCACTCGTAGCCAGCCTCGTCGGGGGAATATTCCATGGTCTAGCGCCGATGCGTTTCGGTATTTTCAACCCTTCGAGATCGAACAATTTGTTGATTGGCTGAAGCTAGAGATCCACTTCGCATTCGGAAGCCCATCAGCCCTATGACGACACCATTCTGCAGCGCCAGATTGAGCGAGCTTAGCGGCCTTCGCCTGTTCAGGGGTTAGATCAGGTTTGGTCAGATAATTCAAAGGTAGATATTGACAGTAATTGCGTGGAAGGATACTTGTGGCTTAACAGCTCGGAGGGAGGACATCGCCTCGGCGTGTTTGACTGATCAACGTTCGTTCGAGGTAAGTAAGTACGGTACATTACCGTCAAAGTCATCGATATGGCTCGGCGTTCAAAGATGAAGTTATTTCTTGACATGATTAAGGCCAAGTGAGCCTCTTTGGCGACTTTCAGCTCATGGGCCTGTGAGCTTATGCAGCTGTCTGCCTTCCAGGGGAAAGATAGCCGTACGATTGCAGTGATAGAAAATACGTTCCAAGATGGAAATGAACAAATAAATAAGAAATACAATCATCGCTTCCGTTTGCGCGTTCCGCGGGAGATACTTTCACGAAATGGTGATGATTGTATCTCAAAGTGGCAAAGCCGACAGTTATCAAGACCATCTCAGAGGGACTACAGCGGAGCCGAACGCCGCCCTGAACACCGCACCCAAGACCGCGCTGAGTCCCGCAGTCAATACCGCAATACCAACGCGCCAAGGTCTCTTCGTCGCAGCATGATTCCTAATATGCTCAATGATCATCGAGTTGCTGTGTCAGCATCATTTAGACACAACCTTATTCGCTGCACCAGAAGCCTGCACTTTGTCAGAATGCTTGACGTGGAGGGATCAACACGGGGATTTCGGGCCACGCATTACGGAGTCTACGGGCCCCGGTCTCGCTCGCACCGCGATATCTTCGTTTTGTATGCAAGTCGCTGAAACACAACCAGGCAGAATTGGTTCTTTGTTTGTTCGTAGGAGCTATAGAAAACTACTTAACTTGATGGCTATTCCGCCTTTGATGGGAAATTATCAACCATCTCAATCACACCAAACAACACCTTGAGCAGAACAAAACAACAGCACGCACCCTGCATCAATCTTACACATCACTTCTTCATCAAACTCCTGATCATGAAAAACTCTCCCGCTCAGACAGACGTGGTCTCATCCAACTTGGCCGCTGCCCGAACTAAGGACGAGTTGCCCGCTGCATATGGGCCACCTGCCGACTCTGACCCTCTCACCTGGGGGTTTTATGCAACAAAAGAAATTCAACAGCCTACTCATCTCGAGATTGAGGGAACTATTCCAACATGGCTCACCGGCTCTCTCTATCGCGGTGCCGCAGGTACCTGGGACGTCGGCAACTTCACCGCCGAGCACTGGCTTGATGGCTTCAGCCGCAACCACAGGTTCGAAATTGCCAACGGCTCCGTCACTTATCGAAGCCGAAACTCAACCGAAGAGTTAGCTGATTTCGTTCGAGAAACCGGCCTCTACCCCGATGGCTCTATCGGAACTGATCCATGCAAGATCATCTACGGGGCCCTGGAGACGACCTTCCGGGATGGAAACAATCCCAAAGGCGACAAGAGCTCTTCAAACGTCGGAGTCGCTTTTGTCCCCAACTTGACGGGTATATCTCCCAACACGACCAACGAAGGAGCTCCTTTCGAGAATTTGGTGGTGACCACCGACGCGAACAGTCTTTTGCAGATCGACCCTGTCACTCTCGAGCCCATTGAGATTTTCACATACCAGGCAGCCCACCCGCTGCTGAAGAATGACGGTCGAACCGCTGCTCACCCTGTCTACGGCGCCAAGGGGGCTATTTACAACTACCACCTCGACATGTCGGAAAACCCTCCTGTCTACCGTATCTTTGGCATCCAGCAGCCTACCGGAAAGGCTGACATCCTTGGAACCATCACCGATGCGCCACCGGCGTACATTCACGCCCTGTTTGGCACACGCAAGCACCTGATTCTCGTTGTTTGGCAATCTGACCTCGTCAAAGATGGCCGCACAGTATTGGAAAGTCTTGGCCCGTGGGATCCCGAGCGAAAGACCTTGTTCTATGTCATCGACCGTGTCAACGGCGGTGTAGTGTCAAAGTACGAGTCTGAAGAGGCTTTCTTTGCTTTTCACGAGATCAACTCATTTGAAGACGAAAATGGCGACATCTACATCGACTTGCCCGTCATGAAAGACTACTCCTTCTTGACCGCTGCTATGATTCATAACCTGCGGGCTAACCTTGGACCTTCTGACGGCCCAGCAAATCATGATCTGCCTGCAAAGTTTACTCGCTATCGTCTTCCATTCCAGGGCGATGCTGCTCGAGACGCCGATGGCTCCCTTGTCAAGCACACTGCAGAAGTCGTTTTCACGCTCCCATACGCTGAAGGAAACATCGAGCTTCCACGCTTGAACGAAAAGTACATCGGCCGAGCATACCGCTACGCTTACGGAATCCATGTCGAGACATTTGGGCGCTTTGCAGACTCCCTCATTAAGATCGACACGCACACTAAGGACATCAAGATCTGGAGTCCTACTACAAAGCATCTTCCCTGCGAACCGATCTTTGTGTCGACACCTGGAAGCAAGCGTGAGGATGATGGTGTCATCTTGACTGTTGCTATGGACGCTGAGAAACGACTCAGTTCGTTGGTTGTGATTGATGCGACGACTATGGAGGAGCTTGGTAGGGCTAGGATGCCGATTGTGATGGGCTACGGGTTCCATGGCGCGTGGGGAACTTCCAAGTGATCCTCGACTGACAATTTCTTATGTGATTATTGGAATGCTTCATTCACTTGAGAACTGGCACTTGCGTCGGGGTTTACTTGCGGTGAATACATGAAAAGTGAACAAATGGTCATTCGCTTTGATACGCACATACTCGTGGGGCTTTCATCGCGACGAGCTTTTCTCACGGATGGGCGACAGGGTACTCTACTATCGTTGGACAATTTATAGCTATTCAATCTATCTGCTAGTTATAGAATGAAACCGACATATCAATCATGCGATTAAACTTTTATGACATGAACCCAAGACCTGAGATGGTAGCGAGGCGTACATCGTGTTGACGCTGATCGAGGTTGGCCATGGAACCGAAGACACAACTATCTATAAGCCTGAGTCACAGGATTTGTATATTTTATCTGCATTTACAGCTTGTCGAAGGCAGCAACAGCCGCTTCTGCCGTAACGTGAGCACTCGCAGGATTAGCTCCAGTCACAATGGTTCCATCAGTATGAGCGAAGGCGTCCCACGGACCGGGAGGCGGAACATCTAAACCTAGTCAGACAATGAACTATATATTGTCGACAAAGACTCACAAGTGGCACCGGAAGAGGCTGCTGCAGCTTCAATGGTAGGCCTGTTCCAGCTCTTGATGGTGTCAAGAACACCCTCCTCTTCTTCACCCTTGGTGGTGAAGCCAGTCACCTTCTTGCCATTGATGATGGACTTTCCGGTTCGAGGGTCGATAATTCCTGGGAAAATGGCACCGCCATGGCAACCAGATATCACTTAGATCTGAAGAGTTCCGTGGGTAGAATACACTCACACTGCTGAGACAATGCCTCCGTTAACGTAGATCTTTGAGGCAATGGACTGAAGGCCCTTGGCATCAGGATAATCGATCAAACTAGCATGACCTGCAGATGCAAAGAATAGCCTGTACTAGAACGCTTAGGTTAGCCTTTTCCAGTCAATTGCGGAGCGACGTACATCATCAGCGTTGAGGTCACTAGGCTTGGACAATTTATCCAACTTGGACCGAAACTCGCTGGAATGATCCTCCCAGACCTTAAGGTCCTCTTCGGGAAGCCAACCCTTTGTGGTGGACAGCCAATCAGGCTGGAAAGTGCCTGTCTCTGATACGAGTTCAACTTCGAAGCCAGCTTTCTTGAAGACGTTGAAGGGGTGTAAGGCTTCGGTGATAAAGAGGCCTATACACAGTGAGTGTGTAAATTTCGTCCAGCAATGAGGTGACCTCACCAGTCTCTTTGCCTTCGGGGTAGAGGGGGGCGTGGGCTGAAGTAACAGCGATGAGAGCTTTCTTTGGGGGAGCCATGTTGATAAGATTGTTGCGGGATGCGGCGTTACTGAGTTGTATGTGAAGAAGAATCCAGTGAGCAGGTCAGCAAGCTAGAGGTATTAAATAGTCTGCATTTTGTGCCGTACTGTAGTGAGCTTTGAGGTCGAGATGGTAGATGCCGATAAGTTTGGGTCTTATGTACAATGACAGGGGTGTAGATTCACCATCACAATGGACTTCAGGGCGTCCTGACATTGCTCTAAGCAGCAACCTTTCTCTACATCGCTTTCAAAGTTCGGGAAATGATTTACGCGTCCCAAACCAGAGCCAGGCTCGATGCAAGAAACCTTTTCATGTTGCATCTGTCAATTGTTTCAGCCTAAGACTCTCTCTCTAGCCTGCCGGATGAACCGGGAATACAAGTCACTGACGCTGTAGAGTCCAGCTTATCAACCCTTCAGAAATATTATTCTGCTATACGACTAGACGATCCAGTTGTACGCGTCGCCAAGACCCTAGTTTCTGTATAGTATAGCTGCCACGACATATATGTTTGATTAGATAGCAGTACCGTAGACTAGGACGACACAACTGCCGACAGGGTCAGATTAATATTAGCGCATCATTTTGCGAAACCGAGCGAGTCGTTGGCGGTATAAATTTCCTATTTGGTCCTGCAGGGTCATCCTGGATCATTCCAAACTTGAATCATCCTAAGATGCCAGGATCTACCAGGCTTTTATTTGAGCCTCAGACCCTATTTGAGACTAGTGACAGAGAATTCCTCTTATCAAGTGGGCGGTATGTGACATGTCTCGTGAATAAGGCACAACGCTCACAAGGATTGAGATCCTACCTTCTCCCTGTCAGGCTGCCACATCAGTCAACCAGGGTCAACGGGCGAGTGTGTTAGGTTGACTTCGAGTCTGTGTCATTCTCATTGGTTCATGCCGGTCAGGGATAAGGATGTGTAAACGTCTGGTTAATAAAATTGCGTCTATATGGCTGTATTCTATGTCGGGGTATTTGTGACAGACTGTCGCTGATTCTAATGACTAAAGCTTAATCCAAATCAAATAACTTTTCAACTTCCTTTCTTGCATTATTGTCCAGCCTTCTTCTGAAGCCACATGCTCTTGATGAAATAAATAATGCTGATAGAGAATCCCAATCCAGCAAGGCCAACCGCCATGTAGAAGGCCGAGCGATATCCTGTCAGCAAGTCATCCTTCGACTCACCGCCTTTGTTTATGTTGACCTCGACCGTGGCGGCAAATCCAAGGCCCAGGCTAATGCTGTAGTTGACAATCGTGCTCACCAAGCTGGCTGCGATACCCTGGTGTTCCCGCTTAACCGAGTTGGAAAGGATCAATGTTGCTGCAGGGAATGACATATCCATGCCGAATGTCATAATCAGCAAGCCAAAGAAGGACTGATACCAATAAGACTGCTCAACAGGGGCAGTCATCATGAGAATAGTGCCGGTTGTGAAAGCTCCAAGCGCAAGCAACATGACCAGAGCAGGATGCGCAACGTGCAGCAGCCAGGCAGTCGTCAAAGAAGCACACGCTCCAGAAATGGCAACAGGACTCATCCACGCGCTCGTAAGCAGAGGAGAAGCTCCACGCAGAAGCTGGAAGAATTGCCAAGTATAGTACACCCAGATACCAAAGGTCGCCCAACCACACGCGATACAAGCCAAGATGTAGGCAACATCGCTTGTCAAGGCATCAAATGGAATGAGAGGATGCGAAGCAACTCGCAATTCGATGTAGAAGAAGACAGGCACGAGAAGGACTCCGAGAATAAGAGTGACAATTACGTAGGGCTTGTCCCAGCCATCAATAGGAGCTTGATTCCAGGCAAAGTTGAAGAGAACGAGAGCAGTGATACCGGTGATGGCACCAGGGAGATCGAGTTGACCGAGGATCTCTCTCCACGTCATATCAGACGATGATAGCTTGTGAGGCGGGTCGGGGATGATGAAGAATGCCATGAAACCGATGAAAGCCAGACCAAGTGCGAATGAGTAGAACGCCCAGGGCCACCAGCTTGGGTCTCCATGGACAAAAAGTCCGGCAAAGGCAGCAGCGAAAACACAACCGCCGGGTGCACAGGCGCCAAACAGGGCAAAGGCAACGGCCTTTCTCGGGCCTGGCTTGTAAGAAGCGCCCAGGATAGCGAGGCCATTGGGCATGACGAGCGCTGGTCCAATGCCCTGGAATACTCTGGCGAAGACGAATAGAACATGGTTGGAGTAGTTCGCAACACCAGCGATCATAGACCAGATAGCGAACCAGACGAAGCCGATGAGGAATAGTCGCTTGTACCCAAAGATATCGCCAAGTCGTCCAGAGAAAAGGATAAATGTTCCGACAGTCAAACTGTATCCGGCAATCAACCAGCTCAGCTCAGCAGGGTTGGTGAGATTGAATGAGTCGCCAATGATATGAAGCAGATTGAGACAATTTCCGAGAGCACCTTGGGTCATGAACTGGGCCATGCAGATAATCGAGACAAAGAGAATCTCGCGAGTTAGTGAGAATGTCTCTGCTATTGACACGGTTGACTTTGTGCGGGTGATTTCCTCCTCATCTGGGCTTGTCAACGTGTTGTTGTCCTGCTCAGAAGGCGCGTCCATTTCGTTATCAGGCATAAAGCCTTGCTCTATATTAAATTAGTAGCGTTCAACGTATCAAAACAGTGAATGGCTCACCTTTTTCGATTTCTGTCGCCATTTTGAGCTGTGATCTCAGGGATTGACGTGTTCTGGGTCTGCAGAAGACAAAGGGTGGATGATGCTATCCCTATATAAAAAACGTCACAACTCCGTAGATTTTGTATTTCCGAGTATCCGTACTTCCGGACCAATGAGAGTGACATCACTGAAGCTGGTCGCCACAACGGCAATTGATAAGCACAACTTCGGCAGTATAAAATCTGACTAATTGTGGTTCAGATCCAATAAAGCGAGATTATCTAGCGCTAGCGTCGGATTAATCTGAGATTCTATATCCGACCCAGCAAAGTGATTTTTAATATAGAACTTGCTGATCTTGAAGCTTTATTGTGGTCCTGGGTGTATCCACTGAGCTCGGGAATCACAACGGTGCGAAATGCATAGTAGTGGTAGTCTGAGCTATGCACAAGAGAGGGATGGCGTTGTAGGAGCGACTGCTTGGGAAGAGACTCGTCGATGTGTCTGCTTTGGGTCACTCAAGAGACGGCCCAAGTATTAAAGCGAGACGCTCATTTGAGCTGCAGAACAAACCATTCGTTTAATTGAATGTTGTTCCTGCGAATACACGATAAGCCATGAAGTTCAGTTTTAGAAGCCAATTGGCCTACGTAGGAGGCGCTGAAGCGGGCATGAATCCCTCCGTCTTATCGGCGAGAAAGCCGAGTCCACTTTATCTCATCCTGTTCTCGTGAGATGATAGCTTCATTCCGAACAAATTCAACTGTGTATGAAGTCCCTCGAGTAACTATGGCTCTCTTAAATGCATCCACATGGAACATCCTAGGCCTAGGCGTCGCCGCCTCTTGGTCAGCCCTCGGCTTAACAGCTATCCTCGCCCCGCACCAAACAGCAGAACTGTTTGGTGTGAACTCGTTGAAAGAACAAAAGACAACTAATCGAAGCGACATTCTTGGGTTCTCTTTGCTAATCGGATCCCGTGATTTGGCACTTAGCTTCGCTTTGTTTGCTCTAGGATTGAAGGCTCGGAATTCAGCGATGGGGGCTGTCATCCTAAGCACCATGACTATCTGCATGGCAGATATATACCTCGTCCTGGAGAGACAGAGTTACTTGGAGTAAGTCCAACACAAATTCTTTTGAAGAAATCGAACTGATGTGTTCAGAGCCGGAGTATTGGCTGCAGGATCATGTGCTTGGGCTGTGGTTGGACTCGGTTTGTGTGGTTACTTGGACTGAATTATCTATTTGGGCGGAAGGGTATATCCATTGAAAGTAAAGTATGCAATATTAGGCTCTTCTTGATGGTTCATCGTTTTACAGGAGGAATGTCGACGACAACTCATCGTTGCTTATGATGTCGACTTGGGCGGCACTGCCTCCAAACTGTGTTCACGTTTCACTGTCAGCCTTTCAGCGCAGGCGGCCCATGTATTCGACAACTCCGAAAGACCAGGTGGAGAATAAATCACGATTTTTAACCACTCAAAAGGGGTAGACCGATGTCCATGACATTACTATTACTGGGAAAGTGCTCACTCAGTCGCTCAAGTTTGCGGAGTACATACAACTTACAATCTACTCATATTCGAGACCTATCGACCGTGTCCTCGAGCCGAGCTTTCAGTCCCATTCGAAAACATAAAATCTGACATCGGTTTTGATGCATCAACAGTATAGAGTCTGGAGAATAGTTCCGCTGTAACATATGATATTTATAAAGTTGCCTTTTAGCTGTTGGTCAATAAGAGAGCTTACCCTGTAGAAGCGAGTGTGGAGACCCGCTTATGTAATTCTGCCAGCTTGCACCGTTTTGCCACCGCATTGGGGCAAGCTCAATTCCTCGACCTCGTCAACCCCACGTAAATTTACCATCCCCACCAACTCGTCCCTTATCAGATCAGTCCACTTCACACATTCACAATGGCCAAGACCAAGTCCAAGAAGCGGAAGCAAAATGCGCAGGCCCAAGCTCAGGCCGAGAATCCTCGAAAAATTGCAAAGACAACAACTGCCTCGATACCTACCCCTCCTCCCGATGGCACCCCATTCGAGCCAAAGAACTTGCACACAGTCGTATCCGAGGAGGAACTCGAGATCACCATCGATACCCTGAATTCGTTGGCCCAATACCCTGGCTTGATCAAGTCAAAGCTTTGCAAGGACCTTCGTGTCGCTGTCTACGACTTTAGACAAGCATGTACGACTGGTGTTAACAATGCTGCCGGCGCAAACCTCACTGCCCAGGTCACTGCTGCTCTCGCCGATCGCAAATACACCGAAGCACGCATCCTTCTCGCCGAGATGAAGATTCGATCTGAACAACCCAAGCTCGGTGCGCTGTGTCGATGGGTGCGAGACCTTGATGTCATCAGTGGCCTTTCTACAATTCCCGACCAGCAGACAATCGTCAAGCGATCGGAGAGGGAAGAGGAACTCATCCGAGTCATCGATTCCGTGCTACGAGTGTGTGGTCATACAGATCCCAATCCCAAGGCCGTGCTGCAGCCTTCTTCAATTGCTCTGCAGGAAATCTGGGACCTCCGCCCGGATACGCCATCAGAGCAAGTCTACGCCTCGGTGCTAGACGGAAGCCTCGTCGCATCGGCGCCCGATTCTCTCAAGAAGCACCTTCGAATCATCGAAACAACCCCCGGCCCCGATCGCAAACCACCGAACCACCACGACGCCATCCTCTACGCTTCTACCCCAGACGCCGTCCCTCTGTCTACCACACCACCACCAACAACACACCAGCCCCATCCTATCGTGTCTGGCCTCAGTGTCGCTACCAATGTTCTCTACCCTGAAGAGTGCAAAGCCATCATTGCTGCGGGCGAATACGTCAACTTCCTTCCTGATGCGCCCCTTCGTGAGGATGGAGACATCAGTATTCTGGCTCACAACTTCTACTGGGTTGTAGACGAGACCTTCCACGATACGTTGTGGTCGCGCATTGCCCCATTTGTGCCTGTGTCAGTCAACGGGCGTTTGGCTCGGGGAGTCAACCGCCGGTTCCGCGTATATCGCTAGTAAGTCTGCACACATGTAGTGTTGATCAGAGACTAACCCTTACAGTGTTCCGGGAGCAGAATATCGAGCCCACATCGACGGCGCGTGGCCACCGAGCGGAATAACCAAGGACGATACATACGTCTACGACAACTCCCCTACCGAGAAGAAGCAGAGCTCGTTGTTCACCTTCCTTATCTACCTCAACGACGAATTCGAAGGCGGTGAAACGACTTACTTTCTACCGGCCGCCCGCGAAGGTACACTCAACGCCTACCCTGTCCGTCCGGTCATGGGCGGTGCGGCAATCTTTCCACATGGGGACATCAACGCAGTGCTCCATGAAGGCACAGGCGTGCGCAAGGGAGCAAAATACGTGATTCGCACGGAGATCGAGTACGACGTCGAACCATCGGAAGAGATCAAGATTTAAGGCAAGATGTAAAGCAACAAACAAATTGGATGGACATGTACTGAACGGCTGGACCACGGAAAAGTATTGATACGCTTATTTACGTCTAATGAACAAACCATTATCAGCACCTCATGCTGCTGCCGAGGCCTCGGTCTGGGTTGGCTTGCGGCCCCAGACAACGCGCTGATAATAATAAGCATGTGCAGGGTTCTTGGCCTTCAACTCCCTCCTCAACTGCGCACAGTAGAGCGTGACCTGCTCCTTTGTCCAGCCTTCAAGCAAGTTAGCCATGAAGGCGATGTGTCCTTCCACATCAGACAGAATGCCCAAGACGGTGAATCTGCCAATCTCCTTGAGCCGCTCATCCTGCGGCCAATGTCCCACGGGCACCTTGATCGTCTTGGACTGGATGTCCACGAACCCAGCAGCCGCCAGGCCTTTCTCTTGCAGATTATCCGGAATAGGTGTGAACACACGACCGAGCTTCTTACCCCCTTCGTAGAAGAACTTGCCCCATTCCGCGGTCGCGCTGCCTTCTTTGAGACTCCCATCGTCGCTTCGGCCCATCGGATCGCCTTCGTGTGTCTCAATCCAACCGCCTGGCTTCGTCACCTGGAATGCGCGCTCATACAGGGCGTACCAATCTGGCACGCTACCGTAGAGGAAACGCAGATGCACAAAATCGGCCGAGTTGGCGGGAAAGGTCCAGTCCAGAGTGAAATCTTCAATCTCGAACTTGACATTCGGAGGCACCCACGACGGCTGAATGGGAGAGATGTCTGTGCCAATGACTTCTGCCTCTGGAAACTCGTCCCCAAAATCCATGGCCCAAATTCCCGTGCCTGTGCCGATATCG
Source organism: Fusarium sp. MBC 119 (assembly GCA_030411635.1). Classification (NCBI taxonomy): domain Eukaryota; kingdom Fungi; phylum Ascomycota; class Sordariomycetes; order Hypocreales; family Nectriaceae; genus Fusarium; species Fusarium sp. MBC 119. The sequence goes on from JAPERM010000168.1 coordinate 43,776, forward strand.
AGGACTTTACTAAGATTCTTCCTGTCCAAAGGAGCGAGATGGAGCTTGCCGCCGAGAATTAGGGTCGACGTGTGGTGAATGATGTCGAGAGCCTCTGAGGCCTGGTTATCGTTGGAGGCCCAGTACTGGGTGTCGCCTCTCTCGGCATGATATGTGCGGCCATTGATGGTGCGGTACTGAATGATGCTGCTGGTGATCGAGGCTGTTGAGCTGGCAGCATCTTCGCCTAGAGCTGAGTCGGCGTCAGAGTTGTCTGCATTGTCGGTGTTCTGAATTGAGTTAATTTAGTGAGGTTATTCTGGTCATAGCTTCTTTACCTCCCAGTGAGTCGGGGCGAGCATCTCTCGAGTGGGCGCATTGCCCTCTGGCGCCGCAGCAACTGCGGGTGAAGTGCTACTCATATTGGCAGTGTGACCCTCGTGAGAGAACGTTTGACTAGAGAATAAAAATCCCCTCGAGAAGAGAAGCTATCACCCCTCCCCTCTTTAGTTGGCCCCAGCTTCCATGGTGTCACGCATGTTACTGTACCACTGCCGGGCTCATGTTTCAAGGGTCTGCCACTAACGGGTCGAGTCCCGGGTCTGTGCCTCCGGGGAACCGGAAAAGGTCCACTTTGATGAAGATTTTACATCTTGAAGGGGAATTTGTCCGTGGAGGAGATGCTTGGAAGAGGAGATGATGATCTGACTCGTGCAGTAATGGGCCGTTGGCCGTTGGCTTGTGACTGTTGGTGGGTTTACGGGCATGAAGCTTGGACGGTGGAGTTTATGCGATTGATAATGGGTGATTATCGTCGGTGGTTTTTCGTAAAGGCACGTGTTGATGCACGTGCTTTTCTTCGAGCTTCATCAGTTTATCATCACGTGGCTTCGTGCACACTGCGCGTTCGCCACGCGTTAGATTCACCCTTCAAGCCTCCGTTCGCGCATCTTGGCCAAACATGGAGACGGATCAGATCCAGGAATGGGTTCGACAAGTCAGCTCAGACTATATCGAAGATGTCGCCAGCTCTGTCGGTAGCGGTAGCGATCATGAAGATTCGGACGAGGAGCAGGGTTCACCAGTCTCGATAATCAAGAGGCGGAAAACCGTCAAGCTCGAGTATCGACCCGATGATGAGCCCAGTGAGGTGATCATGAATCATACAATAGAACCATTATGAATCAAATAGTTAATGTGTGCCATGCAGTATCGTCTATCATCGTTAGAACCTCATCTTATTCTATTTAGTCGGGCGATACCTCTTGGCCCCAGGTATTATGCAGCCGTCCTTCAAGAAACTTGCCCCCATTCCACACCGGGAAGAAAGCATGAGATGGAAAATGGACGTTGTTGAGAAAAAAATTGATTGGAGAGGCGATGATACATTGCCCGCGGATTTCGAGGACACTGCGGATCGACTCTTCGATGCTGAGAGTAGAATCAAGATCGCGCCACAGTCCATGGTGGAACGTCTCAAAGAGACTTGGAACGGCAGACGCGCTCATTTACTGACGATGCCTCCTATGACACTAACATATGGGTAACTGCCGTAAATGCTTCTGCACCGAACGAGATCACTTGGGATGTCGAGCACGAATTCCAGACTCTTAAACAGATCACAGACCGCATTAAACACTGCTCACTATGGGACTTATCCGCAGTAGCATGGAATACCAAGGTATGGGATCCATTGCTTGAGATCGCCCTGGCGCCTTTTGGTCGTGCCGTATCTCATTGGGACGCAAGCGAAGCCAGGATCGCCAAGGCGTACATTCCACAGACCTTTAGCGGAGAGCGCGTTGAGCCGCGGCCGATCACTTTTTGTATCACCCTTGATGGGAAGCAGGTTGATGAGGCTGTACGGGATCGCTTGTTTTTGGGTACAACCGGTACAATCAACCATACGTGGTACGCGCCATTTCGACAAAGGCCTATCGCCATCAGTATCACAACGACTACCGGGGATGAATTTGAAGCGCGATTACATATATTAGCTTGGGCGGCCGCTCATTTCGCGAGGCTTCGTGAGCTATCCGCGACTTCGAGCAGCGCAAATTGTGCTAGCATTGCACTACCTATTCTCGTGATCTCCGAAGATACATGGGTCGTGTATGTGGTCACGGACTGTGAAAGAAAAGTGAGCCTTAGCGAAGGTATACACTTTCAGGGTAACAACTCTATCGTGGACTGTTACGAGAAGGTGGCTTTGGTTAGATGGCTAGTCGTTTGGTCGCTGACGAAGTTCCGAGACTGGTTGGCTGAGCATGCTTTATATACACTGGATGATGATGTTATTGTTGATGATAACGCGGAAGATGACGAGAATGAGAACGAAGATGAGGAGATGGATGATTATGAGAGTGACTAAGATATTTTAAAATTAGAATATTGACTGCGATATGTCACCGGTTTATGGATAACTGCTGAAGTGTTTTATGCATAGTTCAGGCTGTGCTTAGGTACCTTTGGAATAGACGAGCACTCATGTAGCCAGTATTCCATACCCAAGCGAAGAATATTGTTCAGGACTATTATTCCTCCTTACTCTTGTTGGGTAAGCATAATTGCCGATCGAAAAGCACCAAGACGCGAAACGGGCAAAGCTACTCTAGCCTTTATACTCCCAAACTCCAGTGTTTGGAACAATTCTCGCAATATAAACAACGATTATTCCACCGAAGATTTTAAGAAACGTGCCTGTGTCATAATTAGCTGGCGTCAGAGAGTCAGGGACCTTTCAGCGCCTACAGATAGTGAAAGTCCAGCCGACTCCAGTTGCGTTGAGAAGAGGCACAATTGTAGCCGAGATGGTTGCGCCAAAAACATACTGCAACACATACTTGCTGCACACAACCTCGGACCGTTCGGCAGGAAATACTTCTATTACCGGTCAACATGTGTCTCATACTGGAGAATGGGGACGAACCAGCGGTATATGTATTGAGTCCGTTCCAAGCTCCCATCAGCCCAACACCAATCCAAAATGCCATCACGATGGGCAGAGCTAAGCCTCCAATCTTCTTCTCCAAACTCCATCCATATAGAAGTAGAGAGATGGGCAAAACGGCAAAGAGGTAGATCAGTCCACTGTTCAGTCGGTCCTTAGGTAGGCGCGTTCCATCACGTTTTGTCAGATATCGCTTGACGGCATGATCAGACATGCGCCCACCTAAGACACTCCCAACTATGAATCCCATACCTGGAGCAATGTAAAAGAGACCACTAATCAGAGGTGTCGTGACGTGGAAGCGAGGAGTGATGATGTGTCTGACACATGTGAGTAGGCCATACTGAGAAACAGCGAGAAACCCGCATGTCAAATCTGCGAGAAAGACTTGCGGACGAAGGAATTGCTTGAATATCTTGGCAGGGTTGAATCTTTTCAGAATTCCCGACACGGATCGTTCAGAGGGCAGTAACTTGCCATGAAGTTGCGCGACCTCGCTCTGGATGTTGGGGATGAAGAAGAAAGAGAGTGCAAATCCTAAGCCAGTCATTGAGGTTTGCAGCCAATAGATACTCCGCCAATGACTAAAAGTGATGATTATGCCACTGATGCATGGGCCTATTGACCAAGTTAGCAAGTCAAACTGAGTGAGATCGTCGGGAATCCTACCTATAGCCGATCCGGCCACGCTTCCGACTTGCATAAAACCGACGGCTCTGCCACGGACCAAAGGTTCATAGATGTCGGCAATGATAGTCTGACCAGCCACCATAAAATATGTGCCAGTAAGACCCGAAAGAACTCTCAGCGCCGTGAAACCTGGCAAGTTTGTCGCTACGGCAGTTCCAATAGATGTCGCCAGCATGAAGAATATTGCAGCGTTATAGCTATGCCTTCGACCGATTATCTCAGCGAGAGGAGACCATATCATCGACGAGCATCCCATGGCAACCAGAACACCGGCATTAGTGGCATTGATGATTTCCGTGGTGGTTTTGAGATCGGAAGCGATCTCAGGCGTGGCTACGAGCAGGGACGTACTGGAGAATGTAACGACGAGACAATTCCAGCTGACAATGAACAGAATTAGGTATTTTCTTCCACGGCCGAACTCCCGTTGGCTACCAGTTTCTGACCCAGGCGGGAGTTCAACATCGTCCGTTGAACGGGACTCGCTTGTGCGCCATAAAGACGGCATCTTGATCTCGCCACTACTCGTACTGCTTTCGTAGGAATGAGTTTTTTCCGGGCCATTATGAGAATGTTCCTAGCTAGGGCCGAGGACCGGCGTAGAAAAGTAGACGCCGAGGGCTGGGCGTCGGCGGGTTTAACACGGCGCCGACCGAAGGTCACCGAGTAGCCGACTTCGGGTCAAAGCACGCCGATCAATTTCTTATTCAAGCGTACTTACAAGGGTCTTTTAATGTATGTCAGAACAAAGATGTATGTACTTGAGTCTTAGTAGAGCTAAGACTGAGTTAAATGGCTTGATAGTCCGGACGAGAGAGATTTGTAAAAGGTTTCGTCCTGAGCTCTGAACATAGGCGGAAACGAATTGTATTTATGAAGCCATAGAGAATCTTTGCAACAATCTGCAAATGAAGATGGACTAGTGAAGCCAGCCAAACACTCTTGTAGGCCATGAACGCAGTCAAGTCAGGCATTATGAGATAACTCAAGAGTAGAAATGTAAAGTGAGAATCATTTGCGAACTTTGACTCAATGGATGTGGTAGCAAATAATAAACTCCCGATACAGAGGGATTGTAAAATCAAGCCCATGTCGCCCGATGTTCTCTATAATTCGTCTGTCATGTGGGTAAATATAAAACTTGTTCGGTGAATCTGTCCAAGTTAATGCCTAGACAACAACCATATTTAGCTTCTGTTATAAATGCGCATATGGATTTGATCACCTGATCAAGATGCTTATTTCAAGCCTTGTATTTGCATGCTGTTCAAACATGCATGCAATATAACTTTTAATGTCTGCGAAAAACATGACTTTCTCGCAACTCAAGCTGATAACCCAATGCTCACGTTATTGCCTAATCCAAGCTTCTGTAACTTGACCACTGGGAAATTTATACATCTTGCATTATGTGCGCGCACACATTTTACGCCAGTGTTGTTGGCTGATCTACTGGAGATGAACCGGCACCGAGAATCTACTACTTATTCCTGTCAATCTCCCTTGACTAAAGCCAAGAACAGCCTGTACAGTAATTATACTGACACTGCATGGAAATCCGCTAGGTATTTACTTTGATCAAATATCTCTTTGCGTCAACACCACCCGTTGAAAGAACAAGGTTCCTTCTGTAAACGAAAACTCTGTGCATGACATCTTCAACGTAGTTTCTCTCTCAAACTTAATGCACGTAAAGCTACACTCCATCAGTCAACTCTATTGTGCATCTTGCAAATTTTACTGAGGTATAAAAAGCCTTGCCTTTCCTCAATGTTTGCTGTCCATCCATGACTTCCGTCACCAAAACTGCCCGCTTTGCTGTTCTGGAAGCAAGTTACCTTGACCACCCTATTACAGCGTAAGCCATCAAGATGAACCGTATCCCAAAGAAGATGTAAGTCTTGTTCAATGACGATTATGGCTTGTGCTTACCATTTTCAGAATCGCGGCGTCCAAGCCATTTAAGTTCATTGTCGGACCTAATCAAACGGAGTACACCATCCACTCTAAACTCGTCCAACATCAATCACCAGCTCTGGCGGCGTTGGTGAATGGAGGGTTTAAAGAGTCGTCAGAGTTTCGCGTCAAATGGGATGACGTTGATGAAACGACTTTCAACAGCTTCTGGCAGTTTGTCTACACTGATAATTACGACACTCCGGTGTCAAGCCCCGCAAGCTCAGAAATTGATCCGGATGAGGAGAGGAATGAGTCCGATGACGACGCGGATGCTGGTGAGAAGGCACTTGAAGAGAGTGGGTCTTTCAAAAGCCTCGCGGAGACCCTCGAACACGTTCGGAAAACGCTTGGTGGGCCACTTGAAAAGTGTCAAGAGGATGAGAAGAAGAAGTGTAGGAGAAAAGAATTCACGAAGCGAAGACTCCTATGGCATGTCTTCCTTGAGTCTTGGTCTTTTATATGGTACGATCTTGGAGTCGATGGCGCACTGCGGGAGCGTTCAAACTCCTTGATACATCACGCTCGGGTGTTTATGTTGGCGGACCGTTATGGAGTTGAAAGGCTCATGGATATTTCCCTCACTAAACTTCATCTTGAGTTGACGGCGGAGAGGAATATATCAGAAAAGAATATGAAAAGCATAGTGGAGCTTATTCGCTTCACCTTTGAAGAGCCGGTCCCCGACAAACTACGGGAGCTTGTCACACGTTATGCGGTCTGTGTTGTAGAGGAGTTGTGGCAATTTAAGGAGTTTCAGGAGCTGGTGGAAGATAATGGTGCTCTGTCAAAGTCTCTCGTGGGTACCATGCTTCTGAGACTTGACTAAAACTTTGAAAAGGGTTAGGGTCGATGGGCTTGTTGATAGAGATCAGATTTTAAATCAGAACATTTGTCATTTAGACCTAAATATTATTTGCAGTAGTGTTTTTGGAAAATGGCAAAGTCGAAATGATATGATAGTCCACTACACTAGGTACACTATATCGAATGAACTGATTACTTTGGTAGGTGGATCACTTGATCAGCCAATTCACAAATACACACTAGCATCATACACCGTTCACGAGCGATGACTTTGTGAACGTTTCGTTCAGAGGTATGTTCATGTATATTCATGAAAAAGACTACTAGTAATCCACCCTATTTAAGAATCGAATTCAAAGCATCCGAACATAATTCTCATTTATCCTTGTCTCTTGTTCGTTTCCGTTCGTCATCCGAATTACTAGACTATTATGCTCACTGACTTCGCGTTAGCAACATTGTAGCCCTTCATCTCAGAGAGTCTTACAAGTCAGGCAAGGCTTTCACAGGGCCTTATCATTCCCGGACATTATGGGCTAGTCAAGGCCTCGACATAAGTCTCCGCGATAGATTTATCACTCTCGTCTGAGCCGGCAGAGAACGGGTTTGCGTCTGAGGCATCGGCTTCAGTTTCATCCTCGTGAGCAGGCTCGGCAGCGGGTGCAGTGTCAGGTGCAGCAGCGGGCTGAGGCTGAGGCGCTGGTGGAGGCACCAGCTCACCATCAGGACCATTGGAGCCCCAGGGAGGTCGCTGAAGATTCGGGAGGACACCGGTTTCTTTGACTGGCGGGTCGGGGAGGGTTGGGTCCTGTCGAGGGCCAATAGGCACGGCGCCGATAAGGGTGGCTGAGGCCATGAGGGCCAGAGCTGATAGGAAGAAGCGAACCATGATGAGAAGAAGGATACTTTGTAGTTTTGGACTGAGTGGTTTGAGGAGTTGTTGAGTGTAGTGTGCTGGATTAAATCGACTTCAAAGTGGGAGACGGGTCTTTCTTAAATACTCGAAACCATGGGGTCCTCAACAGCAAGACTCTTGTTTACTCATTTCCCCAGAACCCAACCGTATGCAGCCCATGAAGCATATCTCGTATGGCATCTAAAAATGGGCAGCTCAACTAACGGAACTCACGAGTAAGAGTTTCCCCGGCCGCCCGGGTATGTGAGTGCAGGGATCAACCACGGAGGCATGGACCGACAAACATCGGGCATGTTTGCGCCTTCAGTCAGGTCTATCGGTCAATTTCAAGTGTTAGAATGAAGGGAGGGGGAAAACCTCATCTACAGGTGAGGCCACTGATTAAAATGGTTAATTTTTGCTCTTTGCGCACCCGTAAATCACCTTGATGCTGCTCCGACTCTACGCGCAATCGGGGTGCAGCAGAGCCTTAACGGCAATAAGGCGGTAAAGCCGGCGTCTGTCTTTCGAAGAGCCACCTAGGGTGCCGCAAAGCTGAAAATGTTTAAAATTAGACTTAACAAAAGCCTGAATTCGAAGTGAAACGGAACCAATCAAATCTTTGTGCTTTGGTGACGAATTTCCACGATGCATATATGGCGTTGTATGAAACAGCCGCTTTTCAACCAACGGAGTGTTCGGCGGAACCGTTGTGCCGAGTTCAGAAGATTGGTTACCGTTGCGGTCGTTGCTCGGCAACTTGACTCTTCTCTTCGTGTTATTGATCCCCTAGGATTAATTATACCAAAGCACATCCGACAATCTGACTGGTCTTTGCACTCCAATTACAACACCCATCTCAAGCCAGCTAACAGGATATTGTACGCGACGATACTTACCTTAGCAGACAAGTATAACATCCAGGGTCTCCATGATACATCAAACAATACATGCATTGAGTGCTTGAAGCATAGGCTTATCGACCCGACCGATTTTGTTTGTTCATTTCTAGATACGCGTGAGCTGCCTTTGGAGATCTCTAAGGCCCTTCGACACAGGGTTCTTATATCTGCAAGAACAGAGCTTCTATAGGTCGAAAGTAGAAGAGTTGAGAACGGCTGTTTGGTTTGATCTATGATCACCCAGAGGTCGTCAAAGGCCTTCTGTATTGCTTCGTGAGGTCTCCCCACGTGGGCAGTGGAGGTAGCTATTGCTCAAGAACGCCAGTGTCGATAGATGTTCTCTAGCGTCGATGCCCCAAGTGTCGCAAAGGTGGCGCGGACGCAGATTGGCCATGTGGCGCCTAGGAGCGCCTGCTGCAGAGTCAGGTGCAAGAAATACACGAGGGTCGAAGGATAATTCAGAGTAAAAGGTTAGAAATCTACTTTTTAATTGAGAGTGGCACATCTCAATGACATGAAGTAGATGCGGATGATAATAGGCTATCGTTGTTAATGCAGAACTGTCTTTGCCAATAAAGTATTTCGCAGTATCTTTGAACCCGTCTAGGTATTTGATGACATTGAATCCAGTCTGGGCGTCCATAAAATGTATTGATCTGTCTATGAAAATTCACATAAGACAAGCAGGCTAAACCACAACCAACCGGGGTCAGAAAACACTGTATTGATGCTCAATAATTCCAGGGTCAGTGTGGACTTATGGTCATTTTCCGAATGCTCTTATCGTGATCGTGATCTATTAGACTCTAATAATTAGTGTTAAGATAGTCGTTCGACTTTGTTGGCAACCTCTTGAGCAACGAGGAAAGTCGGGAGCAGGGCGTTAAAGAGTAGCTCCGAGTCTAATTGCAAACATAGTCATTCAAGGTTCTATTTCACAAGGTGTGGTAGATGTAACGTATGATTCAAAGACCAGCTTCATCCGGTGTTTAATATCGTCAGTGGCGTGCGACGCATAGAAACACGAGTTACGCTCAAAGGATCTTCGTAGAATATCAAGCATTTACCACAGAGTTGGCACAAGTTCACTCATTTCCCTTGCTCATAATCACATCTAACCGAAGCTTGTTCATGTTCACTAACTTTTACACTTATGGCCGATGCCGAATGGAGATCGCAAATGGCGCAGTATGTTCATCCCTCGAGGGACGGTGAATGAATTCTAACATAGCTGATAGGGTTCGAGAGAGGGGAGAGTTCGTCGACTTCACCTTTGTTTGCGAGGGATTGAATATTCCGGTTCACAAGGTTGTGATATGTAGCCAGTCCTCGGTTTTTCGAGCAGTATGCCTTGGGCAATTCAAGGTAAGATTAGAGTCTTGAGCTTTACCTGATTGCAGCTAAAACAGATATAGGAAGCGTCATCCGGTACTTATGACCTCTCCTCCCACTCGGTCGAGATGGTGCAACGAATGGTAGACTACCTGTACACAGGCCAATATCACGTGGACAGTCCTAGTCTGGATGAACCACAATGTTTGCCATCGCCTCTCTCGACACATGCCATTATGTACGCCTTAGGGGATAAATACGACATTAAGGGTCTTATGGACTTCTCAGCCAAACAGTACTCGGCTAAGCTAGACTGGGCGTTGAAGTTCGACGACTTTCTATTTTCTCTTCCAGAGGTTTACAACCTCACTCCGGAAAGTTCAAGAGAGCTTCGAGATGCGGCACTGAACTTTGCAAGAGGCAGACTCAATAAATCCATGGCCGAGGCAGCGATTGAAGACTGGTTTGATGAGTTGGCAACGTCTTGCCCAGATTTTGTGAAAGAGCTCCTGTATGATTTTTTGAAACATCCGTCAACGGGGTACTGCAGCTGTACAAGTGCCAGGGTAGACGTGGAAATTCTTCAATGTCGTTGTAAGCGGTGCAACAAAGGTGGTGCCAGCGTGAGATTTAGGTATTAGCGGAAGATAAGGCTACTGGAAGTTATTGAGCAACATTGCCACAAGTCACTAAAAGGTGGAAGACGCAAGAACCTAGGATGATTTGCAATGCCAGCAAAAAGGAAGATTCGAGGACCGAGCGTGGATCGAACACGCGACCTAGGGATCTGCAATCCCTCGCTCGTACCACTGAGCTATCGATCCTTTTGTTGAGTTTGGAACCTCGTACGATGAGGACACAGGCTCGAAACTGAGATTTATGTATTTTTTTCGAAAAAATTAAGAAAAAATTAGTCCTACAGAGTTTCAACCGTTCACGAGTAATTGGTGATATGAAGATCTATCCTAAGTCACAGATGGTCCAATTGCAAATGGCCGATATTGGCCCCCGACCCCAGTGCACGAAAATGGTTGATAGCGGTGCTATTGTGATGACAGATAACAGGATAAAACGGCACTGATGCGATTGACCGATGACCTACCCTGATGTCCTTTTGTATCTCGTTCTCTCGGTTATTCGGTCGCCTAAAAACACCACGTTATCAGCTTCCTGATCAAGACTAGAGGTGATCCGATACGGAGTGACACATGCCGTAAGCGGGGTAATTGATAAGTTCCAAGCACGCAAGATCCTCACACAATTCCCCTGGTTATTGCCATCAATCTAACTCGTCGTCATCATTCATCCGAGCTTACATAAGTGCTCGTGAGGAGAATTACCTCCCTTGCCTCATCTTCGTCATCTCATTAGCTTCACAGCAACGTCCTTCCTCAGTTGTTGGCCAAGAACAATTGCGCCATGGGTATCCTCAAAACAGTTTGTCTCCTCGCCGGAGCTTCATTGCAGGTCCTAGCGTCTCAATTCCCACTCAACGACGCCGACTCACCTCAAGCCTCCACCTTTCAAGTTCACCAAAGCTCGTTATTCCCGGAGCATACCATTCGTATCAAAGAACAAGTGGACGACTCGATATGCGATGCACGCGTTAAGCAATACACAGGGTGGTTGGATATCGGAAACCAGCACCTATTTTTCTGGTACTTCGAAAGCCAGAATGCCCCAGCCACCGACCCTCTTGTCCTTTGGTTAACTGGAGGTCCTGGTGGTTCCTCCATGCTTGGATTACTCCAAGAGCTTGGCCCGTGTTTGATCAACGAGCATGGAAATGGAACCGTTCACAATCCCTACGGCTGGAACCAGAACGCAAACTACATCTTTGTTGACCAGCCTGCTAGCGTTGGTTTCTCTTACTTGGATGAGGGCGAGCCGATTCCCACCAACTCTTTTGTCGCTGCCGACAGCATGCACAAGTTCCTACAGCTCTTTGTGAGCCAAGTATTCCCGGATCTTTCTGACAGGCCATTCCATATTTCTGGAGAGAGCTACGGCGTAAGTGACCGGATCTCATGTGACCTACGGACGTGACTGATTTTTACAGGGCCACTACATCCCCATCCTGGGAGCTACAATTGTAGCACAAAACAATCTCTACCCCAAACGCCCTCAGGTCAACCTCCAGTCCGTTCTTATCGGCAATGGCTACGTGTCACCTCTAGACACGGCTTTTGGATACTGGGAGACCCTCTGCACCACAAATCCCGGTATTGAAAAGCCTGTATTTAACAGCACTCGCTGCGACATCATGGCTGCCAACCTCCCACGATGTCTCGAACTCGCAAAGGTGTGCTATGAGCATCCGGACCATGCTATCTGCGAAGCTTCGCAAGAGGTATGCTGGGAAGGGGTAATAAAGTACTATGACGGCGAATCCGGTCCAAATGGAAACAGGAACAGATTCGACATTACTTTTCCCTGCGAGTCTGGTGATGATTTGTGCTACAAAGAATCAGCACTTATTCAGAACTACCTCAATCTCCCGCATGTTTTTAAAGCGCTCGGCGTGCCAAGTGCATTGACAAACTACTCGATTTACGCTTGGAAAGTAGAGGAAGCTTTCGCTACGGGCGTTGACGAAGGCATCAACACAGAATCTCAGATTCTGTACCTGCTCAACAATGAAGTTGACGTGCTACTCTACCAAGGAAATTTGGATTTGGCGTGCAACACAGCTGGAAACCTTAGGTGGAGCAACAACATGCCCTGGAAAGGACAGCCAGCTTATGTTGCCCAGTCGCCAAAGACGTGGGGTGCTAGTGGCGAGGAGATTGGCTGGTATAAGGAAGTCAAGGTCAACATGGGTAACACTGACAAGAAGACGACTTTTTCTTTTGCGACTGTTGATGGAGCGGGCCATATGGTAAGTTGCTGCTATGAGAGTAGAGACGTGATGCTAACAAGCAATTTCAGGTTCCTCAAGGTAAGCCTAAACAGGGTTTGGAGCTGGTTAATAGGTGGTTGCAGAAGCGCACGTTCGATTACACTGAGTAAGTCTTGCAGAAGTTGAAGCCGAATATACTAGTTCATAGCCGACTTTCAACACTTAAATGAACAGCCTTTTGTAGCACTTTCGGTAGCAACCAAGTGAGCAAACCCTTTGTTGGTGCAATCGTGTGTCTCGACAAGTCAAGAACTGGCGATGTCTTATGTGCGACAGATGAAATTAGCGAATTTGAGCAAGACGATATTGGTGCGACGCTTCGAATCAAATGCTTCAATTACCTCAGCAAGTATAGGGCATGCAACTATTCATTGTAATTTACTCGCGCTTTTGCTTGACCGATCGCCATTCGGTCATCAGGGACCCGATTATCGCCGTGGAAGCCAATCCAACAACTAGATACCATGTCTGAGCAAGACTCTTATCCACTGCAACGAGAACTTCCCTGGTGTTAGATGACGGAACATTAGCCACTAACTCAGTGAGCCCGCTGTTGCTGATATTTGTTCGACTCAACTCCGTCACAATACCTTCCAGATTGACCGACAGCTGATTCGTGAATAGAACTTGCGCAATGGGAACGGTCACAGCAGGACCGAAGGACTGCGCGAATAACATAATTGATAGGCCGAGAGGAATGTCTTCGTCGGGTAGGACTGTTTGTACCGCTGTTTGGGGCCCGACGAATCCTATTCCATATGCAAGACCTGACAGGGCTGTGTACATGATCAGTCGCTCGAAGCTGGTATCGATTTTGAAAGTAGTGATAAGACCCGCGGCGATGGGCATAATGATCGAAGCAAAGAGCATGAATGGCGCATAATAGCCAAACGCGCTCGTACCAGCTCCGTGGATGAGCGACCCGATAGTGGCGGTGATGATGATGGGGAGCATCATGTAACCACTCTTGACAGGTGTATATCCGCGGACAAGTTGATAGTAAGTAGGCAGATAGTACTCCAGAACAACACCGGTGCTATTGACGCAAAAGATGAAGATAAAACCGGCAAGAATGGTGCGATGCTTCATGATGCGGGGAGGGAGCGCAGCGGCGTCGCCTCGACGGATCTGATTCAATGCGAAAGCGAAGAGAAGAACGGCAAAGGTGACAAGGGGACCGATCACCTCTCCACTATCCCATGAGTATGTTGTACCTGCCCACGAGAAGGCGAGGAAGAGGCTAGTAAGCGCGGGGAGGAGGAGCATGTTGCTAACCAGGTCGAGTTGAGCAACCTTTTGTTTAAATGTCATGCGAGCAATGTCGCTGGGCTTCTGCGTATCCGAGAAACACACAATGGTTAGAAGAAGTGTGACAAGCCCAGTAGGCGCGGTGATGTAGAAGCACCATCTCCAGCTGAGTGTTTGAAGCACGCCACCTAGAAGTGGTGCGGCTATAGTAGCCAAACCTTCGATAGCACCCATCACTCCAAGGAACGCTGGTCGTCGACGCAAAGGTGTCGATTGCACAAGGATAATGAAGCATCCTGCAAAAAGACCAGCAGAGCCGAGGCCAGCAACCGCTCTTCCAACGACCAGCATGGTAGAAGTTGTAGCTGCTCCGGAAAGCAGAGATCCTGCTATGGAAATAACGTTGGCGAGGAGGAAGACGCGCTTGACCGAGAATAGTTTGTATGCTTTTCCAAACACGAACTGAAAGGCGCAGACGCAGAGCCTAAAGGCAGACGAATACCAGCCGACGTGGGCGACAGTATGAAAGTGATCTGTGATACTTGGGACTGCGGTAGCTACTATGTTCATGTCGATGCTACTCAGAGTAAGAACGGCGCCCACTGAGAGCATGATCAACCAGAACTTGAGGCCTGTTGGGTAATTGGGTTCTGCTTCTTCAGGGGAGTCGGCAACATCAATGGCCTCCCCAATTGTGATGTTCTCGTCATGCTGGCTAGATTCGGTGTTCTCCATTTGATCCATGTTCCTCGCCGATGAAGTTTGTTCGAGGCGTATTGGTTCTTCCATTATTGAGATCACTCTGTGGTGATGAGTAGAAGTGATGTGAATAAAAGGGGAGTAAGAAAAGAGAGGGGTATTAGTGCTAGGATCCTTGATGGTGTGCAGGGAGCCGATCTCAGGTCACGTGTCGCCTGCAAGGTAATTTTTGTAGAGATAATGAGTACCCAAGGAGGGAATAAAGCATTACAGAGAACCTGTTGTAAAGGGGCCTGGTGTGTAGAGACTTCATTCCGAGACTATGAATTAGACATTTCGCATAATGTGAGCCGGAATATCAGTCTTGCCATTCGAAATTATTCGAGTGATGGACGGGCTAGACTTGTTCGAGCGCAGAAATGAGTCATAGATCCCATGTAAATGAAGAGCTTCTACAAAACTCCCATAGTCTTTGAGTGTTCATTGGTACCCAAGAGAAGCTCGAGACGTAACTGGGCTCCGATCGATCCTAGAGTGGCATTTCTTCACAGGTTGCAGGGATTCATTTGTGTGTATCGAAATGATATGTATAAATAATTAAAAAGGAGTGTTCTGAAGAAGTAAAAGTATAAATCTCGGCCATTCTAGCCAGTCAAAAGAATAAGGAATGCCGCTTGTTAGAAAAAACCAAATGCAAAGTTCCCAATGTGTAAGACCAAACTCCCTGTAAAGCAACCCGATATGAAGCCACCCACTCTACTCCTTCGAGGGATACTTGTCAGGAGACCAGGAACCGTCATCGTAACCAGTGTCTCCTCCCTCGTACTTCCCCTTGTGCCATGAGCCATCGTCGTTGCGCTTATCCTTGGAAGGGTACTTCTCAGGCGACCAAGAACCGTCATCATAGCCGGTGTCGCCTCCTTCATACTTGCCCTTATGCCAAGAGCCGTCATCATTGCGCTTGTCCTTGGAAGGATACTTCTCGGGAGACCAAGATCCGTCATCGTAGCCTGTGTCACCACCCTCATATTTTCCTATAGCCGTGTTGTTAGTACTCTGAAATTCCTTCGAGGCGCCTGAATAGTAACTTACCCTTGTGCCATGAACCATCATCATTACGCTTGTCCTTTGAAGGATACTTTTCGGGAGACCAGGAGCCATCATCGTAGCCTGTGTCGCCTCCCTCGTATTTGCCCTTGTGCCAAGAACCATCATCATTGCGCTTATCCTTTGATGGATACTTCTCAGGAGACCAAGAACCGTCGTCGTATGGTGTGCCTGGGCCCTCATATTTACCTGGAGCGTTGTCAGTATCCTGAACGATGGTGAAACTCTTGTTGTCTAGTCACTTACCCTTGTGCCAGCTACCATCGTCGTTACGCTTATCCTTGGAAGGATACTTCTCGGGCGACCAAGAGCCATCGTCATACTTGGTTCCAGGGCCCTCATACTTGCCTGCAGTCGCATTGTTAGCACTCTTGAAAGTGGTTCTGATGTCGATATCAGATTGCTTACCCTTGTGCCATGAGCCGTCATCGTATCGCTTCGCCTTTGATGGGTACTTCTCAGGAGACCAAGAGCCATCATCGTATGGTGTTCCTGGACCCTCGTACTTGCCTTGAATTGTTGTTAGTGTCCTAGTAGCGATGAAGTCGTTTGGTTACTCACCCTTGTGCCACGAGCCATCGTCGTTGCGCTTCTCCTTCTTGTCAGGGTGGTACTGTCCGTCATCATATCCGGTATCTCCTCCTTCATATTTGCCTATTGCGAGTGTGTTAGTCCCATAGAAGGTCCTTGTATTGTTTAGTGACTAACCTGGGGCCCATTTGCCATCATCGTAGCCAGTGTTTCCTCCCTCATATTTGCCAGGACTCCATGACCCGTCGTCGGCGGGCTTTGCGGTCGGAAGAGCCAGAGCCGTGACGGCAAAGGCGAGGAAAGTGTAGGAGTAACGCATAGTGAAGTGTAGTGATTGTTGTAATAAAAGTTGAGCTTCTGAGTTAGAACGAGAGATCAGAAACTTGAGAGTTGAAGCGACTGAAGTTGTAGCTTAGAAAGTAAGAAGGTAGCGAGCTGGTTGTAGCGAAGGTAGTTGAGATTGTTGTGTATGAAAGAAGAGATGAGGATGTTGATGATGATAGAATTATTGGAATTGAGGGAATGGAATGCGTCTTATATAGAGGCTTTTCCGCCTCATACTTAAATTGTGAGTGGCATTGCTGTTAACTTTGGCATCACCACCCACGATGTGATGGCCGGCGCAGCATCCACCACCGACGCCATGGCTGGAATCCCATCTGACATGGCACTCCAAAAGCCAAAATCAGTACTCAGTAAGGCTGAGTCCTAGCTCTACGAGCCGCATGGTCTCGTGCCGTGGGCTACGTCAATACCTTAAGGTGGGTTACTATTTTCGGGTGCCCCGAGCTCTCTGCCCATCCTTCCATCGGACTTCTCCCAGCTGCTGCGCCCGATCCAAGAGGCGCTATTCCTGTTCTGGGCTTCAACTTCGCTACTGGGCTGAGCTACCCGGGCCTCGATCGCGGCCCCTCTTGTCCGGTGTGGTGGGGACTAAAATCGGAAGAGTGTGGCCCCCAAGCGGAGCTCCGAAGGGCGAGAGTTCCTTAAATTACCCCGCAGGATCAAACTGTTCCCAAAGTGTCGGCTCTGGGGCTGAGGAGCTAAGCTACTGTACAAGGTCAGCTGTGCCTCCGCCTCTCACGAGGGCTTCAAGTCTGCAATTTGTGCTTGACCATGATGGAGTGTCAGTTCCTCAGAGTATTGGTCCAAGTAATCGGCGATGGAAGCGATCCTCTTCGTATATGCTGACGATCTGGCAGGCGAATGCGATTATTTTTGACCCAAGACTGGATTGCGTGATATCTCGGTTGTAAAATGAGAAAGCCAAGTCCCAAGCCTAGAAGTTCAGCTTTGCGGTAGGCTCTGAAGTTCCTTTTGCGTCAGCGTAAGATACCGCTCCATGACGGAGATTGTTGAAAAGCCAAGAGTAAGCTCAGCCCGCCTCATGACCGAATTATTCAGCCATAGCTCGCACCAACGCTCAGCCGGTTCCGTTAGTAAGCTGCAAAGAACCAATTGTAAAACTCAATTCAAGACTGACCAAAATTTCCTGAACAATGAGTTGCTGACTGGCAACTCGGCTGAGGGAACACAAGAGGCCTCTCGATTGAAAACTACCTAACGATGCTTAAAATGGCGGAGGTAGAGGATGCAAACATGACAGCACGAAATTGAACGAGGGTGTAGAGAACCAAGACACACAGCAATGGTGCCAGCGATACGAGATATTGCGTTCTGCACGTGTAGGATCTCCAGACTGCAGCACCACATGCAAGGTTGACAGCTCTTTCGCGCACCACCTACAACAGTCAGCCCCAGCATCATCCATCCCCAAAAATGGAAGTGCTGTATGTGCGGGGATGTTAAAGTGCAATATGCTTACTTTTGCAGTTGGTCGGCTTCCGAAGGTAACACGGAGCTCATGACGTTTGCAGGCTTTCTGTCGCTGAATCACTTGGAAGTAACTGATACTACATGGTTGAAGGAGGTGCTCTCTTGCCCTTCATCGCCGTCGCTGTATGGATGTTGCACGGAAAGACTATTTTTGATACTTTCCCCGATCAGACAAATCACACACTGCATCTACGATGCGACGTTGCTCTGCCATAATCGGCGTCCAAAACGGGACAGCCGAGATGGATTGCTTTGCAGAATCCCTCAGCCCAAAGATAGTTCCCGCAGTCTAAAGTAAGCATTCCTGTAAGCGATTAACTGAGCCATAATCCGATAAGCACAATTCCTCGTTAATCGGCCTGGAACTTGCCGCATATTTTATACCAAAAGAAGATGTTGCGCCGTCTCGCGTAAGCATCAACATAAAAGGAATATTCCGAGCTCACGTGGAAATTTCTCCGAGTCGACCTCGCCCTCGGCCCTTGGCCCTTGGCCCTTTCATTAGTTGGTACCGTGCCCTCCAGCGAACCCAGACGTGATCGCACTCCATCAATCATCGACACATCATAGTCTGTTCACATGCAAACGACGCGTACACAACATATCAGCTTATGTCAGCTAGTATGGTATACGATCAATCGTCGTAGATTCAGATAGGCTTTCTAAAGTCTATCAAGACACTAAGGCTTTTATCTGCCGAGCATGGCTATCTTCTTGATGCAGCTGGATATTGGTACTCCAGCCGAAAGATGCGGGTCACGTAGTAGATAGGCTAGTCATATAAAAAACCAAGACGCGTACTACGAACTTATCAAATTATCAACGGTTTGGAGAATGAGAAACATACGACGCAGGGATGAGGTATATTGAGACGAACACCTACCTTCACTTCATCGTTTCTCCATACTAAATAACGGAGTAAATCATCAGCCAAGCATCACGAGGTCGAACTATACCGTAGGCAGAGTAGAGGAAACATGGTGATTGTGAATTATGTTTTTCCACCAAGTCACATGGTTTAGACTTGCAATTAACATATTCAGAAGGGATTATTTCTCATGTGCCTTACATCATATAACAATAAAAAATACCAGGAAGCTTTTCAATTTTGACGTTACCGAATCACCAGAAGGGGTCCCCACCATACTCTGATCAACTGTTGCAAGTTCACAAGAGTTACTTGGTATAGTAGTTATCAGACCTTGATTATCGCCTCCTGGCTGCAACCTATCCAAGGTTTCAAGCAGTACAAAGTCTGAATCACGTTAAGCAAGCCATTTGACAACATTGAGTTTCAGTCGCACAACGATGTACAACACAACTATCACGACAGTCATTCGGCACAACATGCCTATTATAAATACCAGGTCTCAACGCGATTCCCAATTCTATACACTTCACATAACTTATTCTAAAGAATCTTGAGCTATCCGGAAACTCGTTTATAAATATCTCCGAAGATGTGTATCGTTCTCCAAGTCGTCTACTCCTGTTCGTTCTGTGGCTCGGTCATCACCAGCCGCACATTCTATCGATACTGTGCTGAGCCGGGCAAGGAGGGATCGTGCACAATTTCACCACGAAGGCTGGACAGAACGCTGAAATGGCAGTGCTGTCGGCGCTGCAATCCCCGCTACACTGACGATCCTATATTTTTGAACCTCCCGCTTTGATGCGGCGGCAATTTCAGCAAGGCGGTTGTCGAATAGTTTTTCGACCACGTAACAGTTTGCGATATTTCGATCAGGATACCTAGTTTATGGCAAAATTCGGATATGTTATGGGAATGGATTGAATCACAATCTTAAGCTATGCTAGTGTAGCTTGCGAAGTGGGAATGGACAGTTCAAGTTTGATATCTTGAAAGTTATTATATCTACTTTTTTTCGAAAGATAAGCACGTGCCAATGACTTTAGACATTGTCTGGTGGAATCATATACCTCAACAACGATCGTCCGTCGTTCTTCACGCGTGCAGATACTAACATAGCCGTATTCTAGGAAGCGTGTGAAACTATGATGTCCGCCACTTTATCAGTGTACTTGAGCTGCACCATATGCCCGGAAGAAATTCTGACGATCTCACTACCAGCCAGAGCAGCAAATTGTTCCTGGAGTGGAACAGGCAGCATTTTGTCCTCCTCGCAAATTAGATAGACACTCGGCACTTCCCTCCAGCCACAGTACTGCAATTTTGTTGACCACCCAGCCTCAGGTTGGTGTTGAAGACCTGGCAGCCATTTGTCAGCCTCTTCGTCGGAGAAATCGCTGTAAAGGAGATCTCTCGGGTCTTTGCACGATTGAGTACCGTTTGACTCCTAATAAGAACTTAGCAATTGAGCATTTATGGAGTGGACGGATCGACGAACGTGGTAGTCAAAGAATGGCATTGGTCCTTGTTCAAAGCCCTCGGGAGCAACACCTGCTGTCAAAAAGATGATCTTGAGAACACCACCAGGCTTGCCTGCAGCGTTTCTGGCTTTACCAGTAAGGCCTTTGAGTGCACCACTTCCGATGAAGCCACCCGCAGAGTGCATAACAACCACGACCCCTTCTTTGCCGGCCTGTTCCACCACTGGAGCGAGGTCTTTAGAGATAGCAGCGATATCGTCATCCATGTTCGGGCTATTGGGCGGGGTAGTTCCTGTGCTTGTGATGGACGTTATGTGGACCTTGAAGCCGCGAGTGGTGAGAGCGTCAGCCAGCGGCTTGAAAACCGTGGGACCTTCGTAGAAACCAGGTACGATGAAGATTGTGGGTGCCATTATGTGATGTGATTTCAAGTTGTGTCTTTTAAATGTAGTGATAAAACAACATTTTCATGCGCCCATCGAGTTGACCAGCGAATCAGCCCGTTATAAGACTTTACGCCACAAATGCGTAGTCGATTGCTGGGCTTAATTCTCACGTAAGCGCCAAATCTATCGTTCAGCTCAATGACGTGTGAGAAGCTCCAAGTTATTTCTAAAGATACCGCATAGTCTCGCGAAATTGACCACGACTAGCTTGGTCGCGATAGAAATTGGATTGGGGGAAGTCTTCGCGTTGGCGATGCGAATAACGCAAGCGAAATACAAGTCCGAAAATGATCCAACGCTTCTCAGCAGACTTGGCTAGTAACTTTTGCGGAAATTGACTTAGGCGTGCAAAAGTCCCCAACTGACCGTGGGTAATTTCACGAGATCTTACAGTATGTGTATCGTGATTAAGCTACAGATGCTTGTCTATAGTTCAGTCGATTACGGCTTGTGATGGGAACTAAGTAGAGTGGCCCTGTGGTTGATTAAGTTGCTACTTGCACCTTCTTCCACTGTCGACATCGGTTCGGCAAAATTAATGGTATGGTCTGTTCAAGGGCAGCTAATAATTGTTGTTTCCAAGTCCACACATCAGTTAAGCTGTCGCTTCTCAATATATTTTCACATTCTCTCCATATCTCTCCCGACCTCCTTCTGCTCGACAAAGGCTGCACTACTATCTCATCGACACCCTTGGACACCCAAAGGATCGTTGTTTGACTTATCCTAATTTAATGTGACATTAACATAGAATCCTACAAGATAAGAGGAACATAAGGCGTCTAGATTTGTGTCATATTATGTATACTATCAGAGTTTGCACCATAAATGCTCAGTCTTCCAATACAGATTTTTTCTCATGTAAGCGCCTGACCTAGGATGAGCTTCGTGGGTCATGAAATGTTCTTAGCTATGATTCCCTATTATTACAGTTTCTCAGTTGATACAGAGGTGTAAACAGGCCATTCCGCTACCGTTGGGTATAGCCATTTCTGGGTGGTCAAGGCAGGAATGGGACAAGATTACGCGCATGCCTTCATCCCACCTTCGATACTAGTTCAAAAGGCCTGACGGCATGGATTGTTCATGAGCAGTCAATCCCCTTTCTCTCCAAGATCATTACTTCTGGTAAGCTTCCATGTACCTGACACAGTCGGTTCATGACACCATCAAGTACGAGCTCCAGAATCGCGACTGTGAGTTCAGTCATGACAGCCGCCATTCGCCTACCATCGATTTTACCCAGCGCGGCATCGATCTTGGTTTCAGAACCCTCAGGCACGTTTCTCAAAGTGACGAGTAATGGCGCATCGAAAAACGATTGATGCGTCGTCCCGTCGATCTGCATCATCATTCCGGGACCACGTAGGTTCTCCCAGGTTTGGTTCCAAGAAGGGCCTTGTTCGCGAGAATGAGGCTTTCCAATGATGAAGAACGGCTTATCAAGACCAGAGTTGACGACAGGGCTAAGAATGTCGCCATCAAGATCAATGGCACCGAGCACGCGATCATCAGCGAACAACGACGATGCCGTAGCCGCACCGCCTGCAGAGTGGCCGAAGACAAAGATACGGTCAACTTGAGCGAATCCAACAAGCGTTTTTGCGGTTACATTGTCTTCCAACTGATCAATAATGAATGAGATGTCCTTTTGACGAACCTAGTTGTTCCAATCGTCAGTGATAACCAAGCGGTCAGAATTTTCCAATTACTTACCTCAGCAGACTTCTCGAGGATGGTCTGGTTTCCTTCTCCAACGACACCAGTAACTGAACTCCCATCAGGAAACTCAATGATGGTAGCGTCATATGCGTGATCCACGGTTAGAACCACGTACCCGTGGCTGGCTAACGACCTCGCCATCGCGTTGTACGCGAGTCTCGATACACCTCGACCAGGCGAGAAGATAACCACAGGAAACGTGGCGGATTCTTCTCTTGGTTGCTTACCCGAGGCTTTATTGTCTGGGAGACGACAGAGTCGCATTCGTAAATCCTCAAAAACTCCGTGCGGCAGTCCCATGGCGTCAGTCTGAAGCCCAAAAACCTTCGCGGTCTTGGGCGGCATATAGGTTACGTCAACCTCCCCATTGGGACAAGAATCATTTGCTGAACCGACCGGAACGAAGGCAGAAAGCAAAACACGGCGTTTTTGGGGATCGTCTTCTGGCGCGTATGGGTCCCATCTGCTATTGTCTGTGAGGGCTTTGATCCTCAAGCCAACAGGGTAGAAACCTGGGGATACAGAGGGGACGAGGGTTGCGCTAGTCGCCGCCGCGAAGCCGGCAACAAAATGAAGGAAATGCATGGCTTTTGGTTAAGCAAAGGCTAACTTATTACCAACCTGGTTATCACGATGTTTATAAACTTCATTGAAGATCGACAGTCCAGCCTACAAGTGGGTACACCTTACACGAACTCAAGTGGAGATTAGGACGAGACCCTTGAAGATCCTTCTTGTATCAAACCGTAGGATCTTGATATTTAGGATGTGCAATATAGCTGACACCATCCAGTCACTCTCGCTCTCTCGTACCATTGCCGCGGATCCGGAGGGTATAAAAGGCAGCTGTTTTGCATATTGCTGCGAGAAAAAAACGGATGTCCAATGGCAAATTCCCAGAGCAAAGACAAGTCGAAGTTTTAGAATGGTAATGATTCTTGTCTCAACTGATCAAAGCAGATCCGGAACAGGGGATGCAATACTCAACCTCCATGGGATATATGCCAAGCACGGATCAACATTTTAAGCTTACGTGAGATCGTTTAGCTGAATGATTGAGGTTTATTTCCGACCTGCTAATTTTAGTACCTTGTCTGGGATTGATACGATCTCTTGACTTCCTGTGGTAAATCTATGGGGACGGGTAAGAGCTATATCAATAGGACATACTATTGAAATATGGTGTTGCTTGGAGTTGATATAAAAACGTCGAGCCCGAGTGTGAACATTGTTGTTCCTTCTTACTTGTTCCTACCCTGCGAAGATGTTTTACCGGTTAGTCTGCAGATACACCTACTATCGTTTAGTCGGGTTTTTTTTCTCAGCATCTGAGTTGCTTCAACGGTATATTCTTGTCTGGTATATTTTGCTTGTAATGTTCTTTGGGCTTTCAATTCCCTTCACCTGATATGGCTGCTTGATCCTCTTACGCCAAGGGAGAAATCCGGATGTGGTTTAGTCCGGGGCTCTAAGGTTCTTGAGATTGGCATGACCGTGCCCATGTAATTTTTGCAAAAAGCACCCATTCTAGTCAGCTGTCGAATTTTGCAAAACTGAATGGTTCAGGGGTGGTATTTTGACTGCGATAAGGCTGCACTTGAGGGGAGGAGATATTCATGGTTACATGAAATTGTAGCACAATGGTGGAGTTATGAATACGCCGTGGCATAAAGTAAAGGCTCCTTAGTGGTTGATGTTAGACTCGGTTCCACAATCTACCGAACTTTGACCGCCCAGCTCAATCCTTCCCTTACTTTTTTGTGATTAGCGGAACCAGCATGCATATTTACGTTACGTCTCAGCGCGCTTCATTCCCAACCCCTCTCAAATCTCGCCATTGTCGCGTATCGCTTCCTTTTCATGAAAACTCAAACTCAATAGCCCCTTGGTAAGCCAAAATGGCTGGACCCGGTAGCGACGCCAATGGGGCAGTGGAGACCGATGAAGCCTACCATTCCCTCGCGACCACTGATCAGCAACAATCAGCACTTACCATCAAGCGCCGAACCGGTCAATTTCCCTGGGAGATCGTACCTGAACAGTGTACCGAAACAAACTGGACCCCATATCTTCTTGACAAGTTTGTTTGGTACCTGGACAAACTGTATCCTGGGGAGGTGTTGGATGACGACCAGCTGGGAGAATGGCGAACCGCTTTGTCAGAAAGGCTCGAGCCTAAAGGCCTAGATGGACGAAAGATTCTGACAGCAGATGATGCCCGCGGCGCTTATAACAAATTGAAAAGTGGCCGTGAGCCTGAGAGCAGCAATCGAAGGTCTTCTCAGAGGAATAGACGTAGGTCCTCTATCAGCAGGCCAATGTCTGCTACAAGCACTAGGCGCACGTCATCAACCAGAAAGGTTAACAGCGCGAATGCATCGGGTACGAAACGAAGCAGAGTTGAGCAGGAAAGCCCGACGCACGTCATGAGTACGCGTTCCTCAAAGAGGATGAGACCAGAGACTCCGCCAAACACAACGGTTCCAGATCCCCCGAAGACTCCAGAGACCTCACGAATGAGAAGTGTGAGGGGTCTCACAGAGCAGGAGGAGGATAGTGTTGTTGTGGGCAGTGTTGTTGTGGACATTCTTGATGTGGACAATGGCGATGAAGATAAAGATGACGAGGAGAGTGGCGGTGAGGACAGTGACGACAAAGACGACAAGGACGACAAGGACGATGACGAAACAGAAGATGAAGTCGACGCTCAAGATATGCAACAAAGTTCTGCCGGCCAGGACCATGCAAATGATGAGTCAACTGAATCCCACGACGCGGAGGAAACCACCCTCGATTCTGTCACTGCAGACACTACTGAGAGCGATCCGGACCAAAGCTCCGCATCCCCAGCCAGAACTTCTCAATTTGCAGAGCTTTCCATGACAGACGAGGATATTGCAAACGGTATTCGCAGATACATCGGGTCGATTGTCCACAGACAGCAATCGACTGCAGCGGTGAAGCTATGGAGGCTCAAGGCCAATCACAAGGGCTTAAAGCAAGCTTACATCGCAACTACCGGAGGTGTCAACGGTGCGCGCCTTGATCTCACAGCCTCCAAGGAAGCCCTCGCGGTAGTGTCTGTACGGCTCGAGACAGCGGACTCAGAGCGCGAAAATGCAAACCAAGCACTCGCGGCCATCGAGAAACTCACATTCAAACATCCTGAGTTGAGTGCGGGAATGCAAAAGACGGTTGAAAGAGCTCAATTAAGCTACCGAAAGGCCCTAGCTGAGAAGGAGACGGCTTTCCAAGAAGTCACCGAGGCTGAGAAAAGGGTAGAGAATGCTAAGAAACTGTCTGACGATGCCAAAGCCAAACTTGATGAGAATGAAAGACTCATTGAAAGTCTCAAGGCTAAGGAAGGTGGTGAACGACAGTTCAAGTGTATTATTCGTGTGGAGACTGATGCAAGAGATGAGGAGTCTGGAGAGAAGTTTCCTGAGTTCGAGTTGAAATTTAACTCGATCATGCGTCCAGGTGAAAGGAGCCCGAGTTGAGGTGGACGACAAGCCATGCACTGGCATGGCGCGATATCAGTGGACAATCTTTGAAATGGGACTTGAATAATCTGTATCGATATTGGTAGTTAATTTGTTCAGACATAAGGTCTGTTTTATCAAAATGGCGTTTTCGATTTGTATCTTGGTAACACTAGTGTATGGCGACACCTCATAATTCATTGCTACAAGACGCTGCTACTATCCCTTTCGCCGGCATAGCCCTCCAAGACGGTCACTACAGGGATATCAGGCCAACTAGAAAATACTATCTAGGTAGTACTTAGCTGGTCTGTATTATCAGTTTCTTCAGAAGGGTGATAGCGAGTATGATAGGCTAAGTTATTGCAGAATACTTGAGCAAGAAGTAAGGAAGCTACAAAGAAATAACCAATCCTAAGCTTAACCTTAGGCAGGATTCTAAGTACTTTCTTTGTACGTGGGGTCAAGTGGATCAGGATACCTCTTGGAGGGCTATGCCGGCCAAAGGGATAATCTTAGAGGCTTGCTGCTTCCGTGAGCTAGGTGAGATTGGATGTTGAGTGATACTGTGTCATCAAGGCCGGGGTTTAACCACCGTGTCAAGTTGCGTCAGCACGTAATCACTAAGCACTGATCGCCATTCCAGCCCCTAACCAACCCCTCCTTCACCAACCATTCTATATCAGAAATCATCTCGAATCAAAAACAATATGATCAAACTCGTCGCTTTCGATCTCGATGGCACTCTCGCAGAGAGCAAGCAGCCTCTCCTCGACTCAATGGGCGAGGCCCTGGCTGATCTTTTGAGCGTTGCACACGTCGCAGTCATTTCAGGCGGTGATTGGCCTCAGTTTCAGAAACAAGTCGCAAGTCGTCTTCCACCTCGGGCAGATCTCTCTAAGCTATGGCTTATGCCTACCACTGGCACGAAACTCTACACTCACAAGGGTGATGAGTGGAAGGTGGAATATGCAGAGCTGTTCAGTGAGGAACAGAGGAAGAATATCATTGAAGCTTTCAACGCGTCGCTTGATGCTACCGGATTCCAACCCGAACAGACCTGGGGTGAACGAATCGAAGACCGAGGTAGTCAGATTACCTTCTCTGCTCTTGGCCAACAAGCCCCGGTTTCCGCCAAGGAAATCTGGGATCCGGACTTTGCCAAGCGAAAGATCATTCAAGCCGACCTACACAAGAGACTTCCAGACTTGTCTATCAACATGGGTGGAGCAACTTCCATCGATATTACGCAAAAGGGTGTTGACAAGGGCTATGGTCTGAAGAAGCTATCTGCTGCGAGCGGTATTCCTTTAGAGCAGATCATGTTCATTGGAGATGCTATTTTCCCAGGAGGCAACGACTATCCTGCTAAAGAGATAGGATTGCACACTGTTCGTGTCAAGAACCCGGATGGGACGTTGGCTGCTATTGCGGGTATCGTTGCTTGTCTCAGCGAGACTGGTCCTGTGAACTAAGCTAGTCTAAATACCCAGCAAGAGAAGACCAGAGACCAGACAGGCAGAGTGGGTATTGCGTGTATTCATGAAGGAAGATCAAAGATTAGGTAGAGACTAAGGGGTAAAAATCAAAGGAAATAGATTCGTTGAAGTAAGCCGCAAAATCATTTTATACAACGCGGTATCAGGGGTCCTTTGGGGCCATTGACTTGTGCGCACATGTAAGAGCTAGATGGGAATACTTATTTACGAAAGGTCACTGACATTCCTGCGCCTAAGCCTCACTCAGTCACATACAATAAGCATCTCAGCATATCGCTGGCTGGTTGTACGCTGGGCTTACGCTATATGAGATATCATTCAGCATTAAGATTCGAGCGTGGTACTGAATTATATCATGTTGTACAAGTAATAAATGCCTACGACTCAAATAGCTGCGAGTCACACGGCTGAATTGTGTAAAAGCCAGCACGGTCAGAATTAGATTAACCAAGGCGTCACGAGTGAAACGTTGATTTGTTTGGGTAAGCCCTTTCATTCTTCAAACTATCTGTAACGATTCCTGACCAACTTTCGAGAACGTCCCTCTCACAAACTCTTGATCGGTCAAAAACCTTTCGGCGGTCAGATTCCACCTTGCAACAATAAAGTCAGCGTGGCGTTTTGATATTTTGTTGAACAAAGACGTAACAGATCAGGTGTCTCAGGTTGTGTAATCGGAAACAGCTTGAATCATAAGGGTTCATAGCCATGGAAGTATTTGTTTCAATCTCATCAAGGACGAGGGGAGTGAATCAAGGGGATTGGTAACATACCTCCTGAAGGGTAGATGTCCTGGGTTTCTCTGCTTGAGTCAGTTCACGAATCAACGAGGTATTAGATCTGTTCAAATTGGCAACGATCGTGAGGCCCGAAATACTAAGCGTCGTGTTCTCAAACTCCCATCTCGAAGACATTCGGCGTATGCGACATGGTAGCCACAAACTCTTGTTAGATGTCATATGGAGAGATACTTGTGAAAGTGAAAAACAGAAAGAGAGAAAGTAAGTGCGGCCTTTTCTCCTTTTTGTTCACCGTGAGTTGGTGCCCAATGTTTTCCTGGGGTCCCCTGGTCGTGTCAGACGGAAGAGCATTGATCCATTTTTAGGCAACTTGGCAGACCCAGATGAGATCATTTTTAGTCAAGTGAACCACGGTAAGGCGTCTCAATTTTGATGAGAGGAATTCTATAGCATACAAACTGATCTAGTCTATATAATTCAAACAAAAACACCAAACTAGATAGCAATCTCATCGATGTCATACACCATATGCTTCGTCTCGGACCCCCACCGATTCATGCCAAAAGCCCATGACCCACGCAGGTACATCCATATTCCCATCTCCTTTAGCCACAGACCCCAAGCCCCCGTCTTCTTCCTGATTGAAGTATTGTCCACAGCCTTATAGCTGATCTCATCTATCCTAGGTCGTCGGATTTCGTCAAACTGTTTGAAAGTGTCTTCCGCAGACTTATCATTCTTCTCAAGGAGTCGTGCAAGGAGAAATGCGTCTTCCAAAGCCATGGAAACGCCCTGACCAGCGTGGGGAGGCATAGCATGTGCGGCATCTCCTAGAAGAAGCGTTCGTCCCTTGTACCATGTACCTCCGATGGGTAACTTGTAGGTCGGGTAGAAGTTAACAGCGGTGGTGTTGTTGACTAGTTCGCGGACAATGTCCCCCCATTCCCCACCTACGTTCCTCAGTGTATCCAGCAGATACGTCTTGAAGCCATCCACTTCTTCCTTGCGATAAACTTCCCATCCGTTTCGTGCATCTTCAGACTCAGGCAGCGGTACCTCCTTCGACAAGAACCAAAGAAGCTCATCATCAGAGGCAGTGCAAGACATGGTTCCAAACATGCCTTCTTGGGTAAATGTGACGTTCATTCCTTTGATCTCCTTCCTGGCTGACTCGGAAACGCTGGAGGCGGGAATCAGGGAGCCGAGGCCTGCCATGCCTGTGTATACGGGTAGGTGATCGGGGTCCACATGTAAACTCCGCACAGCTGAATGGATACCGTCGCATCCGAGTAAAAGGTCGGCAGTTTCCATCGTTCCATCCGAGAATGTCACTTGGACCGAATCTGCTAGTTCCGTGATGGAAGTGAGACGCTTATTGTAGTGCACAGGAATCTTGGCTTTGTCGACGGCTTTGAGCAGAGTGTCCTGCAGCTCCGTTCGCTTGATTCGCATGCAGCCAAATCCAGTCTGCTCTTTCGCTGCCCCTACCATGTCCGCATAGCCCAAAGTTCCACCGTTCATAGCGTGCATAGTGATGGTGGAGTGGCTGCTTCCACGTTGCTGGAGATTCGAGTAAACCCCTAGACGATCAAGCAGACGTAGACCGTTAGGCAGAATTCCGATTGCTCCTCCTAGTGTTGTAGGCTCTGGTCGTAACTCATATACACTACAGAGCACATTTGTCTTTTGATGTAGGCGTAAAGCTGCGGCTAGACCTCCTGGGCCACCGCCAATAATGATAGCCTGAGTAGGTTAGAGTCTAAAGGCTTGCCATCGAGCTTAAGAGAACATACCTTGGTTTTCTGTAACATTTTAGATGATTTTAATAGTGTGAAATATGTTTTGGTGTGGTGAATACTCTAGAACTGTAGCCATAAGACCATATATATACCGCTGCTCGGCTTCGGACGTAACGTATCGAGTGCGGACGTCCGCGGAGGGCATTTTCCTATTTGGGAAGGCGAGTCCGCCACGTCCGGGGAACAGAATCTCAGACACCAGTCGACCACAACAGATTTGCCGCTGAGATAAGGTAAGAAAGCATGTTTGAGTGGATAAAAACACTAAATTATGGAGTGGACACCCGTGGCTGCACTACCTATGCGGTCGATGGGGGTCTGATCTCTGATGGTTGTTTCAGTCGCCTTGTACATATCTTGAGGCCTTGTACACGAACCTTATATACAGTTGATATACACCTGATGCATTCCTGGCCATGCTAATAAAGCGCAATCAGCATGGTTGATGGCATGGCACCCAAGGTTGCGAGATTACTCAATTCACGTTCGGCGTCCACTCTCGGCGAATAACGGGGTAGTCAATACACCAAACAGTTGCAGGCCCTCTAGCAATTCCGATGACTAGTGTAACTTCTCTTGTTCTATATCGATTAATTGAGATGATTTGGGTCGAAATCTAGGTCCTGTAGCAGTGAAGTCCATTCAAATGCTTCCAAGTCCGGCACAGCTGCCAAAAAGTCCGACCACAACTGGTGTGAGTACTCGTCTCCTTTGCCATCCTGAAAGTCACTCATGTTCATGTCGTTTACATCCGAGAAGATGCTGTCGGGAACGACAGCTTCCAATGATGCGCTTGACGGTGTTAATCCGGTTGTTGATAAAGGCATTGTCCTAACATCAGAACGCTGCTTTTGCAAGGTTCCCATCACTTGCTCCATGTTCTTTTCAATTCCTTTGATCAAGCTTTGTGCATTCTTTCTTGATCGGTTCAGAGTTTCGTAAGCTGCCAGGACTTTTTGTCTCACGACCTCGGCGTTTGGTGCTTCCGGGTTGGAAGCTACATCAACCGCCAGGGTGAGTGCAGCCGTGGTAACATGCTGCAAAATAACCCAGAAACGCTCAGGCCTGAAGTTGGAGGCAGCTCCTGCATCGTCCATCGTACGTCTAAGCTCCAAGACTTTATATGCCGAATTAATGCTCGTTGTGCGTGAGTAGGAGTATTCGGGGTTGGAATATGATTCAAGGTGATATGGGCGATGAAGTCGGCATATACGTGCGTGGAGGCCGAGATGGACGCCTATTCTCTGCCAGTGGATATACGGTCGTTTCTCGCAGATACTCTTTGTTCTCTCAATGCTCTTTGGGTCAAGTCGACAAAACTCAGGGAGGTTGTTGGCTAAGTTTTGTAGCTTCGTATCGAGTTGCAAAATCACGCTGTAGTCTGATTCATCGACATCGTTGAGCATCGGTGGTAGAGTATCCACAATTTCGCGACATATCTCAGCCAACTTGATCCTCAAGAAGAAGAATGACATGTCTGTGGGAACTGACGGGGGCGAGCCTACCACGGGACCCGATGCTGTAATTTGGTCGTCGTCTACGTTGCATGGTTGGTTTACATTCATAAGTCTGGGCATGAATGTGTAAACACCTTCCTGAGAGCTTCCTGAGAAGGAACCCAACCTAGAGAATTAAGTCAGTTAGTTGATGTCTGATAGCAAGCACGGGAATCTTGCCAGTCAGAAGCGACCATGTTCCACCAGACTCGTCGCTGAACTTCAAGGTCGATGGAATTAGCTCCAGTGAGTTCCCTCTCTTTGCACGCTGTTTGTCCATCAAGCCGGTGGATCATCATTGCACGACAGATCAAGTAGCATCGATTTCGAATATTGAGTGCCCTGAAAGGAAAGGCATCGTCCGAGTTGATAGCAACATGTGCCAAAGTAGCGACCGCTGCTACAGACGTAGTAGA
Organism: Fusarium sp. MBC 119; assembly: GCA_030411635.1. Classification (NCBI taxonomy): domain Eukaryota; kingdom Fungi; phylum Ascomycota; class Sordariomycetes; order Hypocreales; family Nectriaceae; genus Fusarium; species Fusarium sp. MBC 119. The sequence goes on from JAPERM010000168.1 coordinate 75,559, forward strand.
CGGCGGTAACGGTCTCCGAGCATCGTCAACGATAGACATGGCATAATGGAAGTAGCTTTCGAATGCCGAGTTCGCATTTTCCTTGGTTGCGTCCAACTTGCGAAGAAGTTCGTCAGTCCAGGACAACGCTGCACCGGCAAACACACTGAATAGCATGAGCAAGTCCTCGATTTTGGGCTCTGCATTAGTTATAGATCCGTAAGTTTCTTCCATAAGCTTTCTAGTTGACGGTATATGAAGTACACATAGCGTCGGGTAGATGGTGGCGACGAAGTGGTTGAAGAGCAGCGTGGCTTGGTCTAGCGGTGGGAGTTGCGCGACCAGGTGAGCCAAGTGTGCGTTATTGGGCGTAGAAGCAACAGGTGATGTGCCTGCACTATGAAAGCTAAACGGTGTGCCATCTATGGTGAGTCATATATCATCAGCACCATAAACACGAAGCACTGTAGAGGTCCCTTACGTGAGGAGCTTCTCGTCCGAGGATTGGTCGCGTGTCTGGTCGGTGGCGGTCCATCTCGATCCGGAAAAACAGCATTCTCCAGCCTATTCAACCTATCAAGCAGTGTCTTATTTCTAATTTGAACATCAGTCGCCCGTAAGTGAATGGAATGAGTACCAGACGTACAGAGTAGCCTGCTCCGAAGGGGTAAGGGCATTTGTAGCAGGTGTAGTCAAGTCTACAAGGCCAATCCCGTCGTTCGCCTCAGCAATAGTGTCTGTACTTCTAGTCTCTGATAAGTCCGTCAGCCCATCACGGCCCTCATATTCGCAAGTGAGATTTCGTTGTGTGCAATTCGAGCAAGGCTGATTGCGATCGCAACGACGCTTCTTGTCTCGACATGGACGGCATGAAAGAGGCGGCCGGGCCGACCGATAAACCGACATGACCGGGACACCCCCATGATTACGTTTCATTGATCGGTATTTGCGAGTGTTCCGGGCTTGGTACAATGAACTCTTGACGCGTTTAGGCCGAGTTTGTCCTCACGGAGATGATAGCACAGCGCCGCGGATCCGCGGACGCATTTGTCAAATCTGGTTAGCGGAACATCAAAAGCGCACGTGACAGCACCTACCCTGTGTTGAGCATTTAGGCAGCTTGGTCAAGCAATGCGAGTGATAGGGAGAACAAATTGGAGGACTAATATAGCAATTCAACGATTATTTTATACATAAATCAATGTACATCAACGCCTGATCTCCTAATGCATCATTACATTCATTCCATGTGAATAATCTCATCCTGTTGCTTATTCTGGTTCGCTGCAAGTAATGTTAGCCTGAATCTGCATCAGCTGGGCAAACCAAGAAAACTTACAGGATAGATAACTCGAGATCTCCCTTTATCTTTGCTTTGAGTTCCACCTCAACGTCGAGATCCATGTCTAGTTTTACGGATGGTGCGCTACTCTTGCTCTTGGATGATTGGACAGGTTGCTGATTTTGTGGCTGGCTGAGGTCCTGTTGGGGCTCTGCATTAGAGCGATCGAGCTGATTGTTGTTTGAGGCTCTTGTCATTTGCTTTGACTCATTTTCCTCATTAGCGGAAGAGTCGGTTTGTTGATCGAGGGTAGTCGATGTATCGTTTTGTGTAGGCTTCTCTGTAGCCATGGTGGATGATGGGTGGTGATTGAGCAAGAAATTGTTAGGCAAACATGTAGTAACCAATGATTCAGAATACTATGGTAAGTTATTGCTAAAAGAAGCCAAGTAGTCGATGGAAATTAAAGTATGTAGCCCAGCCTTTTGAATATCGATGTGGCAATTGACCAAAAGTTGGCACTATGACGCCAATGCCCCGTAATCAAGCAAGGAAAATGACTGCACGTGACCTAGACGTACGTCAATGTCACTCGATTGATTGAACAAAATGTCCATCGCCAGGTGACAGTTCCAAAGCCGTCGCGTTCTTGGGAATTGCCCAAGAGTTATTGAGTCACTACGAAGTAAATAGAATCTCAACGTAGTGACATAACTTGGTGTAGTTGTCTCCGGGTGTCACGGTTGTCGTGCGACAGTGGTGCCTAGCTGGCGGTGCATGGGTGTAAGCACTGTTCTTACTCCTCTCCCCTCTCTGGCCTCACAGAAGTTCATTTCTTGCCCTTCACGTTTCCCCACCACTCAACAAAAGTTTTACATACTATCTCAACTCGTAAACAACAACCATGGCTTTGGACAGACTGCCGCCGGAGCTTGTGCTCGGAATCAGCGAGCAACTTGACTGGGATGATAGAAAGAGCCTGAGCCTGGTCAACTCCGTTGTCCGAAACCTCTTGGTTCCTCGTCTCTTCAAACATCTCAGAGTTGATTGCCCACTGCCACAAGACCACATACTTCAAAATGTGGTGCAAAAGTACGGGTCACATGTATCCAAGCTACGCCTATGTGTGACATTCTTTCCGAACCCGCCAGACTCAAGATTCGAAGGCACAAAAATCGACCCTACCCATGAGAAAGAGAAATGGTATTGGAATAATTATCCAGCCTCTGTCTGGGCACGGGACGAAGCCGATGCGCCCGCTATTAGAGATCTCATCCAGTTCAAAGGACTCCCCAATTGCTCTACCCTTAGTCTGCAGACAAACGGAGACAACCATTTCGAAATCTACGGCGGTTGGGACCTCAATGACCTTGCAGATGTCAGTATTTACTTCTGCACAGACTCCGAAGATTGGGACCTGGTGAAACAAAAGGAAGAGCTGTATGCTTGGCGACAAGCGATGAGGGAGATGTGGCATGATATAGCAAGTCTTTCGAGAGTAGAGCACCTCGAACTTCTTCACTTCTTGCCACGCAAATCATCAATCTGGCTGGAGCCGGAGTGGTCAAACTTCTTGGGTAGACTGAAAGACCTCACTCTGGTACCTTACGGCCAAAGCAATGGAGCTGGGTGGGCAGTAAACACATTAGATGGATTCAACGACTTCTTCAAAGAACTCCCAACGCTAGTATTCGAACACACCAAGAACCTCGAACGCCTGAGTCTCGTGGCGCAAAAATATGGTCACTTGGGTCATCGTTCATTGAGGTTCGCGCCAGTAACAATGCCAAAACTACAAACGCTACACCTCAAGAATGTGTGTATAACAGCAAGCTTAAAGGATTTCTTGGGCGGAGGCACCCCAAAGCTCGAGAGCATACACATGGAGAGCTGCACGGCGTCGGGAATAGAGTACCACTTTCATGAGCCCGAGGAAGACCTAACCTGGGCAGAACTTTGGAAAGCAGTTCGAGAGTGTAATCCCGCATTATTGGAAGTAACGTATCGGTACCCAGCACTTCCCCCGTTGACGGAGAAAGAATCCGAGCTACCGCGGGAGCCCGGGATGACTTTAGCAGATGCAGATAACGAGACATCCGCTCGACTACGCAAGATGGTAGACCAGGATGAGGACAGTAGGATCTGGCCATACATTGCAATCGGTGGGAAATATGGCGACTTGTTTTTCTATGAAAAGGCGAATCTGGCAAATCTAGAGGCAGGACATGATAACCGGGAGTACAAGCAGTTGATGGATGAAGTCAGACAAAGACGGGGAGTTATTGAGTCTTCTTTGTCATAGCTAATCTAATCCAACGATCCGAGAGTGTTTATTTGTACCTCAGACTAAGGCCGATCAAATCCGCCAGCCCCTGGACCTTCTTTGGCGAGTGGGTGGAATTCGAAAGACCCTACAAAGATACCGGAATCAAGATACTTCTTTGCCCATTCCTGAACGTGGTCTGAGTGGACATGGACAGAATACGCATCCCGGTTCGCAAATCTTGAGAATTACGTAGGTCAGTAATTGTCACAGCTTTTTGACTAGCCAGGCTACTTACTTTTCCATGCAGACAAACTCGTTTTTTCCCTCAGTTTTGTAGAATCTATATATCTTGGCGCCTTCCTCCTTCAAAGTCGCTTCGGCAACTTCGGCCAAGCATGCGTGGGCCTAATTCTGTAAGAAGCGAAGTACTAGGATAGAGACGGGGGAGTTACCTCATCAATCCTGTCAGGATTGACCTCAATAGTGGAAACGGAGAAGTACGGCTCAAATGCGTCGGAAGTCATTGTGTATTCTTATGGTGTCTGGAAGTTGTCTTGTGGGATAGCAGTGCAGGATAAGCCGAGGGTTATAAATCAAGGCAAGGTGGCTGGGGGCGTAAGCACTACTTAGCCTGCACCAGAATTGTTATAAATCAATATTGGCGTTGCAGTGCTGACCGCACCTGAATTGAGTGACATGGGTCGGCTGCCGTAAGAAAACACGACTTTTACCTTCGAGTTTGAATGAATAGCGTCTCAGCTTCCACGTCATTTTCTTCGCATTTTGTCTACCTGGGACTGAAGAACTACTCAAAGGAATTTTGTCTCGTGTTCAAAGTTTTATGCTTGTTCTAGAATGTCTGAACAGGGTCGGTGTCATCATGTTCAGCGTGAATATTGGCTCCCTTTGTTGAAAGTTCCTCGATGGTTGACTGAACGAGGCGAACACAACGCTTTGATCAAACTCTTCCAAGTTTCTGCTTCGGCCGACTTGCAAATATAAAAAGGTAACATCGCTCTTGATCCTGACTTTCTATTTCTCAGAACCTCGCAATACCAACTACCTACCATTAAACAGCTATTACCATTTCACTTAGGTTTACGCATTTTACCATGTCGGAATATTCAGACTACCTCGACTATCTCGACTCTAGCGGTGAGTCTTGCACCTCAATCAGATATTGGGCAGAAGACGTCGATCTGGCGACGCACACGGAGCTAAGTGCCTCGTCAAGTTGTGCTCGCGAGCAGGAATCTGTTGCGCGTAACGGTCAGGCCTCTGCAAGTGACACCGAGTTCGATGATTTGATGGAAGAGTACCGAGTGACTCGAGAGATTCTGGAAGACATCGAGAACAGGCTGTTGGAGCTCTACTACAACCGACTTCGGGAAGAGAGTGTCACCTCTACCAGTTCTTCTCAGTCGCACAAGAGTAATAACTCCGAAGAAAACAAGTCCGATTCTAGGATCACTATCGAAGGATCCCATTCTCAAGAACCCAAGTCAACGCCTAATGTCCAGTCAGACAAGAAGCACAATCTAGAGCTCACCACTTCGTGCAAGAAGGAAAAGACGAAGCAAAAGAAGCCCAAAACGGAGGAGCAGATCAACCGCCACATCAACAAGGTCTTTATGCGGGAGAACATGTAAGTAAGGGATCCAGCGCAATTTTCTAGCTCATTGAAGGTTTGACTATCAATTTACAAATCGAAACTGTCAAATGTCTCTTTATTAACCTCAAAATGCATAATTTATGAACTTTGATCAGCCATTCCCATGACTTTTGCAGGCCAGGCCGAGTCGAGAAGCCGTACTGCACCCGATAGGAGCCTTAAGGATATGCGAATTGATGCTTACAGTACTATAGTTTGATCGTAACTCTATGTTGATAGTACAAAAGTCCAGCATAAACAACAGTGCAAGATGGCAAATGCAAAATCGTTCTATGACGTCAGGAAATTGTGCAAAGTTGATCATGGACTAGCGTTAGGTGATCATATATGCACCAAAGGCGTTATGACTGTAACAGCAATATAGTGGAATCGCCCATCTTTTGTCCAATCAAACGACGCCGGAGCAATCCTTACGCGGGGTCTTTGTTTGGTGCGTGTTTGATGAAAAAGACAAGTCAAGTCAAACTCAGCCCACTTCAGTGACGCGATACACAGAAACCAGACCCGACACCTTTCGACGCCCTGAAGACCCCGGCCCATACGACTCTGCTGCTTGCCTCTGAATGGATGACACAAATTCCATCGTTTCCACTCCCACTCCGCAAGTGACAAGCGCCACAGCCCTCTAGTTGAAGAAATTTCGTGGCGGTCGCCGAGTCGCCCCTCACAAATTTCGACCTCACTCAGCCCATACGCTCACTCCCACTCTCGCTCCCTGTCTTTGTCTTTGTCTTTCACACCCGATTTGACACTGATGAACAATCCAAATAAGCGCACTCGAGCAAAGGACCACCAACAAGTAAATCGACAGCTGCTCCCCAGGAAATCCGTCAAGGACGAGAATGAGTCGCGATATTCGCCACTCGATGTCTCCGACATTCCGAGGGCCGCCTTGACCTCGGTCGCGTGCAACAAATGCCGCCTCAGGAAATCAAAGGTTTGAATGACCGCTCATCGTATCGAGGCCGTGTCCAGTAACAGTCTTTATGTCTATAGTGTGACGGTCGTAAGCCAACATGTACTGCGTGCGCCAGCCGCCGGCAACAATGCATATATCGCGCCGAGGTCTCCCACGAGAAGATGGTGGAGCTGCGGAAGGGCTCCAAAGATCTCTTCCAGGCCCTGGAGCTGTTAAGAACGGCACCAAATGACACTGTCGCTGCATTATTGCAAGACTTGAGGACCAGAGATTCTGTCTCGGACTTCCTGCAATCTCTCGACTCGGCCATGGCGGCGACACCCTCACCGGTTAATTCTTTAGCCACAAGTCTTGCAGGCACTTCAGCCAACTCACCTGTAGAGCTGGACCTCAATATGCGTTACTCCAATGCGTTCCCTCGCCTGGACACCCTTGAAATCGCAGATGTTGATCTTCGCCTTCTGACGGTTCACAGGCAAAGTCCTGCATTATTAAATTCTCAAGCAATGGGACCATCATCACCTTACCTTACAATAGAATATCAAAACCGAAGCTCCGAGACGCCGACCAGCTCTGGATCTTTCTCATCACCAAGTGATGCGACAGGGGATTCACTACACCATGTCGATTCAAGACTGGAGCATCTCAGGATATGGCAATGGACTTCAGTGCCTATTCCGGATTCCTTAGCCGCGCAAGCTATATCTTTCTACCTTGTTAACGAACACCCTGTACTCGCATTCTTTGACGCCGATTTGTTTATTAGAGACTTGGTGGCCGGAGGAGGCCGTTTCTGTTCGCCACTCCTTGTCAGTTCATTACTTGCTTGGTGCTGCGTAAGTTGATGTTCCCTTCTCCTAGACACGACGTCATGTTGACAGAAATCAGGCCTCTTACTCACAGTTCGAGCCAATGGCGCAAACACTGTCCTTGAGTTTTCTCAATGAAGCCAAGCGACGATGGAGAGAGCAACAAGACTTCATCGCCATTACCACACTCTCCTCAGCGATGCTGCTGGTTCTGATTTGCAACCAGCACGGGCATGATCGAACAGGCCTTGTGTACCTAGACGCGAGCGTTGTCATTGGCCGTCGTCTCGGTCTTTTCCGTGATAATGATACGCCGATGTCTAGTATTGACAACGAAGACCATGAATTACAATCCGCCGCATCCTTTGCCGCTTGGGGGACGTTTGGATGGCATAGGTAAGCTTGGACTGGGTCCTGGATCAATTGCTTGTGCTGAGAGATTTTAGCTTGCATTCAATCAACTTTCGGGCCGAACATCGAATACGTTATCCACCATCTTTACCAATACCGGGAGATACTTCCGGTCCACCTCTCGCCGAATATATGGGAAGCACATTCACGTGGATTTCCAAATTCTGGCTTATCATACACAAAGCCTTTCGAGATGGCTATGCTAACTTTAGCCGCTTACCCATGTCCAATGCGAATCACATGTATCAGTTACTACTAGATTGGGCCAGTATCCTACCGGAAGACGCGAAAAGGAACGATACTTGTCCGCATCATGTTTTAATATTACAGTGCGTTAGATAGATCCTCCTGTGGAAGGGCACACTGACTCTTGAATAGCATTTGGTACCAATCAGCAATCATAGACATCTGGCGGCCTTTCTTGGAAATTGACCCAGATGGCACAGCGGGTGCTGCGTATGAGGCATCTGTACACCAGCTGAAGCGACTTGTATATCTATATCGAAAAAGGTTCGAGTCAACCAACCAGACCATGTTTATCACGCCTGGATTGCTATCTCTGATCAACGAAATATTTCGTAATCCAGGCACATCCGACGCCCAATTTTGGTTTATTCTTGCGGCTCGCGGGTGTCTGTCCATAGCCTTATGGTGCAGAGGACTTCGTGGCATTACCGAAGGTCTCATGACGATCGGTTCGCAAAGTGGTATCTTTGAACGCGCCGGCTGGGCCGACAACAGTATGGTTCAAGACATTCGAGCCACAACAAGGTTGTTGCTGCGTGATGGGACTTATAACAGTCTCTATCCAATCAATTTGGATTCTATCAGTGAGAACATAGAGGATATTGGTATGGAAGCTCTGGCCGGGGAGTTTCAGCGGTTGAACACGCAGCACGAGAGGACGACTGAAACGACGAGGGAGCCAGAGATCTGGAAGGGAGATCCTCGAGACTTGACCTTGACGCTTAGTGAAGCGACGGAAGCTGAGGAATATTTATGATAGTAGTAATACGTGATGGTTAATTGAGCACACGACTAATGATCAAGTAGTGGCGAGTTAGGTAATACCCACGCCTTAGGGCAGAGATAAACTGGATGGGCTGTATCAAATTATGTATAGAGATATTTATTAGAATAGACGCCATTCGGCCAGATCGGGGGAACTATGAAGATATTTGAGACGGCACTCCTACTAAGTCTATGTGATATTACTTCTGAGGCGGCGTAGACCAAATAGTATAAATGCGATCGTTGCGAGCGACGTCTTTTTAAGGTGACAAGGAGCATGATAAACCTGGGCGCTATCCGTAATATCCGGTACCCTCAAGCCAGCCATAGCCTTTGAGGCATCTGGTATGGTGTACGGAGCGCATTCTTCAACAGCACTAGCTTGGGTGAGATGGCCGAGTTGGTTATGGCGCCAGGTTAAGGTTAACCTTAACACCAATTTCCTGGTGGAGCAATCCTCCTGGGTTCGAGTCCCAGTCTCATCAATCTTTCGTTTTTGCTCTCTATCCGTAGAGGTCAGATATGTTTTTTGCAGTCTTTTAGATGTTCCGTACCACTCTGTGCAGGCCTTTACTTCCTGTCAAGTACTTGTTGTTCAGATAGCTGCGTTGACGATTGGACCAAGACAGCAATGAGTTGCACAGCCCTGAGTATTATTGACCAAGTCTACATACGATTGGCTGTAATCCCTGATAGAAACTCTAAGCTACCTTACTACAGTTCCTTTTTGGTTGCCTCAACCCCTACTGGCTTAAGGTATCTAAGCGAGGAAAGTAGACAACCTATTCGATAACGATGGAGCATCACAGCCCCTTATCTCAAGCGTCGAATGCCAAACCATATGAACACATCTCTACTCTATATCACATTAATAAGCTTGATACTATGAGAAGCCGATGACCTGAAGGGCGTCCAATCAAGAACCGCAGGATATATGTGTGGTGGCCGTATCAGTCGGGAACCAAAGCCGAGCCTGCAAGACAATGACCAATGAGAGCATGCTACTGCAATATGAACATCGCAGACTACCTCAGACCCGTGGAGAAAGTATCCCGCCTCCATATCACTGCCGCGTGCCATCCATCTTAGTATAAACCCGAGTTTTCGTATTATTAATGAGGATACATCAATAAGCGAATATTCGGGACATGGCCCGAGAACTAAGTTGGGTGAACTCCATGAACTCCTAGGAGTAATTGTGATGTCTGATTTCCATGAGCTGTAACGCCAAGGCGGGGGCTCTGTCACCTCGTAAAGTGAGCAGCATGTATAAAAGACTTAAGAGCCACCGATTCGACAACAATTATCTTCAACCAAACATCAGCACGCACCAAGTCAAGACACTTCTAAACCATTATTCTTTGCATCAAACATAACGCACTCACGATGTCAGCACTCAAGATCGCTCGCATTGACGTATTTCAAGTCGATTTGCCGTACTCGGGCGGCGTCTATCACCTTTCTGGCGGGCGAACTTATGAGAACTTCGACGGCACCATCGTCCGCATCACGACAGACAATGGAATTGAGGGCTATGGAGAAAGCACGCCTTTCGGATCTACTTTCATCGCTTCTCATGCTCTCGGCGTCAGGGCTGGTATCGCTGAGATTGCTCCTCATCTGATTGGACTGGATCCCAGGAATGTCGATCGGATCAATGATGCAATGGACGCCGCTTTGATCGGGCATTTGCACGCGAAGACAGCCATCGATGTGGCATGCTGGGATATTTTTGGCAAGTCCGTTGGCCTCCCAGTGTGTCAACTACTCGGTGGCAGTACCGGCGCGAAGCTACCCCTGCTTACTTCTCTCCCTGTGGCCGACGCCGAAAACACTCGCAGATTGGTCTCTGAAGCAAGGGCAGCGGGTTACAGCGGATTCTCGGTCAAGATCGGAGAGAACCCAGTCTCTGATGCAGCTCGCGTTGTGGCTGCTCTGGCTGAAAAGAAGGAAACTGAATTCTTTTCAATCGATGCCAATAGCTCAATGACGGTGGAAACTACGCTTAGAATGATGCGACTACTTCCAGCCGGATTGGACTTTATCCTCGAGGCACCTTGCGCCACCCACAGAGAGACCGTAGCTCTGCGAAAACGGACCGACGTCGCTATCCTCTCCGATGAGTTATTGACGGATGAATTTTCGGCGGTGCAGCTTGTTGCTGATGATGCAGCCGAGGGCATCAATCTCAAGATCTCGAAAGTCGGCGGTCTCACTCGAGCTCGACGTATCCGCGACATCGCTCTAGCTGCGGGCTACACGATTGTCACTCAGGAAACATGCGGTTCTGATATTGCGTTTGCAGCCATTGTTCACCTGGCACAGACGATCCCTGAACGACACCTTCGTCCTATTCTTGAAAGCCGTGCAATGCACAAGCCTAAGACGGCAGATGGCGATTTCGAGGTACATGGAGGCTTTGTACGAGCACCGAATGCGCCGGGTTTGGGTATCAAGCCCCGATTGGATGTGTTGGGAGAACCAGTTGCCACCTATCAATAGATTAAATTAGCTAAAGCTCGCAGATTTTAATCAGGTTTACTTACTTTCGATACTTTCATAACTTTTATCTCCATGAGCAGTATGCGACCAAAATCTTCATTTAGGATGTGACTTGACCGGGTTGAAACAAAGTATGAATTGCCTTAAAGCGTCTATAATTTTCCATCTATTGGGGGTATCTAATCTATGCATTTACATCATGAGGCCAAAAACGGCCACGGCGAAAAAGACGACTGGAGAACTCAGAATTGCGGGTATCCTGTGTGTGGCTAATGAAGAAGGTATCGATGAAGGCACTGTTGAAGAGCTGCTCGCGTCGCTTAGATATGTCTTCTGTTCCGGCGTCGCTTCGTAGTAGTCGTCGTTATATGTCGAGTTCAGGGAAATCGCGCCCACAACCTCGTCCGATTCAAGGCGAATATGCGTATCGACTTCGTGGTTTCGGAGGCCTTCTTGCGTGACGATAATCTGACGACCGCCTCGGATGTGATCACCATAGCCGCCATATCCAGTGTGTTGACCGTAACACAAGTTGATACCGTTACCGGTAATATCCATATCACCAACTTGAGAATCCCACTTGTAGCACCATGAATTATCATGATCATGTCCAGAAAAGACACCGATGACGCCCGGCGTCCCGATAAGAGCACGCATCAAAGGCAAATCCTGGTTTCCGTATTCGCAGCCCCTGTCATCGTCATCATCCTCGGCGCACCATCCTGCTCCCTGTTGTATAACAGTTTCGTCGTTGATTCCAGGCTGGTTGTTCTCGTTGATACCGGCCTCCTGCTGAAGTTGGAGAGATGCATAGAGGGGAATGTGGGCAAAAGCAAGCGATGGAATTTCTCTGCCATACTCTTCGACAAGGTCCGCGTTGGTTTTATTAAACCACTCCACGACATCCGTATGCACCCAGTTTGGTAAAGACCCGCCCTGGTAGTAAAAGCCGCCACGGCTATCGAAGAACCAAAGGATGAGTTCAGGTGTGCAATTTTGACTACAATTCGACGCGAATACCGGGAGATAATAGTTGGTAGTTCCGACGTCTTCTCCAGGGACCATCGAGTCTGTGCGAGCTCCGGGCCACATCTGCTCACGTTCCAAGATGCCACTGCCGTTGATGTTGCGATTATGATCGTGGTTTCCGTACGTTGATGCCCAAGTCAAATTTCGATCAACCATTGGAGCGACGATTTGATCCACGTAGTGCGTGCTGTTTGAAATGAATGTTGATTCGCCGTTGATGAGGTCTCCGTTGATGACAACTAGGTCAGGTGATTCTGCGTCGAGAACATCCGACATGACCTTTGCCGTCCTGGCGTCTTTCTCTGGGCCTATCGTTGAAGCATCTGCACCTTCGTTAGTAACCGACGACATATCTTCTGATTTTGGTGACATACCTTGTGCAAAGTGAAGATCTGAAAAGACACATATTTGGAATGTGCCACCTGAGTTGAATCGCAGAGGGTCGAGATCGCTGTTGTTCACGTCCGCACGGGGAGCGATTGCTTGCAGCGATTGTCTCGCAAAGAGGCTGGCGAAAGCAAGTACCCTCAGCATGGTCAAGGAAATAGCTTGCGACTATTGAAACGGTCCGGCGTATCAATTGGCTTTTTAGACCTGCCCGGTTCGCTGTGGTTGAGACTGTCCTGAGCCTATGACGCCGATGGCCTGAAGATATACTCTCCCAAGAAGAGGAGGCATGGTAGCTTTTGAATAGAGACGAAACTACGTAGGTATGAGGAGAATCGCTTGACTATGACGCGTTGAAGACTATCGCCAAGATAGAAGGGTGGGGAGTACAAGCTCGCATGCGTTGTACGGAGCAAGAGTGATTTCGGCGTCCGTGGGATGAATTACGCGGTCACTCGCAAATGATTCGTCCCCGTCATTAAAGTCGGGCTTGGAAACTTAAAAGTCCAACCTTAGATCCCTTGGCGCTTGGCAAAAGCGGGCGTGGCTCAGCGTGGAAGCCTTATTCGGCCAATCGAAGCCCTGGACTATGATGGACAAAGGATTACAAAGGCTTGGCATTCTGTCGGAATTGTGAAATTGATTACCTTAAGTCCGACATCTGTGCACTGTTGGTCGTTATCGGAATTAGACCAGTAATCTTTATCCGGAGAGTCGCGTGATCACCCACCTTTTCCAATCTTTAGACATTCTACGTAGTAAAAAGTTGCCCTAGAGAACCAGGGCTCGCTTCTGGTATCAATTGCTTCTAGGAGATGGCCGATAATGGCTTCGGTGCTTCTCAAAACTCTGTATTAACAGGACCCTGATCCCAGGCAAAACTGGGCCATTTCAATTTTATTGCTCGTAGCACGGGAATTGATGACCGGATTTAACAATGAAGCTTATCGCGAAAAGCCGACCACGACTGCCGTGGCTTGGGCCTCCTCCGATCCGGATGACATCGATGCCAAGACATGCCAGTTATCACCAACATCTCGCTCTGTAACACGCTGAGTAAGATGTTGCGCGGCTCCATGGCTGAGTCTTCAAATTGCATGAATGGCTTGAGAATAAAACGTACATGTTCATTATCAATCTGAGGCCCTTGATCCTGGGTCACACTTCACCGTTACATTGCTAGCATGACTTGTCGGATGGGCTAACGGGCGACAAGGATCGGGAATTCGTTAATCATCGCCGAGCCACGCTATTGACATACTACACTCAGAGCGGGCTTACAACCGAATATCCTTTGAAGGTTATTACTCGTATAAGGTGGCAAGAGATTGGTATACGCAATCGCCGGCTGTGCCTCAATTCCCCAAGTACCGGTAAATGCACCATGCAAGATCAACAGGCCCAAGCTAGCAACTGCCACTGTGGCGCTGCTGCATGACCTCATTAAAGCTGATTAGTGGCACGTAGATTGCCAATAGAACAATCTCCTCATCAGGAACCCAAACTCTAACGAAAAAACCACAAATTATGATTGGACAATTCTCAATCGAAAGCTGTAAGTCGTGGAATGTCGAATGTTCGACAGCCTCATTGTTCCTAGCGAGCAAATTGTTGGTGTGTCCAGGCCCATCGTGAAAAAGTGAGAGCGGAGAAAATGAGTGAATGTGAAATGCAAACAAAGCCATGGTATTATTCCTACAAAAGCCAATTCATTACTATTATCATTCATATCCTTCCCGTGCCACATTCAGTCATTTCTGTCATGCGAAATAATCATTCACGCTTGTCGTCATCTTGATCATCCCCCCCTTCAATATCGTATGGGAATAACCACCCATTCTCCTCGTCATACTCTTCTTTAAATGTGTCGCCATGGAGAACCTCATATCTCTCCATATCATACTCGTCATCGCCTGCATTTCCGCTCATGATGTTACTAATCTTGTGAGCAATGTCACGTCCTTCGGTATAGGCACCGTGCAAGAAGCCAAAGAATTCGGCCGAGTTAGCCTCTCCAGCGAACCAAAGACGCTCGACGTTAGCGCGCATGTTTTGGTGCTTTTCAAGTGTCATTCCTACAGGCCAATTGCTGTAAGATCCATACGCCCAGCTGTGTCTTGTTAGTCTATGTGGAGCCTGCGTTATCGGGTCTTGTTTGACTTACGGTTCAGTGCTCCAACGGGGATAAGCAAAGGCTGTTGGCTTGGGGACCTTCTTATCCGGGAACATAGATTGCAGAACTTCGAGGATCTGTTCCTCTGTCTCTTCGTCTGTCTGGCGTTCCACGCGCCATGCCTGTTGGCCAGTAACAGTGCCGAAGAGGATGTTAGACCCCTCAGCGAACCCCTTGGCATTGAGCGACTGGAAGAGGGGGAAGCGGCCACGCTCCAGTGGGTCGGCATACAAGAAGAACTGAGTCTCATCGTCCCAGAACGACTCATTGAACTGCATGAAGATCTTGGTATATGTGCCCATGGCAAACTGATCAATCGCACTCTGCTTCCAGCCTGGTAGCTCAGGCTGGAAGTCAATAGTACCGCTTTGTAGCACGCCCAGCGAAAAGGTGCAGATAGCATATTCGGCCACGAAACAGTCGCCGTCCTTGGTCGTAATCGTCACGCCATCCTTGCCATACTTGATGCTCTCAACCGTGGTACTAAGTCGAAGTCGATCATCACCTTCCTTGAGAAACTCCTTTGCTTCCCCTTGGATGAAGGTGCTAAACCCACGCTGGTCGATGACAAGGTTGCTA
Organism: Fusarium sp. MBC 119; assembly: GCA_030411635.1. Lineage (NCBI taxonomy): Eukaryota > Fungi > Ascomycota > Sordariomycetes > Hypocreales > Nectriaceae > Fusarium > Fusarium sp. MBC 119. The sequence goes on from JAPERM010000168.1 coordinate 90,578, forward strand.
ACATCGCTGAAGTAGCCAAAAGTGGCGTTACCACCAGCTATACCAAACTGGAGACCGCTCTCGTCAGGGGTCCAAGCAGACTCGAAGTCCCAGCCCCACCAGTCGGCTGCTTGAGCGTGCATATCGTCCTTTTCAGGTCGCCATCCTGCTGTACGCAGAGCGGCACGAACCGAAGTGTCTTGTAGATTATCCAGCATCATAAGACCAGCTTCAGCACTGGCTTTGTCGCTGGCATTCTGGAACTCTTTAATCTTGTCACTCCAATCTGTGGCTCCATTGTGATCAAAGGTCTTGAAGTTTTCGTAGTCAGACTCGGTTGACTTAAGATCGTACTTCTCAGCCAGCGCCCAGATAGGATTCTCGTGTGTGTCTTTTGACCCAATGCCCTCGACCCAGTTGGCGCCAAACTCGACAACGTAGGGCTGGCCTGTGGCATTCCTGCCAAACGAGTGTTTTCGCAGACGGCCACCAATGTAGTCGTTGTGCTCGATGATAATAAACTCTTCAATACCTGACTTTGTCAGATTCTGGGCTGCCGCAATACCTGCGACACCGGCTCCGAGGATAGCGACTTTGGTTTTTGTGCAAGAGCCTTTCTTGTCACGGGGCAGGACTGCAGATTGGACTGTGCAGGTGAAGGCTGTGAGGACAGCTAAGAGCTGTGTGGGCGAGTGTCTCATGGTGAATGATTTCTATTCTGAACGAGAGGAAAAAATATGGACTTAAGAAGTCTCAATATGTACGAACTGATGAATGAAGTTACTTGTGAAGAACAAAGACCTCTACTAAAGCACAGGGGGTTGGACTCTTTATGTATTATGCTTATTACTTAGCGACACCGGTCGATACATTCGGTCTTCTAATCTAGAGTACATACTTTCTCATAGTAATAACAATTTTAAAGGTGTCAATTGGCCAGGCGATCATATCAATCGCACTGCATGTCTCGGGGCCAGTGTCTTGGCATCTCGTACCGCTCAGCAACGGGACCAGGAAATATGGGTATGTTGAAACAAGTGATAGTATCTCTCCCTTGAGTTGACAAGGCCTTCTGACTTACCGTCCCAACTATCATTCATAAACAAAAACAAGAGTCTTGCACTAAGGGTTGTGGCAGTAGAACTTAGCCTGGTTTATCACGCATTGGAGTCGTTGTGGATCAGCAACGCCAAAAGTAGAACTAAATAAATTACAACCCATTTTCACGTTCTTCTTTCTTGCTAATCATTTCCCGTAGTAGCGACAGGGTCGGCTGGACAATATACTCCCTTGAGTTCCAAATTAGACCCATGTCTCGAATCTGGTGGCTGGCTGAAAGGCTGAGTCGCCTCATATGCGACCTTAATTTAACCATGTCACAATTTGACAATCCGATTGCTTCGGGTACGTGTTTTCAGTTGCCATGTCTCAAAAGGTGTCAGAAGACCCCTCACTGTCTCTCTTAACTTCTGTCCCGGGCTACTGACCGGCAACTCCCCACAATCGTCCCATAGGATAAGGCGGCCTTGCAATGTGGGTACGATGGATGATGTCTAAGAAGCTGAGCCATGTGATAGCAAAGCCTTACGCATATTATCACGCATCTTGTAACTTGTTGGGAATATTAGAGGCTGAACACTGAACAGCTATGCAATTTCGGGAGTCGAACATTGTCTCAGAGTTACGTTCCATGACAATAGTGTCTATAATAACAAGTCTCTTCATTCATGTTCCGGGCCTTCGAACACGTAGGTTGAATTGCTGGACGACGGCTATAGTGAGTGCTTCCCAGAAGGATCTCAATAGTCATCCTGTTGGACCCCATGTGCGCAATAGACTTGTCAATATACACTAGTAATACAGCGTCTTCGTTTCTGCTGTCTATGGTTTTTTCTCTTCTTCATTCTTTGGCTTCCTCATTGTTCCCACTATATGGAAGAAGAGCTGTCGACAGTGTTAGTACAAGGGCTGTGTTTCTAGTCGAGAAGGTAAACCAACCTCGGGCTTCACTGGAACTCCGGCCTTTGCCATTTCCTCTGTTAACTGCAGTTGATCATTAGCTTAACCCTCCATGCTTCACATAGAATGATTTACCGTCTGCATCACTTCTCGAAAGTCGGGATCTTCCATAAGCATCATAGAATCTTCCTTATCCGGTTGCCTGTGGACATTAACGCCTATGCCACACAGGTTAAATACAGATGCGATGCAAATTGAGATGCGCTACTATACCATGTTTCTTGAGGATATCGCCCAACCTAGCTACGCACGCAATGAGACGAGGATGGCGGGAAAATTGCTGTATCCATTCCTGCATTTCGGGGTCACCGAAGGTCCTCTCGAAAGACCATAATGGGCCAGTAGCAAGGCGGCGAGGTGTCGCGTGGAACTGGCGCGTTATTACGCGCGTAAGCGAAGGTGCCGCAAGGAGTCTTCGTGCAGCAAACATGACGGGTACTGTTGTTGATGATGCTGGTTAAGCAGAGTTCAAATTTTGGAGCGTCGCCAAATGACATCAGGGATGACAGGAATATAGTGGAGCCTGTGAAGTTTGTCAGCAACTTGTCTTATCTTATCGCCCCTTATCGGTGATATGATAAGGTGGCTACCCTGCACGTTGGTCAAAGAATGAGAAGCACACCTAATTCACGTTGCAGCTAAGTTAATAGATCATACGATTATTTTATTGATAGAAATCTAATAGTGAATTTGGGACCAAAAACTCACTACTATACAATAGCAGCCAATGATATATGGCGTTGCTGCTCTTCTTCAACCACGGCGTAGTTTGATGCGACCGACGTGCTCTCGTGTTGGTGAGACGTTTTTGGTTCGTCAAATGCCCGATGCATCTGCTGCATAGTTTACCTACACATCGACTCCCCTTCCTCCAACCCATTTCATGAGTTATTAGGCCATGTCTGTAATCGAACATGGTCGTTTTCCTCCACCTGCCCCCTCCACTTCGTTCCCGTCCCTTTCCGAACAAGACGTCCCGGATGAACAACCAAGAACAAAAGCATGACCAAAAACATCAGGGTTGCGTCGAACAAGTAGATGAATACCTCGTGAGAGATGACATATCCTCCCTCCCCCTCAAGATACTCGACTGCGCGAACAATGCTTCGTACAATCATAATCACAGTAACGGCTTCGATAACTCTGAAGTATCGTCGCCACCGAACCATGGACGAGTCCAAGAAAGGCCCGGTTTCCTGTCGGATTCGAATAAAGATGTATATAGACGTCAGGATGAAGATGCTTAAGGCGGCGAGTTGCGTTACTAAGCCCGCGATAAGAATGATCCGACCCTTCTTGATGCTGTCTGGGTCGCCAGAAGCAGGTATAATAGCACCGATGAACTGACTGGCGATGCATCCAATATCGATGAGAACATATAGCTTAGTCATCCAGCGGAGGCTGATGAAAGAGAGATGTTCAGAGTCCAGCGCCGCCGCGACTCGCCGGAGGCTCATGTAAATCGTCGCAGCCAGGAAGGGCGTTCCAGCAAGGAGAAGGACATTTTGCTGTACAAAGGGACCAGCCGTATTCGGATCGTCGTGAGACCGGAATCTACCGTAGTAACCAAAGATTTCGCCTATTGTAGGGTGTTAAAGCATGAACCTGTTACGAAGAGGGACTGGCTTACAGATGCCACCAAGAATGAATGGAATGAAGAACCACGCTCGAAGGATGAAGATGAAGACCAAGTGAGCAAAAGTCGTTAAACTAAAAAGGACAACAAAGGAGAGTGCCGCGGGCTTGTTGGGAAGGTATTCATAGAACACAATTTGAGTTCCGTCGTCAAGCACAGGTCCAAATGGCCCAGTCTCGTTCATGTTGTCGATACGAAACAAGTCTGAAAGAGGTCTAGTGTGGTCCGGCTGGATGGTAAATTGAGGTCGGATTCGGCATAGAACTTGGAAGAGAATGGGCAAGTCCTGTGCCACTAGACAAAAGAGAGATCGAAGAATAGAAAATGCATGTCAAATGAAAACATTGAATGGTGGGAATGACAATTCTATACCTCTGGTGAAGGGTTGTGGAGCATTGTTTTTCGCATTCTGAATGCGAATATTATGGCGCTAGTCTTGTTCGTCCTTTGGCTAATCCACCGAAGTGACGCGGTCGGTGGAAACTGGCTCGGTTTAAGAACTGTTTAAGGATACTGAAACGAGTTAAAACGAACTTAACGATCCCGGGTCATGTAAAATCTATTCATATCTCGGTTCAAGGCGCTTGATGGGGAATTTCATAGTGGAAAGATGGTGAAAAGCCACCTCCTGGTCGAGCAACAAAAAACTGCGAGACGCATCGCTTCCCCATGGCCAGTCGATGGACCCTTTGCTACAATACTTTAGCCACCTATCACACGCCGGTTAGTGACCAATTCTAAGGTGTTTAGTTTCGACAAAGCTTTGGAATATATTACAGGGGAAGTTTATGCGTTAGTCATTCAGTGACAGCACACGATCTCAAATCTTCCATGTCTCTCTCGGGCAGTCCTATCTTATCTTATCTTTTCAGGCGCTCTCTTATCAGCACGTGAGATGATAGTGGGCAACATTGATTTCGGCCTGAGGCATCTACAGAACACTAGCGGAGTTTCTCTTTTTCCGTCGTTAACCGATATTCAGGCGCAAAGCAAAAGTAAAGGGTGTGAACCGAGGGCGGAGGCTTACGGGGAAGTCACACACAATGGGCTTTAGGGTGTAGGTAATGATGGTGAGGACGGATGTTGGCTGAACCAGCAAAAAAGAGATGCCTCGCTA
>JAPERM010000169.1:0-40865 GCA_030411635.1 Fusarium sp. MBC 119
ATATAACTTAGATAGTAATATTAATAGACTTATAATAAAAATTAAAAAAGAAATTAAAAAAGCTAGAGAAACTAAAAAGATTAATATAGCTAGAAAGATTAAAGCGGCTATAAAGGGCCGAATAATAAGTTAAAGAGCGACTTATAGGACTATACTTATATTATTAGAAAGGTTAATCTATTAAATAGCATAAGTTAATCTATCGAAGGTTTCAGGGAAATTCGCAAGGTTTAAGGGGGATCATAAGTTAATAATACACAAGGTTTATAACATAGTAGCTTGAACGCAATGCTACTAAAGCCACAGCAGTTGTTTTTTGCCATTCTGTCTGGTGTCAAGCTCTAGGCTACATCCGGTATCCATCGAAAGGCGCTACCGATTTACGATGACGATGCCAGAAACTTCATCCTGAGCTCCTTTGAAGGGTTTGTCGAGACAGTTGGCCCTACCAAGAAGGCAAGGGTCCAATTCATCCATGAGTCAGTTCGTGACTCATGGATGTTAGGATATAGCTCCCCTTCTTGCTTTTACCTTAACCCTAAGTCCTCTCTATTTAATTTTAATAAGCTAAAGTTTAAAGCAATTGTTTAAGACTAGCAGTTTAGCCTAAGCTTTGAATAAACCATGATTTAAAAGTTTGTAATAATTTATATTTTGGTAAATTAACTAGTATTACTGTTAAATTCCATTGTAGCGGGAATCAAACCTTCAAACTCAGTCCAGGAAGCTAGCTGAGGTGAAGCTATAAGAATATCAGCTGGCAGCTGGACATCATCTTGCCAAAGTGATCCGTTTCCTGTTGGGTGCCACAAGTCAAGAAAATTACCTATGGAGCCGGGCGATGGCAGTGGTTGAGAGACCTGGCTGTTTTGCGAAGCATTTATTGCAGAAGCCTGACCATAGAAGCCGGAAGAACTAGGACATGAACTACTATCTGGCTGGTTTCTGCTCATGGGAGTGGAAGGCAATTGCAACATGGGGACATTAATGTCAGTCGCCCGTAACACTTTCTCCAAAAACTGGAAAGCGTGGTCCGCAGATGCGTAGGTATCCCGAAGCCGATGCAAAATGTGGATGCATTGATAGAAGCGGCCGATGCTCATATTCCGGACCTCTTCATTCGAAGAGCGGATCTCAAGGAGATGGATGAGCGCGGCTGAGAGAAACGCTGGGACACTACTTGTTGATAAGAAGCGGAGTTGATTGTTGGCTTCTAAAGTAAACGCAAGTTTGTTCATAGCAATGGCGGCCTCGGTAACCTTCTTCTTCGATTCTTTCCTGGTTGAATCAGATTCAGTATAGGCTCCAGAGCAGAAGGCCGATGGTCTGTGCAATACACCCACTGCAGTAAGGTATATCATGTGAAGTAAGGATTGATGTAATTGGATGATGCGATCAGCAGTTTGAGGATTCCGATCGGAGACTGGCGTGTATCTAGATCGAGAGTCCTGATTTCGAACCCATCCCGCAAGCTCGTCGTCACACTTGACTAGATCCCGACTTTGCTGCTCAGACCTTTTGGGAATTACACTGAGATGCGAAGGGTACTCAGACCGACCAGCCTGACTACCGCCGATCGTATATTGGGAGTGAAGAATGCGGCCGAGACAAACGGCCAGCTTTGACAAGTCAATGCACAAAGCAGCTACAGCAACGCGAGCCTCTGGGTTGTAAAGAGTCATCCTCGATTTTCCAAGAACTCCGAGCACCGCATCAGATGCCGGGCTGAGGTTAAAGTCATCCACACTTAGTAGAGGGACATCGAAATCGTCGTCTCGAATCCTGGACGGGCGGCGGACTCCAAGCGCCAGAAGTCGGTCCCGAAGTACGCACGACCACCAGATTCGTTTTCGTAAACGCTTCTCCTGTGACGATAGAGGCAATTCATGCTGATTACGGTGCAGACCACAGACCTGGGCAAGTGTGAGGGCGATACCCATCCAGTACCACGTGTCCTTTTCGTCAGTGGGATTGTCGTACCAGTATGTCATGAGCAATAAGGATTGCACCAGCACTAGCCGATCAGTTTCGCAATCGAGGCCGTAGAGTAGACGGACACGGTTGAAAAATACTTTACGTGCGACCTTCCTGCTGCTATAGCCCTTGGACTGCAGCAAACCGACGTCGACAAATGCAATGCTAGCGAACATGACAGCCTGAAAAAGTAGAAGGCTGACTGACTGGGGACGAGGCTCCAGCACTGAATCTAAGAAAGCGTGAAGGTCCACAGCTGGCATGAAAGGGTGAACAATCTCGGCATAAGCACGCAGCAACTCGTTTCGCAAAGCATCATCAGGAATGTTCAGCGCATCTTTGTTGGCAAGATATTCCAGATCACAGGGGGTGATTCGCGACGGTAGAGGCCGAATGAAGACCGGCAAGCGCGTGTCGCGTCTTGTGGGCGGTTGCTCCTGGGTACTCCCCGTAGATAGATCCATCGCTGGGTTGAAACCGTTGCCCTGGTGTTGATGAGATGGTGATGGGAGTAACTCGTGGGGGTGAAGGTTACTGGCTTCTCGAGATTGCAGGTTTGCGTGTTGCTCTGAATCATCTGGTCAGCTATGCTGTACTTTGTGGGATCAGGAAAGCTTCAAAAAGTTGGAAAGATTTACCTTCAAAAGAGAGTGAAACTAGGTACTCGTCTGCGTGGGCCGGAGGTGATGGAATTTGGCTGCCAGGGCAACCCGGAGGCTCCGGGTTTGGTGGAGAAGGACCGTGGTTAGGTAAAGATGGAAACGAAGGTGATAGAACAGGAGGGTCATCGATAGTGGTGTCAGCGGCGGTAATAGTAGCAGAAGCAGCGGCGTTGGCGGAGCTGGTCGTGGTAGTGGCTGGGCGCCGTCCTCGATTTGACTCTGTCACGACGCAGTCGACCCCATCTAGTCGACAGTTCGTGCAAGGCACGCCACGACCGACCACGTCGCAGCGGACCTTGCGGTTACGGCACGATAGGCAGGCTCTAGATGCTCGGCGCTTAGATGCGCGCTCCTGGGCACAATCATCCCAAGACGGTCGCTTCTGACCTCGACCCTCGCTTGCCTCATCGTCGCCGCCGCCGCTCGCGGTGGGGCTTGGAGTTGGACGATTCATGGTATGATATTGCAAAATGCGGAAAGGCGAAGTAACTCGGCAAGTGACACGCAGCTTATGAGCGATGTGTGCAATGTGGTGAGTAGCACGCCGAACTAGGTGTTTTCCCGTTTGCTTTTGTGAGGATTAAGGGCAGAAACAATTGAATGAAGCCGGCCCAGTGGAGCTGACCAAGTTTCTGAGTTTCCTGGAGAGCGGGGAAGGCCAGACTGACCCAAAGACTACTCCGCAATTACGATTTCTCCGGATTAGCAGGGATAGCCGCGGATCCAGTTCCAGGAGAGCTGTGGAGTTCATCCTCATCCAGGCTAGAGCTGAGATGCTCGACCACAGTCACATGATATAGATTGTCTATATGGTAATAGAATATCAATGCATTCTATCTATTAGCAGTGACTGTAGTGGCAGCAGCGGACTGCTTCTACTTGCGTTTGAGGTCAATCTCGCAGGCATCTTAAGTAGCCCTCACCCTGCAAGCGCCAATCTGCTCATCCTTCGGTTTGGAAACAGCCAAGGAACAACCCAATTTTCCAAAATGTAGCGATCTGACTTTGACGTCCGGAGATTTAGGCATCACAAGGTAAATCATGGGCATCCTTTCTGAATTGATACGTAACTGCAGTGGCAAAGGAAGTAATTAATCTATTTCAATGTTTGAACAGCACCCACTCGGCATCACGCCATCACACCCCCCTCGACTCTTGCTTCGTAGTTTCTGCTCCGCATGAGTTGAAGCCTCTCTCTTGTGTCTCACATCTGATGGACCCAGAGAGCAGGGTTTTCAGAGCACGTATCTGTAGAGAGGAGATTTATCGCCTAGTTCTAGCAACTCCTCTGTCGTCAATCGTCAGTGCATGTTTGCCTTCTAGGCCCACATCGGGACATCAGCCGGGGAATTTTCTTACGCTCAGTATAACGCGACCTAGCCTCAGCTACCGAAATGGCATCTCTCTTTGCATTTTCCCGCATGTATGCAAACCGCAGGACGAGGGTGCTGAAGATTGCGAGCGCAAGACACGCACAGGACACGCCAAAGCCTGTGCCATAGTGCGGGGCTTCTGAGGCCATGTAAATGTTGGAGCCGATCATTCCACCCAAATTACCCATCATGATGTTGATAGCAATACCGCTTGCACGTTTCCACGTAGGCGAGAGATTATTCGATATCCAAGACACCAGAGAAATAACCGCTGGATACATTCCCGCTGGCAGCAGAAATAGAAAGGCATACGTCAAGCCTGGGTATCTCGGGTGAGGTATTGCCAGCAGTCCGATGGTACCTACCAAGGAGACGGCATACGGGCCGGCAACAAAAGGCCACCGTTTCTGGCAGCGATCAGCAACACGAGAAAGAATCAGAGTTGCCGCCATCCCAACTGCGTAGATAGGAACCGTCAACAGCTGCGCCTGAGCAGATGAGTAGCCAAGCTGATTGATGATAGTAGGCGCCGTGAAAATAAATCCGTAGATAGGAACGCTAGTAGACCAACATAAGTATGAGAACCTGAAGGGCCAAAGACGTCTGTTTCAAGATACGTACGTGTTTCCCCAGTAAACGAAGACGGTAAACCAAATCTTCCAGTCAGCGAAGGTCGATCGTAAGTACTTCCATTTGAAACTCTCCCTAGTCTGGACTCTTCCAGATGAGGTACCTGAGTCCCGCTCGAGTCGTGCCTTGATGAATGCTTTTTCTTCAGGAGTAAGAAAAGATGCCGTGCTTGGCGAATCCGGCAGTGTCCAGGGAAGTGACATGCCAACAAGGCAGGTGATGATGCCTTCGATGATAAAGATCCACCGCCACCCTTTCAGGCCTCCGATTCCATCCATCTTTTCTAATGCGAAAGCCAAAAGACCCGAGAAAGCACCACTCAAGGATGCTGCTGAGAAGAACATTGCGAGGCGCCACTGCAGCTCGAATCTGCAATACCACTCACCGACAAGATAGCTAGCTGCTGGGAAGAAGCCGGCTTCAAAGGTACCAAGAATGATGCGCGCTGCCATTAGTGAGTGATAGCCTGTAGCAAACCCCGAGCCTATGACGACCTTTGTTTCTCAGATTAGTCAAGCGAAAACAAATCACACAAACACCAAGCAAAGACGGATACATACCGCTCCCCATGAAGTCACCAGGAAAGAGATCCACAAGGAGGGTCTCATAAGCTTCAACACAATGTTGCTTGGTAGTTCAAATAAAGCGTAAGGAATGAAGAAGAGCTTCGCAAAGTTAGCGGGAGCAGGTTAATAACCCCGATGCCCCAAGTCTGCAAGACTCAGAGGGACAACATGTAAGACATACTGTTAATACAAGATTGTACTGTTTGTCCGTGAGACCAAGATCCTCGTTCATGCCCGCCACTTTGGCATTGCCGATGTTTCCCCGATCCAGGTATGAGAGGAGGTAAAGCAACGTGAGTATGGGAATGAGTTTCCAATCGATCTTACGCAGGACTCTACAAGTGTATTTGTCATCATACTCCGGGCCGTGAGCTGGACCAAAGCCATCTCGCCGCTCGGAATTGTCATCGACAGTTTCAACATGTCTCTCGCAGTGCTTCTCGGGCGTATTTTCATCCATCATTTGGCAATTTATCTTGTCTCATCACAAGAAAACGGTTTTTGGTTTGAGATTGGAGGCAAAGAAATAATTATGATGGGCCTTCTTATAACAAAATTTGCCCTCGATTGAACTGACCCAAGATGTTGTTGCTTTCCGTCGAAATTTGCCACCCTAAGTCTGGAAGTACCCCGAGGTTACCTTAAGCTGTAAGCCACATATCCCAGGGTCTTTACCCCATGGGGAAGTGAAAGTCTATTTTATGAACCATAGGAAGACAAGCTGAGTGTGGGGTAGCCCATGATAATCGTCAAATATGTTCATGTTTTACCTGGTTTACAGATAGCTACATTACTTTTGTAAATTATGGGATTTGACTTCGAAATGTACTACCAGCTATTTATTATCCTTTATACCACGTGATGTCTTAAATTTCCTACGTGCACTGGAATCTACACCTTTGAATGAGTTGAAGTTCGTCCAGAAATTGAATTTTGAAAAGTTCGACCGTTTGCCAGTCCACACTCTGCTCCCAAGCCATTATTTCATCAAGCTTCAAAGCCATGCTGTAAGGGCTTACGTGAATGTGGGATGGAATTCCCCGAAAGACTTCTTGTGTAAGGACACCCGGACCTCGGCTATGTTGGGTGGAAAGAAGTGGGCATGGATACCCGCCCTCGGTGAGTTTGGCCAAACTCTATTTGATATTTAGATAGTAGAATTCTATGCGTTACTATATGCTCTCTAATTGGAATCACACATGGCTGCTTGAATTGAAGTTTACTTCGTTGTTTTCAACCATTGTTTTCTTCACAACACCCAACAGTCACGCCGCGCCAGTATTCATTACGACATGCCTTCACGAGAAGACCAAGCTAGCAACGGGGTTCACCCAACAGAGCTTGATGTTCTTATCATCGGAGCAGGCTTCGGCGGATGCTACAGCCTGCACAAGCTTCGTAAGCTAGGGCTAAACGTCCATGTCTTTGAGGCAGGTTCATACTTGGGAGGAGTTTGGCACTGGAATACCTATCCTGGGGCCCGCGTTGACTCCGAAATACCGTATTATCAGTTCTCGTTGCCCGAGGTTTGGCGAAAGTGGAATTGGTCTGAAAGATTCCCGAGCGGTGAAGAGCTGAAGGCATACTTCAAGCATGTCGATGATGTTCTGGATCTCTCTCGAGATATCACCTACTCCGCCACTGTTATCGAGGTAGATTATGACGAAGCTGCTGGGAAATGGACCGTGGTTACTGCAGAAGGACACAAAGTATTGTGCAAGTACCTTATTTGTGCGACTGGTAGCTCGTTTAAACCTCACTATCCCGACTTCAAAGACATGGATAAGTTCCAAGGCCAGCTCATTCACTCGACTCGCTGGCCCGCCAATTCCAACATGAAGGGGAAACGTGTCGCAATTGTCGGGTCAGGTGCAACAGCCATTCAGTGCACCCAGGAAATCGCGAAACAGGCCAATCACTTGACGGTGTACATCCGGACAGCCAGCATTTCTCTTCCCATGTTCCAGCGCCCGTTAGGAGACTTGGAGCAGCAAATCAACAAATCAACTTACAGACAAATGTTTTCGAACTGTCGAAATTCCTGGTCCGGCCTTGGCTATGATATTCAGCCAGGATCTGTTTTCGAATTGGATGATAAAGAGCGGGAAGAACTCTGGGAAGAGTTATGGAACCGTGGCGGTTTTAACTTTAACCAGGCCAACTACCGCGACTTCTTACGGGACGAAAAGGCTAACAAATTGATGTATGAGTTCTGGGCCAAGAAGACACGTCCCAGGATCAACAACCCTGCCAAATCTTCTTTGTTGGTGCCTAAGACCGCGCCATTCGCATTTGGTACTAAACGGAGTAGTCTAGAGCAAGACTATTATGAGTGCCTTGATCAGGATAATGTGGATATTGTCGATTTGAAGGCAAATGCTATAGATTGCTTCACAACACATGGTGTTCGAACCAAGGATGGAGAGGAACGTCCGTTTGACGTGGTCGTAATGGCGACTGGTTTTGATGCAATGACCGGCAGTCTCACTAGCATGAATATCCGCGGAAGAGACGGGTTGACCTTCAAAGAACGTTGGAGGGAAGGTGTGTTTACTCACTTAGGAATCTGCAGTAGTGGCTGCCCCAATCTTTTCATGATTTACGGGCCTCAAGGTATGACCTCTTTCACTTCAATGCTATTTATATTACTGATAAATATTCCAGCACCTACAGCCTTTACCAACGGCCCAGTGTTTATCGAGACTCAGGTTGATATGGTCGTGGAACTGCTTGATAGGCTGCAAAAAGATGGCGTACGATCCATCGAGCCAGTACGAGTTGCTGAGGAAAAATGGAAACAGGCAATTCAAGACGACAACGATAAGACCTTGATGCCTTTGACAGACTCGTGGTATATGGGGGCGAACATTCCGGGCAAGAAGCGCGAACAGCTAAATTATCTGCGGGGCATTCAACAATATGAAGCTGAATGCCGCAAGGCTTTGGCAACGCTTGATGGGTTCACCGTGGTTCATGAGCCGGCCGTCCATCAACAAAACGGTCTGTGAACCAGGGTTAGGTTTGGATACGCTTAGGCGTATCTCGGAAATAAGAGAGCGGTTTCACTATCTTGAACAGTACCTAAGTCGTGAAACGAATATATACACATATTCATCAAGAAGGAACGTTCTCATTAAACTCAACATCCAGCGATGCAACGCTAGGAAGAAACCATTCCCCACCACTCCGTGCTGATTCTTAAGGACTGATTACTAGTTGATTCTTCTCTGATTCTATCAAGTAAATCTAGCTGTTGTTACAACTGGCGCCACTGAGGGTTTGAAATGAATGGATCCTGTTGCTGGCTACATTACGCCTGGGAGCTCAAACAGCCGAATATCGGAGTGCGACACCCAACAGAGTATCCGAGATGCCGAGGCGTCTTCGAACAGTGATTCCGAGGGTACTATATTGACCTGATAGCTCTCGGCGATTATATCGATACAACAGTCTTTGTTATTTTATTTCTGATCTGAGGAGAATCTGAACCCAACCATCTAATCTTATGATTCTACCTGCTAATGAATCCCTCAACCCCCCAATTGGCCTGGAACCAGGTGGCAGATAGGCAAAGGATTATCGATGCAAAGGCAAAAGCTCTCTACAGTCTTCCAATTGAGGAGTTCCGCAAGCTACCATATCGACCGGCTCCCCTCTCAGCAAACGCTCCTATCCCCGGTGACGAACTTGACATTTATGAAACTACCGTGGTAGTTCGAGATGGAACCGAGGTAGTTGCTCGCATCTACCAGCCTCTCGAGCTAACTAAATGGCATCCGCTTTATTTCAACATCCATGGTGGAGGTCAGCCGACCGATCTGTGCTTTCTCCAGCGTGGACAGCTCATTGACTTCAGAATGTAGGCTGGACAACCGGGTCTCCAGAGACTGAAGAAGAACAAAATAGAATGATTACTGTCGAAGTAAATGCGATTGTCGTCAGCGTTGACTATCGAAAGTGCATCCCCCTTCTTCTGCACTCGCAAAGTTGCAACTGACTCGTTGTAGAGCGCCCGAGTTCCCGTTTCCATATGCTCTGAACGACTCGTACGATGTATTCAAATGGGTTTGTATCTATTTCCGCATAATGCTAGTGACGACTGATCTGACAATCTTTACAGACGCTTGAGAATGCCGAGTCGATTGGGGCAGATCCGAACAAGGTCATAATTGGTGGTGGAAGTGCTGGAGCAAATATTGTATGCCTTGTCCAGTAAAACTTTGTACTACATCTTCTGACTGAAATTTTCTTGAAAAGGCGACTGTCATCGCTAGGATGGCACGAGACGAAGGACTTCAAGGAATCAGAGGACAAATCCTAAATATCCCGGTGACCTGCCACCCAGATCACAACCCAGCCCAAGGCATAGAGACCTCGTATCACGAAAACGCTCAAGCCCCTATCGTCGACGCCGAAATGATGCGTTGGTTCTGGAAGAACTATCTTCCTGCGGGTGAAGCGGATACCAGGTCCAGTCCGCTTCTCGAAACTGCCTTGCAAAACATGCCACCGGCACGTAAGTTCATTCTTTACGTTGACAGGAAGCGAACACGAAGCTAATGGAGGGCAGTTGTGCAGGTTGCGGGTCGTGATCCTTTGAGGGACGAGGGCATCGCCTATGCCAAAAGGCTGACAGATAGTGGGTACGTCTGGAGTTTCCCGCAGACATGAATTTTGGCGCAGCTAATGATAACGTACTCGGTTTTACAGCGTGAATGTCACTTTCAAGCTTTACTCTGGATTGCCCCACGCATTTTATGTGTATCCTGAGCTAGAAGCAACAGCTGAGTACATTCGGGCCATGATCGACTGGATGAAGAATTTGGATGGTCTGGGAGTGAACATGATCTTCAACTCTGGACAATAGTGAGAATTCTTATAGTCACGCTTATGAGCCTGGGTAGCTGGAGCCGAAGTGTCTGAAGTGTACCTTGAGAGTGGTATCTGGTGTCCGTTAATATTTAGAAGGCTATTCCCCGTCCCACTAGTCTAAATGATTTGTTGTATGGAGAACTGTGCTAGCTGGATATGTGAACTTGATGTGAACTTGGTGTTTTCAAACGATGCAATCAAATGTGTCTTTGCACGTACCAAGCAGCACGAAGATGGCGGATCATCACTGAATCAAACACACCATGCTATCTGCGTTTCTTCACCGTGACATGGCGACTTTAGCCGTCAAACTTGATGGATTTCTTGTTACTACTATGTTCTTTTGTCATCAATGATGCTTGGGTCCCCAGTCTCAACGATGCGTCACAGTTTCAATCCTTGCCGAGGTATCGTCTCCGCAATGATCCTCCGCGGCTATCATGTCTGGCATGGTGGATGGGTTAGTCGATTCATACTTCGGTTATCTTATCCCTGTTAGCTGGCAAGCAGAAAGAACTACATTCCAGCTAAGAACCAATCATTGAGTTTGGAATTGAATTCTCACCAATGGAAACCACTACAATGGCTGGGGGTATACCTGAAAGTAGCCTCCTCGGCAATCTTATACATCTACTAGCTTCTACCCCGCATGTCCTTGGCTTGTTTACCCCAGAAAATCTCCAGCCGAAAATACCACTATATCGAATCACTAACCTAAAATAAGGCGGTAGTAAGTCCAGTTACCAATCAAAGCTAGACAGTTTAGACTCTTGTTATTACAACAGGAATGTAAAAGTAATAAATTAATTCGGCTTTTAGTACACAGAAATTAGGTATAATACTGCTTAAAACTGTAACTCAGTTTGTTTGTATTCTTCCCTATATAAGTGAATGTATAGAAAAAACTTCAGTGTGCAACGATATTTAGTATACATCTGTCCTATCGTCGTAGAACGACTCGACCACTTATCCCAGCTTGCTGATTACAAAGCTCAAGAGAATTGCATGCTGGACCACGATAAGTTGCTTTCACTTTCAAGCCACTTAGCCCACGTTGGAACGCCCCCAAAATAAAACAGAGGCTTAGAGGCTTTGCCAGGTGAGCTTTTGGACACGAACCAAGCTTTGGCCTTCTTAGCAGACTCCGCAAAAAGTGTCGCATTGAATGCTTCATCCAAATGAGTGCACCAGACTTGCACGGCCTTCTCAGTAACGTCAATCTTTAACAGCTTATTATCTTGCATATACTTCATGGTATTGCCGATCCATTTAACCTGAGTGTCCAGAATCACTGGCATATTGCCAAAGGGAACGTGAGGTCCACAGACCAAAAACATATTGGGAAACTCGGGTATCATCACTCCAGCGAAGGTCTGAGCCCCTGTTTCCCATAAATCTTTGAGTAGGAGGCCATAGCTGCCTCTCACATCCATCTCGCTTAATGCTCCTGTGCCAGCGTCGAATCCGAGGGCGAAGATTATCATATCAAACTCGTACTCGCCGCCGGAGCTGGTTCGGATGCCTTTCTCGTATACTTCGATAGTGTCCTGGCTTATATCGACCAATTGGACATTGGGACGATTAAACGACTCATAGTAAAAATGTCCACATGGAGGACGCTTGGAAAGAATCGGATACTGAGGGCAAAGGAGCTCTGCCGTCTTCGGATCATGAACAACGGCACGGATCTTTTGACGAACATATTCTGAGGCTGCGTAATTGGTCTCCGGGCTGGTAAAGATATCGTCGAAAGTTTCGAATTGGTAATGAAATCCACCACACTCCCAACCCTGATCCAAGATTCTCTTGGTCTTTCCAACATCGGCCAGATCCTTAACAGTGTGACCCGAAGGCTTCATGGCGAGGCCAAATGGATGGTTAGTTGCATCTTTCCAGGTTGTGTCAAAGCTCTCCTTGACTTCTGCGGCCTGGTACTCGTCGATAGTATAATTCCTCCCCGGGAGCACATAGTTCGGTGTACGTTGGAATACGGTTAAACTTTTGGCAGCAGGAGCTATCTTGGGCACGATTTGCACACCAGTCGCGCCGGTTCCGATAACGGCGATGCGCTTATTGTGAAAAATGACCTCGTGCTTAGGCCACTTGGCTGCCTGATACCACTCGCCTTTGAACGAGGCTATGTTGGCAAAAGGTGGATTCTTCGGGATCGAGAGAGGCCCAGTAGCAACAAGCACGAATCGAGATGTGTGCGAAGTTCCATCTGCCACCGTAACAGTCCAAAGTTGATTTTCGTCGCTGTATCGAATAGTTTCGATGCGTTTCTCGAACTCAATAAACCTCCTCAAATTGAATCGATCTGTTTCGTCTCCGTCAGCGATCCTAGAACATTGTTTCACGTTTCCGTGGATCTCGTGCGTCAATGATAGGGATCTACTAACCAACAATCCTAGAGAGATACTGATGCACCTCTTCTCGAGAAGGGTATCGGCTGCGGTAGTCCCAATCGTTCACCACATTAGGCGCAAAGTTCATGGCATACACCCAGGCCTCACTGTCAGTTCTGGCACCAGGGTAGGAGTTCCAGTACCAAGCCCCGCCTATGTCCGTTCCGGCCTCGAAGCACTTGACGGACAGACCGAGTTGCTGAGTTTCCCAAAGAGACCTTATGCCACTAAATCCTGCGCCAATGATAATAGCGTCGCAATCATATGTATCGTTTGGTGCCATCGTGTATGGAGTGGAAACAAATGAATAAGGTGTTCAAGGTGTTTAATGAACAAGGACAGAGAAAAGATACTACTTGCGGCCTTTTAAGCATGCATGCTTGAGTCACGGGAGAAGGTTAAGGCCTTCAAATTAGTTGTGTGATAGTTACCTTGGCATTCAAGGGATGAGATAGCCGAGGTATTGTTGAAATAAACAAGAAAGATGTGGTATTAGTTAGTAACTTGTGGACTTTCCAAAACTAGCACTTATAACTATTGTTAATATTATTAAGCTACAAGTTAGGTCAAGTCTCATACTAAACTTTTTTTTTAATTTATCAAATGAAATCATAGAAAGCGTGTAAGTTGGAGCGAGTTTAGAGAACGTCTTATAAAATAAAAGAAAATTAAAAAGAAATTAAAATTAAGTAGTTAAATAGTTAACTAATTAGATAAAAGCTTTTTCAAGTAAAAATTAATTTTTAACAATTATCTCTTAAGTTTACATAGTAATCCCTAGAGCTTTTAATATTTATATTTAGTTTAAAACATTACTCGGAAAAAAACAGAGAGCAACGAGGTTCGAATCAAAATCTCATTCCACACAAGTTTCCAATATCCAACCTACATCTCCTTTCCCCACTTGCGCGACTTGACAGGGGCCACAAATGATCGGATTGCCATTACCTCCTCCCTCCAATACCATACGGCAGCCATAGCAGCGCCAGGCCCCAGCAGGAGGTGCGCAGCGAGCACTATGCAGGCAGCATCAGTGATACCTACAGTAGCTCGGCCGACACGGCTCAAATCCCAGACAGCGCTCACGCACCAGACATATGACGCTAACACAAAACCCCAGAAGTCGACCAAGAAGATATTGTGAAAGGCGCTTGCCAGTGGCATTGGGCTGAGGAGAACATCGGGAACGAAGACGCTTGAGAAGGACAGCGTTTTACATCCGAAAACGCTCAAAATCACGCCCCAGTGCACAAAGACGCCCAGAACTCCCATGAAAAGATAGATTTGCTTTAGGAACGGTACATCTCCCGATGCTCCAGTGTCACGCGAGCCGTGTCCACTGGAGGACCGGTTCGAGTCTTGCCAGCCGGCGAGTTTACCGAGAACCAAGGTGAGAACGGGTACGTATAGTGGTGAAGGTTGCCAAAAGGTTTCCATGTACTGAGATACCTCGGAGTTACTCCAAGGGTAGAACATGAGAATAGTCGGGACGAAGTAGCCGACCAGACCTGCAAGAAGAAGGACCTTGGCATAGTTGAGTGGCACAGCTCGCCGAAGCGGCCACCAGTAAGGCTCATTCTCTGAAATATAAGTGTAGACCGCGTAGTAGAGGGGCATGAAGAAACCAATGCCGGTTGACTGGAACAAAGCAAACCAGATAGAGGGTCTGTAGTACCATTAGCTGCAAACTTGTAAATTGCCCAGACTAGAGCAACGAAGGGCGGGCGATTCTGGGAGTGGAGGGTTTTACTCACATAGCAAGTAATGTGACTGCATTTCTTTTCCGATAGGACTCAATGGTCCAGATAACAATTGGCTGGCCAATTAGCCCGAGGAAGTATATCTGGAACATCCTGAAGCTAGGATTGTAGCCACGAATTCCAGGCATGAAAATAATAGAGAGAAACACAAAATACTGGTCAAGCAAGGATATACCAGTGTAAGATCTCACCAGGTTGAACGATGTCTCATGTTCAAATGTTCCAGACGTCAGAACCTCCCTGATGGCTGGATCCAGTCCCCATTTCGACGGGAACACCCACATACCGTAGTAAACACACACAGCTAAAAGGACGTAAAAGCCAATCAACAGCCACTTGAACGGCCCTCGACCTCTTGGGTCACTCAGCAGTTCATCCTTGAAGGGGACCAGTCTCTCGTGTCGGTCTACCGGAAGCATGTCCAGCTTTTCGCTGGCCGGGATTTGACAAGAGAAGTTGAATGTGACATCTTCGTTGTCGACCAGAGGAAGCAAATAAAAAGCCGTCAATTTCCTAACCCAATTGTCCAATGACTCGGTACGCTGCTGCTCATGAGAATAAGTTTTCACGGCAATCGCTCTGTCTTGGCGCAACTGCTGCACGCGGCGGAAAACATCATCAACCTGCGACGTGGTGAGATGGCCGGTTGACGAACGCTTAAGCGATTCAACTAGTAGATTGGTCAGCGTGGCAGCGGTTTCAATGGCAGCATTGCCTCCGTGACCACCAATTGGGTGAAACTGTTTGTTCTCTTAGCAACTACCATCATGGATCCAGGCGGTGTAAGCTTACCTTATGGCAAGAGTCTCCAACGGTCGTAACCCTGCCGAAGTGCCATTTCTTGTAGATATGTTCAACAAGAGGCGTCATGGAGCCGCTGATTTGGTTCTCAATTAACTTGGAGAACTTAACGCCGGGTAAGATGTCTTCATGCAAAGCGGACTTGATAGTCTCTTGTACTTCCACATCAGTGAAGCGCGGGATCTGGCTACCAAAAAGCTTCTTGGGAAACTTTTGAAACCTGAACCAGTACGTGCGTCCATTCAGTCCCCCGATAATGAGATACGAAGCCTTGTCGCGAAACACTGAGTTCATATCGCCTGCTTTGACACCCGGGCAAGACGACGAGATGCCAAAAATGCAGCTGTAGTCGCAGTGAACCCCTGCAGGTAAGATTAGCCTATCACATTTCGAGTGTTTGATTACTGTACTAACTATCAGCTTCTGAGGTGTCAACAGAACCCGGCTCGAGCTTGTTGGCCAGCTTCCACATCTCGCTGCGGACGGTGCTGTGGATACCATCGGCGCCGATCAAGATGTCCCCAGAATACGTTTCTCCATCAGACGCAACGGCAGTACTACCCCCGTCGCTTGCCTGGACCTGGACCACACGCTTGTTGGATAATATTTTGGTCTTGTCGCGGATGTTGTCGTAAAGCACCTCCAACAGCTTTTGACGATCCAGGAACAAGATTGGGAATCCATGCCTGGAGAGGTGGTCAGCGACGCCAACGCCGGCCGAGTTAAGAAAAGAGTCTTACCTTTCTTTGAAGGACCGGTTGATGTCGCGGCACGCTGTGATGGGCTTGCCTGCGGCGTTTCTGAAAGTGAATGTGTCGATTGGCCTCGAGAAGTCCATCAACTTGTCAAAAACACCGAGCTGGTCGAGGATTCTGTTTCCATGCGGAAGGAGCCCGATACTGGCTCCCACCTGCGGCGCGATGGTAGGGTAGGCCTCTAGCAAAACATAGTCGATGTTGTTCGCCTGGAGCATATTGGCCATGGCTAGACCAGCCACGCTACCGCCCACGATAACAACCTTGAAAGGTTTGTTCTGGCTCATGATTTCGAAAGCCTTGTAGAATATACAAAGACTGGTTGGGAAGAAGTAACTTACTGAGGGTTTCGATAACACACAAAACGTTGAGATTGTCTTGTTTCGTGATAACACTTCTTGATGTTCAATTGATCATCAGAACAATCGAACCAGGTCCACACTTCCTTCTTTTATACACTGCAGCAGACCCCTGAATGGATAACCGAGTAAGTGTACTCCAGGTTTCTTCGCTGTCGTTTAGCATCAAATGGGATTCGTTCGGCAATCAAACCAAATTTTCAGCCGAGGTCTTGCTTTTCCGCCTTCACTGGATTAGAACGGGCGTCACTGGCCTACAGAAAAGCAGAATCTGAGATTTAGTAGGTGCTAACTTCACATTTCTGAAGCCGCCTGGTGCGGAGACGAATTTATGACCCAGTAGCCTACACCACCTCGCACGCCGCCACTTATGCCAAGTTTCCGGTGGGATCATAACTATTATGCAGCTTTCTTCTCCGCACCTCGTGCTTGTTCAAATCCAGTCCTGAACGGTATGTACAACAAACACTAGTTCTTGACCCGACCTAACCTTTGAGGCACAAGCCCACATAATACTTGGTTATGTTCCAAACACGAACAAGGTTTCCTCCATGTCACTACATTGTCTCTTTACATACTGGTTCTATCAATATCAACTCAACGCATCGCCTTGCTCGTCTGATCATCTTGACGTGGACGACGTAGCATGGCTGCTCGCTTGACCTTGTCGACTCATGCGTTCATGCTAGGAGTTGATATGTCAGTGAAAACCAAACACGTAACATACGGAGTTCCCCGCCCATGAGCCATGACTTACTTGATCAGAACAGTCTTGGGCTCCGTGAATGCTCGCAGTGCCTGTGCATGCCCGTCAGTGCGTTCTTGTATCCGGCGAAATGGGCACACAATACTTACATACTCTCCAAACTCTCTTCCAATACCGGAGGCTTTCTTACCTCCAAAAGGGACTTGAAGATTCATCTATAACAACAATTAGTAAAGCAATTTAAAAAGCGCTCTGGTCACGTACAACACTGATGCAATTGATGCCGACGACTCCTGACTCAATTCGGGATGACATCCGCATAGAACGACCGACGTCTTGAGTAAAAATGCCGGCCATTAAACCATATTCGGTGTCATTGGCAAGCTTGATGGCTTCATCCTCCGTCTTAAATGTCTGCACTACAGCCACAGGCCCAAATACCTCTTCTGTCAGGATCTGAGCATTCGGCTTGGGATTCAGGAAGACAGTCGGCTCCATGAAACACCCAACGTCGCCATGCTGTGTACCACCAACCACAAGCTCGGCTTCTTCTTTGCCCCTCGCGATCATGGCTTTGACCTTTTCTAATGCTTGGGAGTCGGCCAAGGGGCCCATCGACACGTGCGGATCTTGCGGGTCACCTAGTCTATCAGTAGCTTCTTTCATGCGGGTCATGTACGCTGTGATGAAGCGCTCAGCAACTCCCTCCTGAACATAGACGCGGGATGCCGCAACGCAGACTTGACCCGATCTTGTCAAAATACCATTGATGGTCCTGCGAAACACAGCGGAGGATCTGGTCAGAAGCACGTCTAGCAGAAAGGCACTGCCACCAAAGCTCACCATGTCAATGCGTTTTCCAATTTGGCATCATCAAAAATGATGGCCGGGCTTTTCCCGCCTGATAAGAGGCAAAGATGTATCAGCAATCGGTTGTAATGCTTGGACAAATTGATCAAACCTACCTAGTTCGAGAGTCACTCGTTTTAAATTGCTTCGTGCAGCCATCTCTTGAATCTTTCGTCCTGTACTGATGCTTCCCGTGAAGCTGACCTGATTCAACCCGGCGTTAGCGCGTCATTTGTTTCCAACACTGATCCTGGTTGGTATTCCATATAACCCACTTTCCGGATACGCATGTGAGACGAAAGCAGGGCGCCGGTAGATCCATCGCCGCTAAGGACTTGGACAACACCTTTGGGGAATCCTGCCTTCTCGAAAAGTGAGGCTACTGCTAATGAACCGAGCGGTGATTTCTCTGAAGGTTTTACGATCAGAACGTTGCCTGTGGCGAGACACGGCGCGGCCTTGAGCATGAAAGAGGCTACCGGGGCATTATAGGGGTTGATAGCCGCACAAACCCTGTAATTGTGTCAGAAAGCCGTCAGAAAGAGCGTTGGTTTATCCTGGAGCCGGGGGCAGTTACCCAAGAGGCTCATGCCTCACAAGCTTCACGAAGCCATCATCAGCCGGGAAGTAATCTCCACGTTGCTTGTCGGTCCACCCAGCTAGATCGAACCTTGCATCAGCGTTTGAAACAATACCACATCGCAATTAGATTCTGGGTTGTATTGGACACTGCGTTTCAAGCCTTGCTATAGAGACGATTGATGTCCTGAGAAATGCTCCGACCACAGTGCTGCAGAACAAAAGCTGGAGAGGGAGGAACACGGACCATAGTACAGCAAGCAAGCTCGGATGTACCCATTCTCTCTGGTTGGAATCAGAGACACTGGATTACCAGTGGTGAGTGTATCAAGCCTGAGAATTGGGTTTAGGTGTTCGTCCATCAAGTCGGCAAGCTTGCGTAGACAAGCCGACCGTTCAGCACCGGAAAACTGACTCCACGGTCCATTGAAAGCTGCCTCAGCATGGGAGACGGCGATATCAACGTCATCTTGACCAGCTATGGGCACTTCACTGGCCACTACCGTGTTGTCAGTAGGGTTCCGAATCTCGAACGTCGCGTCTGACTTGGCAGCGACATATTCGCCATTGATATACAGCTTGTTGAACGAGGTTGGGGAAAGGGTCATCTCTGATGTTGTCATGATAGAGAATCGAGCTGATTTTTTTGGTTGGTGGGATGTTTGCTATCGGTTGTCGATGCTTTGAAAGAAATTGGGTTGGCTGTGTTCACGCTCTAGTGATACCAAGGGCCAGTTTTTTATCCTCTTGATCTAGCCTTTGCCGCGGGGTAGCTGCCAGTTGGAGTGGCGGCTTTGTCGAAAAGTACTTGATAGCCGAGTTCGCCGATGAAGCCGAATGCTTAGATGAGGAGACAGCATTCAATTTTTGTCCAAGTGGGGAAATCAGATGGTATATAGGTTACTGAACTGTCCCGTGAATATATATAAGTGAGCCAAAGGGCCCTCCTTGCTGAATGTTCCAGCACTACCATCCGCCAATCTCGTTTCCAAACAAGCCCCGCTCAGGGACACCATGGCGGACGAAACCATGAAGGCCGTCGTGTTTCACGGACCCTATGATATGAGGGTGGTGGACTATCCAAAGCCTGTGCTTAAAGATGAGACAGATGCGATAATTAAGGTTCATAGTGCTGGGCTTTGTGGAACGTTGGAACCTGGTGCCCCAATCGTCTTTCACAACCGAAAAGACGAGATTGTCTAAGCTCATGTGCTAATTGTTGCCCTACTAGCGATCTCCATGTTTACCGTGGCCATCAAAAGAGCGTCACAGGCCATGTCATGGTATGTGTGCGATCTGGACCTCACATCACCCCCCCCCTAAAGTATGCTGACAGGAAACTGTGAAAGGGCCACGAGTTCATAGGTGTTGTGGAATCCGTTGGGCCAAAAGTCACCACCTTCAAACCTGGGGACAAAGTCGTGTCCGTCTTCGCAGCTGTATGGTAAGGCGTCCCTCACCCCTTGGTGTTTTTGCATTCCAGTTTCTGTTTCGTTCGCACCAGCTCTACGTTTATTTGCAACGGATAGCTAATGTTCTTGCAGCCAACAATGCTGGTTTTGTGAACACGGACTAGGAAATCGTTGCAAGCGAACCCTGGTCTTCGGCACCCAGCAACTGGACGGCGGACAGGCCAACTTTGTCAGAGTTCCATTAGCTGATGGTACACTCCATCATGCTCCACCTGGAATTGATGACTCGCTACTGATCATGATGTGCGACATCTTCCCTACCGGGTACTACGGAGCCATGAGAGCCATCACTTTCCTTGAGCGGCCTCTGTTGACTCCGCCCAAGAACAACGGGCAAGCCTTTGGCAGCCAGTCAATGAACGAGTCGGTCTTTGTCGTCTTTGGCTGTGGGCCTGTAGGACTGTGCGCTCTTCTGACTGCCAAGACGAAGGACGTGGGGACCGTCTATGCTGTTGATTCCGTAGACGAACGCCTGGACATGGCTGAATCAATGGGCTGCATCCCGCTCAAGCTTGGCCGTGATGACGTAGTCAAGGCTGTCATGGAAGCAACTGACGGCCGCGGTGCGGATGCTGCGGTCGAGGTGGTTGGCAACGCCCCGGCCCTGAGGTCGGCGTTTGAAGTGGTCCGGCAATGCGGGGTCCTTTCGTCCATCGGGTATCACCACGGCGCCGAGCTACCATTTTCGGCCGCAGAGGCGTATCAAAAAAACATTACGTCAGTATACCTTTGTCTACGGCTCCCGTTCATTGGCCAGTAAGACTAAGACTAACAAGATTCCTCACAGTTTTTCTATGGGCCGCGCTGCCGTCAGCTCCCTGTTTGATGAAGCCCTTGGCTGCCTGATGGAAAACCGGGCACGTATCGCCAACTTTGTGTCTCACAATTTGCCCCTCTCAGAGGCGAGCAAGGGCTACGATATCTTTGAGAAGCACCAGGCACGGAAGGTGGTCTTCAAGACAGTAGAGGGATCCAGCCACACCAACCAGGAATAGGAATGCTTGAAGAGGAGGCAAAGTGCGCTGTTTATACTCTACGTTATATCTGACAGAAGCTATCACCTCGTACATTGATGCCGCTGCCAGGGCGGTTCAAGGCTGTCTGATTGGCAATGTAATCGTTCTCATGCATCTGTAGACCAACATTTTTCTCGACTGGCTGATTCTTCTCGGATGTCATTCTTAGTGCACGTACCTGAGGATGATTTGCTTCTTTGGCTCAGCTGACGTGCTTGGAGTTATGCCAAAGTCTCAAGGCACAGCGTACAGTCTAGAAAAGAACACCATTTTCTCTCACCTGAGAAAAACCATAATGTTGTACTCAAACAATGGCCGAAATTCGTTATTTCAAGCTGCAGACGTCGTCTCTCGTCTGGAGCTCTTTTGCCGTGACACTAGTCAGATACCTCTATAAATCGATCTGGGTTAGTAAACCAACTTCGCCTCCAGAGTGACTGCTACATTTACTTATAATGATATACGTGCTATTGAACACTGTTATCGATGACTTGCGTTAGTTGAACATGAACAGACATGCGATGGTAATAGCCCTGACCAAAGAGATTCCATTCAGTCCCAGGAAAGCACTGGTAATCCCTGGTCACTTCATCATTAAGTCTGCCTATCTGAACCTTCCCGCCTATACGTTCTGATTACCCTTCTGTTGCATTGTCATACCTGGCAGGTTTGTAAATATGTCGAGTTCAACATTACAGCTTACTGTTGGGGGGCTTTGTTCGGGTCTCTTCAACTGGCAGGCTTTTGTACTGTTCGTAGAGTTCCAGCGCATTCGGGTTCGCCACAGTTGCGCCGGCAACCACTTTCCTTCCATTGATTATATGTTTGACGTTTATCTCACACTTCTTACCATTGACTGTGTATGGGATATCCTTGACTTCAAAAATGAACTTAGGAACGTGCCTGGGTGAGCGCTGTTGCTGAATCGCCTTTCTGATGGTGCTCTTAAGACTGGGTGTCAAGGTATATCCGGGCTTGAGAATGACGAACAGAATAACGCGCTCATCTATATCCACATCTCGCTTTTGTCCGACGCAGATGCTGTCTTGGATCTCCCGTATAGTTTCAGTAACAGCATAGATCTCGGCAGATCCAAAACGCACACCCGACGGGTTAAGGACTCCATCTCTAAATCACTATATCAGTACTTGACTCACTTGGCACGAATCGAACATAGAACTCACGACCGCCCTAGCATGAGAAACCCGCCCGTGCCAGTCTGGCGCTGAACGAAATCTCCCTGGCACCAGACCTCGGTGCCAAACCGTTCAAAGTAGGAAGACCTGTATTTCTCTTGGCCGCCGCTACCCATGAACGTAGATGGCTGACTAGGGAACGGCTTCGTACACACAAGTTCGCCTGCATTGCCAGAAGCCTCAATAGATGTTGGCTCGGCCTTGGAGGCATCAAACACATCGACAGCCATTCCGAGAGCCTTTGCCTGGATCTCACCAGCATACACCGGGAGAAGCGGCGTGCCACCGAGAACTGCATTTATGATCACCTGTTAATAATGACCTATGTCATAGCAGAAAGCAGAACCCGAACTTACAGCATCCACTAATATCAGTACCTCCACTCATAGAAATCAGTTGAATTTCTGGGTGGAATGCGTGAGAGTAGAACCAATCGTAGAACTCAGGCGAAAGACTTGAACCAGTGGAGGTCACAACTCGCAGATTACTCAAACCAAACTGCTCTGTCGTCCGTCGTGTTAGATACCTATCGCTCTGGATATCCATCAAAGGGAATGGGGAGGGGCGAAATCTCACTTGGAATGATTCCCCTGCCCTTGAGGTCGGACATGTAGCGGGGTGAGGTCCCGAAGATGCTGACACTGTTTGAAAACGTTACGGGTGGGTTCAACAAGAGAAACGGGGTGGTGCAGCTTACCCAACTTGTTCCGCGAGCTCCAACAACACCGTTGGGGTTGGGCTGTATGGCGAACCATCGTATAGAAACATCGATTTGGCACACGACAAGCTGACAAAGTTCAGAACCCACATGACCCAAGACGTCTGTCACATATGAGCGCAGAACCTCGAGCCAAAACCAATTCAAACTTACGGTCGTGTACTGAAATACCACGTCACTTTTTCGAACGTCGTGTTGCAGCGTCATGTCAGTCTTGACCTTGATGGCAACGCCCTAAAGGTTGCTGTCAGTGGGAGAGGGACCAAAAGGAAAATGGTGAGCAGGTAAAGAACTTACGCCACTTGAGTGGACGATACATTTGGGAGTTCCCGTCTGCAGATATTGGATGAGTGCATGTCTTGATCAGGCGAGATAACATAACCTACCGTTCCGGATGAATATAGTATAAATCCAGGGTGAGAGAAAGGAACCATGGTGTAACTCATGGCTGCTCCCGAGTCTTGTTTGAGAAAGTCCTGGAAGGTTCTGCCATGATAAACTCGAGAGATGTTTAGCGTCAATCCACAGTATGGAATGATGATAACATTTTTGAGACTCTTCGTGGCCTTGCCTAATTGATGACACCATTCGACGATGCGCTCTTCTAGAGCAATCTCCTTACCGGCATAGATGTAGCCGTCGTCAGCAAATATCAGTTTGGGCTCCACTTGACTGTAGCGGTCGACAATGCCGGCCGTGCCTAAGTCGCAAGCGGAAGATGACCAAATAGCACCTAAAGATAGCGTGGCCAAGGCGATCACTATAGCATCGACCGAGTTAGAGATGATGGCGGCGATGATGTCTCCCTTCCCAACACCCGACTTGATCATGGCATTTTGAACTCGCCGCGTTCGCTCCTTGAGGCTTGACCAAGTTACATTTTCGATACCAGCGACGCCCTCTCGGGCAAAGTGAATAGCCACGTCGTCATCCTCATCACATCGGAGCATGACCTCAGCAAGGTTGAAGACTTCAGACGGGAAGAAAGTTGTAGGTGGGAAAAGACTTGAGGTCTCACCATCTCAATTAGTATACCATAGTGAATCTTTTTCAGTACCACCCACTTACCTCTTTCCAGTCCAACCCCTGCTGAGCCTCGTGGCGATGCTCAGCTGGGGCGAGCTGTAGGAAATCATATACTTCGCGCCAAAATACGCGCGTGGAATTTACTGACCAAGAGTGAAGATCATGGTACGTTTTCAAAGCCAGGTTGTGCTTGTGGTTCACACGGTCGATGAACTTGGCAACATTAGTCTCCTGGGTATCGCGAGGCACCCACACAGGTTTCTTGGTATCCATTTTCAGCTGGCCGCTTGCTATCAGTCGTTGTCCTTGAAATGTAGATGAGACAGTAAGATTATTCTCTCTTACAGATTGGTGCGATGGAAGCACCCAGAAGTCACGCATTACATAGTGTTTTCTCGACTCTCTTAATTTGGTCCAACGCCGGCACAGCAAGGCAATGTAGCCCTCGGTCTAATTAAGTTCTTGATTTCAAGATCGGTAAACTTGATCCTCGGCTTTAATTTTACAATTTAGCAACTTCGGTTACCTACTGCTGGTTTAGACTTTGCCGAAGGTATAGCGGGCCCTCGGTTACACAGCCATGGAGATTTACAGCGGGACAGTAGTGTGCTGTGACAAAGCTAAGCATCGCGTGGGTATTGAACCAAAGCCTACAATAATTACGTTCTATTATCTCAATTTCTTTTGAAGCAAGTTGTGCAAAAGAACATAAAACATAAGCTAGCATAAGAATACTTCTAAGCTTATTGATACAGTATTGTTACTATCTTGTACCAGCATATCACTCAAAACATCAATTTTTCTACGTTGTGAAAGCTCATTTAATGGGTTGATGTTTTTTTCCAATGTGTTACTGAAACCTACTGAGTCTACCTCTACTTCATAACCCTGGTTTTCAAAGCCTTCTCAAGGCGTCTCTGCCACTTTGTACACCAGCTTTGCTCCTATCACTTTCCCAGCCTCGAGGTCCGACAATCCCTCTATCACCCCTTGTAGACCCTGTTTTCCGATGTGACATGCGTGTGGGCGTAGGCGACCCTGGCAAATGGCGGTTAGCATGTGTAACGAAATACCCTTGATAAAAAGTCGAATCTGTCATCTTTCGCTCTCAGAAGCAGAGGAGCCTTCACTGCCAAATACCAAAGAAGAGAGAAGTCAGGATAGTTCGAGGCTATACGTACCTGAGCTAACAACTGCTCCGTCAGGTTGTAAAACGTTCTGCCAAACTCAAAATCCTCTTTACTCGCTGGCATGTGCTGTGGTCCGAACTGGAATTCCCTGCCAAAGATCGTATGCATGACAGTTGTCACTGATTTCACGTCCTCTCGGGGGCTCTTGACAGGAAGTAGATTCCCGTAAACAGGTTCAAGAGAGGAGTCACTTGTGAGTGACTCGGCGCAGATGAGAGCTGAACTCTCAATGCTAATCGTGTCCCAAGCATATTTAAGCTTGTTGTTGGTATACTCACGAACTATTGCGGCGGCTTTGGGATCCATATAATCAACTACAAATTCTGCCCCTAGGCCTTTTGCATATTCGAACTGCGAATCGGCACAGACTGTGACGACGCTGTATCCTGCCCTAGAAGTGTGTTTCAGAGTTAGCAGATAGCACAGTATGATCGAGAGTTTGAGCGTCGAGTTCGTACTCTTTGGCGAACTGTATCCCTAACGCCCCCGTGGCAGTCCCACCCCCGTAGATCAGGACAAACTCATTGCGTCTCTTGGTACCAGCTGTGATCTCTGGTAATTGCAGTCCCAAGCTCTTCTGAAAAAGGCCCTGTCCAACTGTACCAGCCCCGAGGCCAATGGTCGCAGCCTTCTCAAAGCTTAACCCCTCGGGCATCCGCATTTGTAAGTCGCCTATTACAGACGCATACTCGGCGAATATACCGTCATCAGGGTTCACCAGATTTGCGCCGTGAGCGCAACCGAAGATCTTGTCACCAGGCTTCCAATTCTTGGTGACGGCGGATCCTACCAACTGCACTACTCCTGCATAGTCACATCCCAAGATGCAGCCGTCCTTGGCTCTTTGGTTTCGTATATGTCTCCAATCCGTCGGGTTCAGAGCCACGGCAACTGGCCGCACGAGTACGCAATCGTCGCGGAGCTTCGGCAGTTGTCGTTGAGAGTCGAGTCGAGCTTGTGTCCCATCAATGACGACCGCTTTCATGCCTTGATGGTGCTGCAAGAGCATGGCAGTGGCCGAACTGAAGGAGCGTGTCATACATGTGTGTTGATGAGCAGATTTGAAGAGACGAGGCACGAACATCGTGTCAAGGTGCTGGCAGTGTTGATTTCCTGCTCAAGAATGAATCTGAACAATTAACGATCAAGTCAAATCTTGGAACAATCGACAACAACTCATTGAACAGCGGCACCCAATGTTTTGTACGGATACGAGATGACCGGTCAGAAGAGCAGTTGTTGCAAGGAAATCCTGCGTGCTTGAAAAGATCGAGGTTTTGGCGGTTTCAATAACTGCGAACGGCAAATTCAATCCGCATTTTGTCTCTACCCTGTATTGTTTTAGAGACGGCTGTATTTCTGAAAGTCTGTCGGTTGAGTCCTCATCCCCGCGCCCTTGATAACCACTCTATTCGGACCTCGGCTATTAAACTATCAAAACCCCTGGACCCCCTTTCATTATTCGCATCCTCCATTATTTTCCAAGACCAACGGAAAGATATTGACATTCCAAAAAGACACATTATTTATAGCCAGTCAAGGATTTCGTGATAAGATTGTAAATACTGATTTATCTGACGGTTCACTTAAAATGGATCGCTCAACTCCTACATCCCCTGCCTCACCACTGCGTTCTAATAGAAAAAGAGCTCGAAGAGCTTGCTTACCCTGTCGCGCCAGAAAAGTACGGTGTGATGTCACTGTTTGTGGTCAACCATGTACGAACTGCAAACTGGACCTCGAAGACTGCATCGTCAAGCCAAGACAACGAAAATGGTGAATAACGCAATCCCCACAGCCTCAAAGCCTTTGATCATTGCACTCACTGTCTTTAACATAATAGGGATTCAAAACTTGCCTGGGCGCATGGGCAGCAGCTGGGAATCGAAATGTATACCGAGAAAACCGACCAGCTACAACACAGCCGCGGGGACAATCTGCGATCAAAACGCCTGAATGAGACTTTGCCCGATACTGTCGATCCGACCCAGCTGTCCCTACCAAGCCCCTCATCAAGCACAGAAGGAACCGATAAAAGACATGGTTTCGAAGTTCTCGAACAGTTTCTCATGAACTCAAATCATGATACTTTGCACGACAGTGCCCAGGATCATACCGCTGCGACGCCGGAGAGTGGTGTACCTGATACCCACTCCCAGGCTTACAACAAATTAATAATTGAACAAGAATCTCCATCAGTTTCTTTGTCAACGCTGTTCAGCCAGCTTAGCAACCACCTCAAGTCTTCTCACGAATGCCAATCTTCTCTATTGGAGTCGTATAAAGGAACAAACACGTTTGTTATCCATTCTTACTATCCGTTCGCCTCGGCCGAAGCTTTAGGGAGCTTAACCCCTGAGGATATGGCTTTCTTAGAAAAACGAGGTTCTTTCCATCTGCCCAGCAGGAACGCAATGGGACAGTTCATGAAGGAATATTTCCTCCACGTTCACCCTCTCTTGCCACTTGTTGACGAGATGGAGTTTTGGACCATGTACGATGCAAAGCCCGAGTATTTGGCCCCCCAAAAGACCATCTCTTTGTTTGTTTTACAAGCAATGCTTTTCGTATCCTCAGCAGCAAGTCTACCCGCACCAGTGTAGGGGGTTTCCATTGGCCAGCTTAGCGCTGACCACCAACAGTATGTGCCTTTGACAACTCTTCACGACCTGGGATACTCTTCTGTCAGAGAAGCCCGAGCTAAATTCTATGCAAAAGCCAAGGTATGATCCCATGGGAAGAAAATGAGCCCATTCGAACTGACTCACAGTCGTTCTCTGTAGGCTTTGTTCGACATTGATACTCGAAGGGACCACATCAGTAAGGCCCAAGGCGCTCTGATGCTCACATACCACACAACGTCGCTGAATGACGAAGCCAATACGTACTGGCTAGGCACTGCGGTGTATCTTGCGCGATGTGCTCGTGCAGATTATTATGCAGACGTGGATGGAGACACTAAAGATAAAACTCGCCTTAAGCGACTATGGTGGTCTTGTGTCGTCCGTGACCGCGTTATGTCCTTGGGCCTTCAGAGGCCGATGTGTATCGGGCAATCGGATTTTGACTTCAACCAATCTGCACTAAGCGAAAAGGATTTTGAAGGTGAGGTAGATGGGTCTCAAGTCTACAGTCCAGCTATCAAGAGGATCTTGGCACAGCTGGCGGCGTCGCTCTGCGAGTTTGCCACCATCTTGAACCCTATCCTCAGCATTACCTACCCAATGAAAGCTGTCTCTCCATCGGAAGATCCGCTCAATGATATTGGACTCTTTGAAAGTCACGTCGCAAGGCTCGACTCGTGGCATGATGGGGTCGGGTCCACGTTCAACATCCCAGAGCGGGCTGGCATGCATGACTCGTTGACTCTTTTCACGGCGGCTTCGAACATATATTACAAGTGAGTTTCAAAACCTTGACTCTGTCATTTTCCGTCAAATAGCTGGCACTAACGCCTGGCCTTCCGGTGACCCAGTGCAGCCAGAGCACTTCTTCACAGCCATGTTATGCGTCTGCCTCTTCTCGGTCCCAGTGCCTTTACGGACGGTTTCCAACGATTTGCATCACTGGAAGTGGAAAGGTCTATGGAGGAGATTATGAGAAATCTTACGCAGCTGGAGAAGAGGGGATTGACCAAGTTTTTGCCAAGTACATTGTGAGAGGTGCACCCCAAGCAGGAAAGCGAGCCTCGTGTAATAGCTTTCCTCTTCCTTTACAGCGCCGCATTTTCCTCGTTGCCTTGCGTCTGGCGCGCCTCGAATGGCCGTGCGAAAACGGCACACGCCAAACAGTTCGAGGCAGAGACTAGTCACGCAATGTAGAAGTAAACCTTGATTACCTGCTCACATTAAGGTGAGACGTTGGGGATTGTGCTCTTTGGGTGACACGGAGCCGAGTCCGAGGTGACTATTTGGTGGAGACTCCCAGCAGTAGCCGAGGCTATCTACAGACTTGTCTTAATAGGCTGGGATCCCAACGAAAATCCAACCACCGATCTTTGACCACTTCCTCTTTGACCTCGGCATCACTTCTCAACCGCTAGCATGGACTCGAAGCCTGTCGCGCTTATTACCGGAGCTTCTGTGAGTCCACCAATGACGGTTTCTCTAGGTTATTCGCCACTGACCTTTTTGTAGTCGGGTATGGGTGAAGCGTTCACCCTAGACCTGGTTAGCAAAGGCTGGCGAGTTGCCATGCTTGACATAAAGCCCAACATGGACCTTCAATTAAAGCTCAGGGACAACGCTAGCTTTCATCAGTGCGATGTGTCCGACTACGACAGTCAGGCAAAATGTTTCCAGGAGGCTTGGGATACATATCATCGTTTAGATCTGTTGTGTGCTAATGCCGGCATTGCCGACAAGAGGCCAGTACCTCCTTCAGAGAGGCAGCTTGGTTAAGCTGACAGTTTACCAGCTCACTGTACATCCTGGACCATCGGAAATCCGACACGTGCGTATCAAGACCTTGCAACAGTGCCCATTCTCTGTTCTGACAACAGCAGAGTCCCACCGAAACCAAACTTGGTGTGCACTGACATTAACGTCAAGGGGGTTTACTATGGAACACAGCTTGCCATACACTTCATGAGAAAGAATGAGACGCCTGGAGGGGCCATTGTTGTCACTGCAAGTGCCGCGAGCCATTACCCTCACTCCTGTCTACCAGAGTATAGCGGAAGCAAGGCAGCTGTAAGTGAAAGGACCAGATTAACGCACAGGCGTGGCCTCTAATCAATTTCTTGTAAGGTCTGGCAATTTGTCCGTTCCACAGCAAAGATCCTCAAGCTGGTAAGTACAGCCCCGTGCGACACAACAAGCGATGGCTTCCGCTGACGGTTGCTGCAGAAGGAAAACATACGCATCAATTGTCTTCGGCCAGGCACTGTAGCTACTCCCATAATGCCTCTCCAGATGCTCGAGGCAGCCGCAGGGAAGTAAGTCTTGTCACACTGGGAATCCGTACGAACAGGGCTAATGACTCCAGCATCACCCCGCTATCAACCGTTCTGACTGCTTTAAACAAGGCCATAACCGACGAGTCGCTGTCGGGAGCCGCTCTTGAGTGCTCTCTTGATAAAGTCCTTTTAACCCCAGAGCCCGAGTTCTTGAATGGGACAGCCTCCGAGCGCGCATGTTTTGTATGGGAGCCCATGTTCAAGACCTTACACCATGAACTATCAGGGCTGCCGGATGCTGTACCGTAAAGTGTTGACTCGAAACCAGATTTCTGGATGGCCATCTCATTGTCTACGTCTTGTCCAAGTTCTTAGTAGGGTTCAACATAACTTTATTTCCATTTGCTTGCACTGCTATCTGCAGTCCTTGAAAGCACGTGTGTACCTTTACCGTCCAGGTGGCAAGAGCTTGTAGAACATACTGCTTTACGTTCTGTAATTATTCTTGTACCCTTTTATTTCCCGGAACACTTTTAAAGTGAGGCAACCTGTGTGTCCATGCGAACTGATCTCCAAATCGTTGTATTGTGGACTTCTAGATGATGAGGTCCTAGACACGGCTGTCTTTGCCGAGCCAACCTCATCCAGTGATAGCTTGTCCACCACTCGGTGTTGTTTCCTTGATAGATTGCAGAAAGGTGCCATCACTACAGTTTGGATAATCCCTGAGGTATATTTCAATGTCTTGGTAGTCAAGATGTCAGTCCTTCGGGAAATCCCAAGTATTTGAATGTCTTGTCTTCTTCTGACATGCTATTTGGTTCGACTCCCCCACACATGAGATAAGCTTTGAGTTTCGGAATTGACATGTTGTAGCTATTTTAGATTGGCAAACGGCTCCTTCTGCCCCCAAAAATCACGCCATTTGAAGCTCTTGTTCTTCTTCTGAAAGTTCTTGATGCCAAACTCTCCTTCCGATCCAGGTTGCATCATCTGTCCAAAGGTTGTTTCGATCAGTTTTGCCTGTTCTGGACCGTCAGGATCATTCCACCCCACCCGGGTCAATTGTTTGTTGATAGCTGCTGCGCGCGGTGCACACCGGTCAAGCTGGTCAAGGTAGTCGTCAAGCTTTTGATCCAAGTCCTTCGTGATCCCATGCAAAGCTCCTACTCTGAACAGCTCTTCGGGTTGAATTTCCCTTCCTGAAATCATGCCCTCCCGTGCCATCGAAGCTCCCCACTCTCTTACCAGAGACTTGGAGATAATAGCAGGACTCACCCCAATCTTAACCTCGCTCAGTGTCCATCGGGCGGCCGGTGACGCAAAGCGAACATCACACGCAAAGGTAAGACCAACCCCCCCACCAAAGCAAGGACTATTAACCAGAGCGATAGTAGTCTGTGGAGCATGCTCAATAGCATCGTACAAGGCAACGACTTTAGAATAGTAGTTATTGTCGGAGGATTCGCCGGTCGTGTCTGTATTGCCGCTAAGGTCCATGCCTGTACAAAAATACTTTCCTTCGGACTCTATTATAATATGAAAGATAGATGAGTCTTTAGAAAGTCGTAGGATTAGACTCGTGAGACCCTCCAGCATTGCGTCTGTTAAGGCATTGCCATTTTTTGATCGACATAGCGTTATCTTGATTGCCGTTCCTGATTGTGAGACACGGTATTCACCGTTGTCGCCTAACACATTCCAAGATCTCTTCTTCTGAGCCGCTTTCGGGGTGTTTGCGGCACTCTTAGCAGCGATAGCACTACCAACCCGACTTCCGTAAGGCTTACCAAGCTCTTTGGATATCCACTTCCCGACGTGGATCAACTTGTCTAGATCGACACCGCAGTTCACACCCATTTTTTCGAGCGTGTATATCACATCTTCGGTGGCGACATTGCCTTTTGCCCCTGGAGCATATGGACAACCACCGAGTCCAGCCACGCTGCTGTCGAAAGTCCGGATGCCCATGTCATAGGCCCGGACTATATTGGCAATCCCTTGGCCGTAGGTATCATGGAAATGCCCGGCAATCTTGTCGGCAGGGACATGCATAAGCAACATTTCTAGTAGTCGTTGCGTATCCCTGGGGGTCCCAGTACCCAAGGTGTCCCCTAGGCCAACTTCATAACAACCCATATCGAGGAAACGTTGGACGACGGGTAAGACCCTTTCGGGAGCCGTTGGGCCAGAGAAGGGATCCTCGAAAACGCAGGATGTCATGCTATCATGGTAGCGATTAGCAAATGTCTCGGGATTGAGCGATGTCGAGAGATACTAACCCTCGTACCCGAATACCGAGATCCAAAGCCGTCTTTGTCACCACTTCGGCTTGGTTCAATGCCTCATCAATCGTGCACGATTGGTTCGCTTTGCTGAACGCCTCAGTGACCGAGGCAAATACCACGATTTCTTTAGCACCAGCCTCAGCTGCACGCTCGAGGCCCTTCATATTTGGCGCCAAAACCGGAAATTGAGCATCAGATTTCATTGAGACGACGGCTCGCATCACATCTGCCCCATCCGCGAGTTGTGGGACCCATTTTGGCGAGACAAAAGACGTGGCCTCGATATTGCGAAGGCCTGTCTCACTTAATCGCTTGATGAGTTCAATCTTGGCAGCGGTCGGGACGAAAGGGCTGATATTCTGTAAGCCATCTCTTGGCCCAACTTCGACAATACGGCAATGATTGGGCGAAGATGAAGAGTACGGCCGTGCTCGGTACCGCGACCAAGGACAGCCCACACCATGAGCCCTATTGACAGTGCTCCTGCGCATAGCGTTGGCGGTTGCAAAGTGTAGGAAGTCGCGCTTTGGAAGCAAGAATAGGGCGTCAAGTCGATTTGAAAGAAAAAATTACAGCTGAGTTATACGTTCTCGATTTAGCCCTTGTCGCCACTACCATACGTCGTCGTTGATAGACTAGTGACTGGCAGTAAGAAAGGCACGCTGGAGGGTGAGTTTCAGCAGTGAAGTAGACTTTTTGGAGATATTTGGCGACAATTGTGAAGCCATTTTATCGTTCTTGTCGGTCTTTCGGCATTTCTACAAGACTTGACCAGCCACGAAAGTTCGAATGGGGAGAACTTCAGAAAGATTGCCGAGGGCCGAGATTCTATGGGTCCTAGTGTGATTTTACGCCGCCTCACTCTGGTCTGTGGCTCTGTGCTTTCACTTGTTCACTTTTCGTTTTAGTGCCATCCGACATGAGATATTCCCTCGTGTAATGAAGTTCCTTCGAAAAGGGTACCTGTATCCATTGTGTCAAGGATTCTTGGCGAATTGAGTGAGACTCGCCGAGGTGGGAGATTGGGTTCACAACTGGCGGGTCGGGCCAAGCTTTTACGAGAGGGCCCTTGAGCTGTCATCACAACAGAGAAGTTAGTTCGTCAACGCAACAAATCAAGAACATTTGGAACGATCCAGGGTTTTTCTCTGACGAAAGAATCTGCTCACCATCATACTATTGAGCTTGGAAGGTATGATAAGGCCTAGACTCTCAAATTGGACGAGACTGGAAGAGGCACAATGAGATTCCCTTTTTCTAGAACATGAGGATATTCAACAAGTTCGCAAATGAGAGCTGGGACAGATTTCAGGACGAATGAATGTTCGCGGTTTCATAAAATGATGCTAGATAATTTTGTCTTCTCTTAGCTGGTTGGCTTCTTCTTCCCCAATTCCCAGCTCTGCAAGAACCTCAGAGGTATGCTGCCCCAGACGAGGAGGAACGCTTCGTATACGTGCCTTCGTCTCACTGAATTTGACAGCCGGCCCAATCAGGCGTATGTGTCCGGTTTTCGCAGCATCCAGCGAGACTTCCTTGACCATGTCTCTCGCCTGCGCCTGCGGGTGAGAAAATGTTCTCTCCATGTTGTTAATCGGGGCAAATGGCAATCCCGTGCCTTCAAAGTCCTGGAGCCAGTCGGATGTACTCTTGGTTTTGAACACAGCGTTAAAGATCGGTGTCATCAGGTCACGGTTTTCCACCCTTCTAGCGTTCGTAGAAAATCGCTCATCTTTTGCCAGTGACTCAAGCCCCACGAGTTTGCATAGCTTCTCGAATTGGGCATCATTTGTAGCACCGCAGACAAGGTAGAAGTCCTTGGTTTTGAATGCGTCATATGGTACTATACTGGGATGCTGGCATCCCCATCTCTCTGCCTCAATGCCCAAATTCAGCCATGACAATCCAACATTAGTTAATAAACTGATTTGCGTTTCGAAGAGGGAAGCGTCGACACGCTGACCCTTGCCATTCTTATTAGAGCGAGCATGGAGAGCAGCCAGGATGGCGCCATGGATGTACAGACCAGTGGCCATATCGACCATCCCAATGCCGGGTCTGACCGGAAGGCCATTATGCTCACCAGTGACGTGAAGAAGGCCAGCCTCGGCCCCGGCAATCGGATCATACCCGCCACGTTTGGCGTAGGGTCCTGAGGTACCGTAGCCTATACAAATGAAAATTAGCGTCTCTCCAATAGATGGCAGGGTAAAGGCAGAAGCTTCCGACGTCAAAACTCACCAGAAATACTAGCGTATATAAGACCTGAGTTATACTTGCGCAAGGTTTCGTATCCAAGTCCCAGGCGGTCCATTGTACCAGGCTTGAAGTTCTCAACTCTTTTACATGTGTGTGATCAGTCAGCAGTTCCAGCAAGGATGAACTGGCAAAATTTCTCTTACAACACGTCTGCGTTCTGGGCCATCTGGAGTAGGATGGCTTTTCCCTTTGGGCTCTTGATGTTGAGTGTAACGGATCGCTTGTTCCGATTGACAGAGGAAAAGTAATTGGAAATAGGTCCTGCCTCGTCTTTCCATGCTGAGGACTCTCCAGGCATCGACCAATGCCTTGTGTCATCCTAGCAGTCATGTTAGCGATATGTTGATTGGCAAGCTAGTCATGGTGACAGTACTCCATTTCCAACAGATTCAATTTTCACGACATCTGCTCCATAGTCGGCAAGAATTTGAGTGCAGAAGGGGGCCTAAGCATTTGTTTTGTTCAGCGTGCGACTTTGACAGACGACCGGAAGATGTGGGGTGTTTACAGCCAAAACGCGTGACAGATCCAACACCTTGACTCCTTTCAACGCGCCACTTGGATCCTCATTCGAAGATGGTGTCCCTGTGGTGAAGCCACGCCGTAAATCCGCCCTGTGTGGAGGCTTGTGGGCAGAAGATCTCGACAAGTAACCAAATGAGATGGCAGCTGGGCTCTTGCAGGAGCGTTCTGCTTGATTTCTGAAGGAGTTCAACATTTGTGTTTCCCTTGACGATAGACTCAATCCTCTCGCAGAAGAACGTGAGCGGTGGAGCACACAATTTTGCTCTGGCTTACGATATATACTTTCGCTCAAGCCTCAACTCGAGAGAAGTTGCCACCATGTACATCGCCGAGCTGAGGACAATGCCGAGACCGGCAGACTCGGCTGCACTCTATCAACCTCGGCAATGTTCTGTTGACCGCTTTTTTTTAATTTCTTTTTAGCTATACCCTCGGTCTTCTTCGTGACTAGTCTGTAGATTTGTTGTGATCCAGACATCTTGCTAAATTGATACTTACAGGTCTCTCTTTGTGGCCATCACCGGTGCAATGAGACACGAGTCAACAATATGTGACCATAACTACAACTCAGAATCTGACTACCACGTGCAGATGCGGTATCCGACGATAAGAATACCAGAGCGATCGAAAGTCTTTGAACCATTGTACTATAAGCGAGAACCTAGTCTATCTATTCTGCTGGTCTGTTTGCGCATCGACTCCTTTCCGGTGACGATAATGCGCCTGGTATTCCTAGTAGCTCTTTGGGAGCCCAAGGACCCGCTGTCCAATGTAATTCTTGATCATTTCCGCACTGATAGGGGCGATACGTGCCAGGGTTGACTCTCTGAGATAGCGTTCAACATGATACTCTTTGGCGTAACCCATGCCGCCGTGCGATAATACGCCTCTCTCTGCAGCTTTGAAGGCTGCGTCTGCAGCCAGATACTTAGCCGCATTTGCGTACTCGCCGTCTTCATAACCCTCATCATAAAGTCTGGCCGCAGTGTATATCATGAGTCTCGCGCTTTCCAGGTTCATCCAGCACTCTGCCAAGGGATGCTGGATCCCTTGGTACTTACCAACGGGTGATCCAAAAACACTTCTCTCGTTAACATAATTACAGGTCCGGCGCAGGGCAGCATATCCAAGCCCAAGGGCTTCTGCACCAACGAGAATACGTTCAGCATTCATACCATGCATTATAATCTTGAAACCGTCTCCCTCTTCCCCCACCATATCAGAGGCCGGGACTTCCCAGTTGTCGAAAAAGAGAGTATTAGTATCGACTGCACAGCGTCCCATTTTTGGAATTTTAGTGATTTTAACTGCCTGGCGGTTGAGATCGGTGTAGAAGAGAGAGAGCCCTTGACTTGGCTCCTTGACCTCGCTTAGAGGCGTAGTTCTGACCAGGATAAGGATCTTATCTGCGACTTGTGCGGTCGAAATGAAGACTTTAGAGCCGCTGAGTATATATGATGAGTCGCCTTGTCGTCGAGCCATTGATTGCAGTCGTAAAGTATCCAACCCTGTATTAGGTTCCGTTACACCGAAGCAGGCGCGCTCCTTGCCCTGGATGAGAGGCACAAGCCAACGCTTCTTTTGCTCTTCGGTACCGAACTTGGCAACGGGTTCAAGGCCAAAGATATTCATATGGACCGCAGAGGCTCCATTCATCCCTGCACCGGACTCAGAGATGGTATGAAGCATTGTCGCAGCTTCTGAGATTCCAAGTGCCGATCCACCATATTCTTCGGGCAAACATATGCCGAGCCATCCATTAGACGCCAGGTCATTATATAACTCCCATGGGAACTTATGCTTATCATCCGCCTCCATCCAGTACTCATCCGGGTAGTTCTCACAGATTTTCGCGATGGCATCGCGCACGAAACGCTGGGACTCGTTCCATCCTGGCAAGTTGCTGGGGAGGTATTCCGTGGCGCGTGAGTGGATGAGTCGTGGGGTAGAGTCTGCTGACACAGTGGACAACAACCCGGAGCATGACGCCAGAGCCTTTCTCTTAGAAAATGATAGGAGAGGCGATATAGCGGCTACTGTCTTCTGTCGCATGTTCATTTCCCTTGATTTTTTGAACAAATTGGGTCTGAACTTTGAAATCTGGTGGTGAATGCAGCTGGTACTTCCTGAATCTTTGAAGACGTGTGAGAATAGTCAGCCTGTTTTTATTACCAATCCAGGCGACGAATAAGTAACCGCATCATTCAAGGTGCCTCTTTCCATGTTCTGAAATTATAAACGAGTCATGACCACAAGCCGCGCCACTCAGTAATCATGGTAACAGCGCCGTCTCGCGGCGATTGACATCGCCGAGGCTATTCAAAGCTACCCAGTTGCCGAGGTGTGGGCCACGCACTACAATCAACCAATCGGCCAAAAGTTTCGAGCAATGCGATAAGCAAGGTCTCAAAGGGTCATCTCGGCGATATGATATAATTCGAAGTATTTGAAATGGTCAGGAAGCGTACTTGTGTCGTTGTTAATCCCCCGCTGCTTATGCTCAACACGTAAAATATGGACAGCTCCACGCCTCGGATGCGAAGCCAAGCGACTTCGCCCACGACTTGGATCAACACTTGCATACCCTTCATCGCTGGATGCAGTGGGGGCATGATAGCGACGGTAGTCATACAGCCAATCGACACAGTCAAGGTTCGCATGCAGTTGACTGAGCAGGGCCATAATAGGCCATCGCCATGGAGCGTCGCGAGAAGCATAGTAGCACAAAACGGCTTTCTGAACCTCTACAAGGGCCTTTCTGCCGGGCTGCTCCGTCAACTCGTGTATGGGACGTTGCGACTCGGACTTTTTGCGAATTTTGAGGGGAAAATCTCAGAGAGAGCTCGTGAGCATGGCACAACAATCGGCTTTGGCGGGCGAGCGGTCGCTAGTCTCAGCGCCGGTGCCATAGCTGCATTTATAGGGAACCCTACAGAAGTTGCTCTCATTCGCATGCAGGCCGATGGCATGAAGCCGCCAGCACAGAGAGAGAAATACACCTCTGCTTTCAATGCTCTGGTAAGAATCACTCGTCAGGAAGGACTGCTTTCGCTCTGGAAAGGCTCGACGCCAACCATCACTCGGGCTATGTCTACCAACTTTGGACAGCTGGCTTTCTTTTCCGAAACCAAGCACCAAATTAAGAAACACACAGACTTGTCAGTCACAGTGCAAACCTCTCTTGCGGCCTGTGTCGCCGGGCTGGCTGGGGCATTTATCAGCTTGCCCTTTGACTTTGTCAAGACACGGCTACAGAACCAATCCATATCTCGCTATTCAGGGCGTCTTCCTACGTACTCTGGAACAGCTGATTGCTTTTATCAAGTCATACAGAGAGAGGGTGTTCTTAGGTTCTACAGAGACTTCTGGCCGTACTTTCTAAGAGTTGGTCCACAATCGTAAGACTTGAGTTATCCCTTTCATCTCGCTATACAAGGCTAATAGAAAATTTACAAAGGCTAATTACTCTTTTTATTGCTGACTGGATAAGAGCAAAAGT
Organism: Fusarium sp. MBC 119; assembly: GCA_030411635.1. Lineage (NCBI taxonomy): Eukaryota > Fungi > Ascomycota > Sordariomycetes > Hypocreales > Nectriaceae > Fusarium > Fusarium sp. MBC 119. The sequence continues at coordinate 38,378 of JAPERM010000169.1, forward strand.
AGTGTTGATATAGAGTGAATATAATATAATATAGCTAGTTAGTTAATAAGCTAATACTATAAAAGGAAATATATTTTCTTAAAGAATTTTATTTTCTTAAGTTTTAATAAGATAAAGAGAAGAATTTCTTGTTTTTAGAGTAAGATAGCTCTAGTAAGTAGTACTTATTCTATCTTAACTCTTTTTCTTTCTATTAACCTCAGCCTCAACCTCAGCCTCACCCTTGCACAGCTATATATTCAGGTACAACTGACTCAATCCATATGGATCGGTTATTTCCATCTCCCTTTGCATGGGCCATTACAAGGCGACAATGCTTAGTCCCCGTAGAAAACAACCTTATTACCTGGGACGACGTTCGAAATGTTATCAGCTGCTCCTTTGGAAAGCTTAATGTTAATCGAGCTATTTCCGCGCTTGCAATCGGCCGTATTGTTGGTAATCTTGCTGACAGCTTCGGCGTTCTGCACCCCATCCCGGATTCCAGACCTTTGAAGCGCAAACGGGTTTCGCTCCAGAATGAGATGCATCATGGCCCCGGTTTGGATCAGAGCGACAGCACAAGTAAGGAGGCCACAAAGCTGGGTGACGAGCGGCGAGAAGTCTCTTTGAAGAACGAAGATGTTTGGCATTGCAGAGAGGTTCCAAGCACCAATGTAGCAGAATGGCATGAGAGCAAGAATAAAAACGCTTCTCCATCCGTTAAACCAGTCCCGATAGCGATAAGCAAGACAGACACTGAGGAAGAGGGCCGAAACGTTGGAGAAAAGCCACCACCATGGGAAAAGTGAGATTAAAACAAGGGGTTGGTGACCGAAGTACATGTAAATGCCTCCGTAGTTGAGCAGGATCTCCTCAAGGACGACGTCCGCCAGACCAGACACAGCCAGGCATGTCCAAAGAGTGCCAGTATTGACTTCTCGAAGAAGGACCGCATAGAGCAAGTAGCCGAGAATAGCGCCGAAAACCCACCACATGACCCCGACGTAGTGATCAAACTCACGTCCCATAAGAACAAGAGCATGTTGGGGTTGTGCGACTGAGTCCAATAGACTCCGGCGAGATAATAGTCGATAGCCTCCGGAACGACGCAGAATGCCGCGCCTAGAACCATAGCCATAGGGACCGAAGACTTGAAACGCTTGCTATCGCTTATAGCGATGGCCATGAAGCTCATCGCGATAAGGCCCATGACGGTGGTCGAGACCAGTACATGATGAGCATCTTGTGGATACCCATCATTTAGTGGCGCCGGCGTCCGAAAAGCATTCGCAAGAGTGACCTGGGTCTTCGCATTCTGGGCTAGAGCCTGCCATGGAGCGTACGCCAGAAGCATGGGGAATGCTCTGCTGAAAGTCGAAGATTTTGTTAAGAAAAGTCATGGCGACTAGAAGAGGGATTGGGAGACTTCGTCTGTCTTGCGTTTTTGTTTCAGAAGATATAAAGAAGATTCAAGAAAGTGGTGTAAGTAATTGGCAATGTGGAAGTCAGATAGAAGGTGCTGTTTCGCATGTTTAAATAGTTCTATCCTAAATCCCTGGTCGATGGCATGACGCATTATGGCACGCTTGGTGAGATTTGAAATGTCCAGAAAGCTGGCGTTGTGTCTTGAGAGTGTCCGTGTAAATTCCACTTCACCTCAAATGGAAGTTCGGAACCGAGTTGAAGAGACAGGCGCAAGGATGAGGAGAGGTGGATCTGTTAGATTCCCACAATTAGTCCTATCGGAGAGTATTCCACCGATGATGCTGCCGAGCATAAATCCAGTTCCAGGAGCCAGATAGAAGAGGCTATTTACTTGCGGTGGTGAAGAGTTAAATTGTTAGTTAATAATATATCGGATAGCGCTTAGTATTCCGTAAAGATTAAAGGAGAGCAAACCGCAATATAAATTCTATATTACAGTTATCAGATTAGCATGCCTGCTTTTAAAAGGGGGCGTCTCTTAAGAGCCCTTATATTAACTTACTGATAAGAGCACGTCTAGATATCGCAACATTTGCGTGACTAGGCAAGGGCTGAAGAGCTTTAGGATCTTCCTAAATGTAGGACCAGATCGGTCTTCGGAGACCGTACTTGACTGATATATCCTGAGCTAGGTAACAGTAGGCGATTATAAGTCCTAAGAAAGCTATCCCAGCTTGGAAACTATAGATAGCTCTTTAAGTAGTATATATTGCAAGAATGCTACCTATTAGGGGCGCTAATAGGTAATTCAGTAATAGTGTGGGTTGCTAATTATTTAAATAGCTCACATATTATCTAAGCACTAACATAGCTGCCTATTAATAATCTAACTGCTCTCTTATAGATTATCTTTAGAAGTGTGATTAAATGCCCTATGAGATAGCAGGTTATATACTTATTAGCTCGAAAATATCTATAAGGATTATCTATCTAGAGATAAGAAAGATAATACTTATTAGTTCTTTAATTACTTAGATTCTAATAAAAACTATAATATTTAATACTAGTGCTATACTAATAG